>CM049861.1:357500-385000 GCA_027422415.1 Schizothorax lantsangensis | reverse complement strand
GTGTGTGTGTTTGTGTGAGAGAGAGTGTGCGAGAGTGTGTGTGTGTGTGTGAGAGGGTGTGTGTGTGTGTGTGAGAGTGTGTGTGAGAGTGTGTGTGAGAGTGTGTGTGAGAGTGTGTGTGTGAGAGTGTGTGTGTGAGAGTGTGTGTGTGTGTGTGTGTGTGTGAGAGTGTGTGTGTGTGTGTGTGTGTGAGAGTGTGTGAGAGTGTGTGTGTGTGTGTGAGAGAGAGTGTGTGTGTGTGTGAGTGAGAGGGTGTGTGAGAGGGTGTGTGAGTGTGTGTGTGAGTGTGTGTGTGAGAGTGTGTGTGTGTAAGTGAGAGAGTGTGTGTAGTGTGTGTGTGTGTGAGTGAGAGAGTGTGTGAGAGAGTGTGTGTGAGTGTGAGTGTGTGTGTGTGTGTGTGTGTGTGTGTGTGTGTGTGTGTGTGTGTGTGTGTGAGAGTGTGTGTGTGAGTGAGTGAGAGAGTGTGTGTGTGTGTGAGAGTGTGTGTGAGAGTGTGTGTGTGTGTGAGAGTGTGTGTGAGAGTGCAGGGCTCGCAAAATTTCAAAATCCCTGGTAGCCCTTCGGGCAGGTACTCTTCAGATCTTGGTAGCCCGAAAATTAACTTGACTAGCCCAAATAAAAAAAAAAGACCTTTATAAAAAAAAAAAAAAAAAAAAAAAAAAAATATATATATATATAAAAAAAATCAGACAGGAGTTTAAATCAATCAAAAATATTTTCAATACACAAATATCAACAAATACGAAGGAAGGAATTTTATTTCACTATTTACAAGGTATCTGCAGAATTTTTAAAAATAAATTTAAGGCAATTTATGACCCATTTTAAGAGCTGCACAAGTAAAATGAACACAGTGTGAGCGGAGTTGGACAATGTGGTAACAGAGTATTGAGCCATAAAATGACATGATTTACAGTTCAGAAACAGGTTTTCACAAGAACAAAAATCTTATACAACAGCATTTCAGCCTTTAGACCATTTTTATGAAAAGGGATAAATCAAGCATATAAATTGTTAATTTAAAACGTATAAATATTACTGTTGTTAGAGCCATAAAGAACATTTAGAACATTGTAATATTTTTCTATATTATTGTTATATTATTTATTGCATATGTAAAGTTTCATAGGTCAACTTCAATTTCCTACGTAATATGTAAATGCGTAAGCGACCGTTGATAGTTTTGAACCAGAAGAGGAAGAAGAAGGAAGGGGCTTGGTGTTAGACAGTCTTTTGACCGTTCTTTGAAACCATATTTAATTTGAAGCTTGAAAAAGTGTAAATAGTTCTTAAGTTTGATTTTTGAGTTTTGTTGTATCCTGACAAACGAAAAGTAAACTGTTACACTGCAAGTTTTTGGTTTTACGCGTCAAATCCTTTGTGCCAGTCCCTGTTGAAATGGCGGAGAACGGAAAGGCATAGATCGCCATTACATTTCAGTCAAAAGACTTCTTCACATTGGAACTAATGCGCGAAATGGAAACTGGATTATCAAGACTGATGCTGCAATTGTTATCGAAAAAGTTTACAAGGATTATCTGTGATGTGTGAACGGAGCGAACTGCACGTTCAAAACTATTGCGACGGATGAAAGTGAAAGTAAGTCAGCATCGACCAAGGATTTCTTGTGATTGTGGACATTTAAAGACATTTAAATTTGTTTCTGCAGTTTCAAACTGTTTTTTTTGCAACCTAAAGGGTACTTTTACTGTTGCATTTTGCAAGTTATTGTTCTGGAATTATTGTTGAATCATGGAAGACGCAGATGAAACTGCTGTCTCAGATAAGGATGGCCACAAGAGGGCGGTCAAGTACACGCATAAAGCGTTGGAGGAGCGTCTGAACAGACTCATTAATTTGAGAAAATCAAAAATGGCTCAAATTACCATTAACATGAATGAGACTGACAAACTCAAAGAAAATGATGGAAATGTTGAAAAGATTGAACAAGAAGTGCTTACAAAGCTCACCAAATTGTATCAGGAATTCATGGAATTAAATGAAAACATTCAAGAGCTGTTGCTGGATGAAGAAAAGGAGAATGATCAGCGTATCTGGTTTGAACCCAAGTCATCAAAAATCAGAGAATTTGTTCTTGCTACTGAACAGTGGATTGAAAGTGTAAAGGATACAAATGCTGCAAAAAATGAGGACATTGAACCAGGTGACAGTGTTTCGGAAGTTGCTTCAGCAGTGAGAAAAAAGAGCAGAGCAGGTTCGTCAGCTGGACGTTCTGTGGCATCCTCAGTCACCACGTCAAGTTCAATTCTACGCAAGAAAGAAGAAGCTGAGAAAGCTGCTCTGTTGGCCAAAGCTGCTGCTTTAAAAAAGAAGCAAGCCTTGCAAGTAGAAGAGGTGAACTTGAAAACTAAATTGGAGGAATTAGAGCTACAGACAGCAATAGCAATTTCTGATGCAAAATTAAAAGTTTACGATGAACATGAAAATTCTGGGGAATCAATGCAAGAATATGTTCTACCAAAGCATGCAGTAGATCAAAGAAGGTTGGGACTTAAGAAAGATACTGATGATGAAAATTCTGACGTTCAGCCTGCAACCAGACGAAAACAAAAGCCTGCTGCCAAGCAAGTCAGTCATAATATTCCAAAATCTGAAAATTCAGACGACAACTTGTTTCAAATAATGAAGAGGCAGAATGAGATCACACAAATGATGGTGAAGCAACAAAATCTGTCTCGGTTACCCCAAAGAGATGTCCCAGTCTTCCTTGGTGATCCTCTTAATTTCAGATCGTTTATGCGAGCCTTTGACAATGCCATAGACAGTAAAACAGAGAATGCTAAGGACAAGCTGTTCTATCTGGAGCAATATACCAGCGGTGAACCACAAGACCTGGTAAAGAGTTGTGGACATATGAGTGCAGAAAGTGGATATAAAGAGGCAAGAAAATTGCTACAACATCATTATGGTGATGAACTTAAAATTGCTTCAGCGTACATTGAAAAGGCACTAAAATGGCCTCAGATCCAATCAGAAGATGGAAAGATGCTGAGTGCATATGCCCTTTTCTTGACTGGATGCCACAACACTATGCAGGATGTGGATTATATGGCTGAAATGGACAACCCCACTAACATGAGGGTTATCATCTCCAAACTCCCCTACAAAATGAGAGAGAGTTGGAGAAATGTTGCATATGACATTCATGAAAGGTCTGGCAGAAGAGCTAGGTTTTCAAACTTGGTGGAATATATTGATCGTCAAGCCAAAGTAAAAAATGACCCCTTGTTTGGAGATATTCAGGAGCTGACTGGTGCAAATGTTTGGAAGAAAAGCAAAACTCCCGATTTGAAGTACAAAAAGTTTACTCCCAAAGGAAGTAGTTTCGTCACAAGTGTCTGTACTGAACAGAAGAAACAAGGTGAGACAAAGAAGGAAATAAAACCTCAACTTAACAAAACATCTTGTGTTGCATGCACATTCTGTCAAAAGAATCATGCTTTGAATTCATGTTTCAAATTTAAAGAGCAAGCACACAAGGACAAAATCGATTTTTTGAAATCAAAAGGACTGTGCTTTGGATGTCTCACACAAGGTCATTTGAGCAAAGACTGTAAGAAAAGACTTACTTGTGAAGAATGTTCCAAGATGCATCCAAGCATTTTGCACATTCCAAAGGAGAACAGTTCCAAATCCAGCAGTGGTGATGAGAACGATGCCAGTACAAGCGCAGCTTCGGTAGACCATGAAACATGTGGATACACTGGGGCCGGAAACAGTGAATGCATCCTAGCCATAGTTCCAGTGAAGATCAAGTCAAAGAAATGTGACAAAGTAGTAAAGACATATGCCTTCATCGACCCAGGAAGTTCTGCAACTTTTTGCACCGAGGCGTTAATGAGAGATTTGAACTTGAAAGGCAGAAAGACAAAGATTCTCCTTCGTACTATGGGGCAAGAAAAACCTGTGCATAGTAACATTCTGACAGACCTGGAGATATGTGGTTTAGAATGTGAAGACTACATAGAACTTCCTAAAGTGTTCACCCAGAAAGAAATTCCAGTGAAACAAGAGAATATCCCTCAACAGAAGGATCTGGAAAAATGGCCTTATCTGCATCAGGTTAAATTTCCTCCTCTCAAGGCAGAGATAGGTGTGCTGATTGGTGCCAATGTGCACAAAGCAATAGAACCATGGCAAGTGATAAATAGTGAGGGAAACGGACCTTATGCTATCAGGACAGCATTAGGATGGATAGTTAATGGGCCTTTACGAACTGATGTGAACACAGAATCAGACCAGGTGAGAACTTCAAGTTTCACTGTGAACAGGATTGCAGTTTCAGACATTGAAACTCTGTTGGTAGAGCAATTCAATGCAGACTTTCCTGAACGCAATTACAGTGACAAAACAGAGATGTCGCAAGAAGACCGGAAATTCATGCAATCTGTTGAGCAGTCAATACAGTATAAAGATGGACATTACTGTATTGGATTACCCTTTAAGAATGATCCTGCCAAGCTTCCCAATAACAGATGCATAGCAGAACAAAGAGCTATTGGTCTTAAAAGAAAGCTCAGCAACAACCCAAAGTTTCACGAAGACTATAAAGCTTTCATGACAGACATAATTGACAAAGGCTATGCAGAAAAAGTGCCTTCTGAACAACTGGAATGCCCAAACAGAGTGTGGTATATTCCACATCATGGCATCTATCACCCGAAAAAGAACAAAATTCGAGTTGTCTTCGACTGCACAGCAACTTACCAGAACTTCTCACTGAATAGTCAACTAATGCAGGGACCTGATCTGACCAACACTCTCATTGGTGTACTGAATCGCTTCAGACAAAAACCAGTTGCTATCATGGCAGACATTGAATCAATGTTCTACCAAGTGAGAGTCCCAGATGCTGATGCAGACCTTTTGAGATTTTTGTGGTGGCCCGAAGGAGATCTCAGTAAGCCCACTGCAGAATACAGGATGACGGTGCACCTGTTTGGAGCAACTTCATCTCCCAGTTGCACGTGCTTTGCGTTGCGAAGGACTGCAATAGATGGAAAGGCGGAGGCAACAGCAGAAGCAGCTGATACTATTCTACAAAACTTTTACATGGATGATTGCTTAAAATCTGTAGCATCTGAGGATGCAGCAATCAATCTATCCCAAAGTCTGATTTCTGTGTGCTCTAAAGGTGGATTCCACTTGACAAAGTGGGTGAGCAATAGCAGAGCGGTCCTGTTATCATTGCCAGAAAAGGAACGAACCAAAGAAGTCAAGGACTTAGATTTCAACAAAAGCAATCTGCCGGTAGAAAGAGCTCTTGGTATACGGTGGTGCACAGAAACAGATACATTTAGATTCGCCATAAATGTACAAGAAAGACCTACTACAAGAAGAGGAATACTTTCAGTGGTGAGCTCCATATACGATCCTTTTGGTCTCGTAGCACCCTGTATCCTTCCAGCGAAGCTCCTTCTAAGACAGCTGTGCCAAGACAAGTGGGGCTGGGATCAGAATATCCCAGGAAAACCAGCACAAAAATGGTTCATGTGGCAACAAGAGATAGAACAACTGTCAAATTTCAGTGTAAGTAGATGCTTCAAGCCAGACCACTTTGGACTTACCATGTCTGCTCAATTGCATCATTTCGCCGACGCAAGTGAAATTGGCTATGGGACAGTCTCCTACCTGTTACTGACAAATGAGCGTGAAGAAAAACACTGTTCGTTCGTAATGGGTAAATCAAGAGTTGCGCCACTGAAACAGATAACAATCCCTAGAATGGAGTTGACTGCAGCAGTCGTTGCAGCAAAAATGGACAGAATGTTAAAACAGGAGCTTCAGATGCAACTTGAAGACTCTGTGTTCTGGACTGATAGCCTCACAGTACTTCAGTGCATTGAGAATGAAGCCTCACGGTTTAAAACGTTTGTTGCCAATAGGGTTTCTTTTATCAGAGAAGCTTCGGAGCCCTCACAGTGGAAATACGTTGGCACTTCATTAAACCCAGCAGATATGGCCTCCAGAGGGATCAAGGTGGAAAACTTCCTGAAAAAAGAAAGTTGGATAAAAGGTCCAGAATTCCTTTGCAAACACAAGAGTGAATGGCCAGTACGACCAGACCAGGCAGGTGAAGTAGAGATTGAATTGAAGAAATCAGCTGTAGTAAGCTGTGTTATTGCTACTGGAAAAGCGAAACCTCTGGATAAACTGATTGAGTATTACTCAGAATGGTACAGACTAAAGAGAGCAATCGCTTGGATGTTGCGGCTGAAAGAAATACTGCAGCACCTATCAAACAAGAGACGAGAAATTCAAGCTGCCGTAACTCAAATTGAAAATGATCCAAACAAACAGCAAGCTCATTTGCAAACGCAAATGCTCAAGCTTAAAAAGGCACTGACTAAAAAACCTCTTTCACTTGAAGACATTGAAAATGCTGAATTGAGTCTAATCCGCTACAGCCAGGGACAGACATTTCCTGGTGAGTTCAAGTCATTGCAAAGAAGTAACCATGTCAGAAGAAGTAGTCCTCTGTACAAACTGGACCCAGTAGTCCAAGATGGCATACTACGAGTAGGTGGTCGCTTAAATCAGTCTGCAATGCCAGAAACTGCTAAGCATCCAGCAATCCTTGATAAAAGGCAGCACATAACCTCGTTGATTTTGAAGGATATACATAAAAACACTGGCCATAGTGGCAGAAATCAGATTCTTTCAAAACTACGAAGTAAATTCTGGGTTGCAGCTGCCAATGCAGTCATAAGAAAGCTGATTTCTAAATGCACAGTGTGTAGAAGGTTACATGCCAAAGTCTGCGAACAGAAAATGGCAGATCTACCAAGAGATCGTCTTTTGCCAGATAATCCTCCCTTTACACATACAGGTGTGGATTATTTTGGTCCCTTCTTAATAAAACGAGGACGCAGCTTGGTGAAGAGGTATGGAGTGTTATTTACATGTTTAACAGTAAGAGCAGTTCATATTGAAGTGGCCAACAGCCTTGATACCTCATCATGCATAAATGCCATAAGACGTTTCATCTGTAGGAGAGGACAAGTGTCTACGATTCGATCAGACAATGGTACAAACTTCATTGGGGCTGAAAGAGAGCTTAAAGAAGCTATCCAAGATTTAAATCAGTCCAAAATATCTGAAGTTCTTGTCCGAAAGGGAATTAAGTGGATTTTCAATACTCCAACAGCATCCCATCAAGGTGGAGTATGGGAAAGACAAATTCGCACGGTTCGAAAGGTTTTGAACTCAGTGTTGAATCAACAGGTATTAGACGATGAAGGGCTTTACACCATTTTATGTGAAGTTGAAGCCATTATCAACGACCGACCGATTACTAAAGCATCGGATGACCCACACGACTTGGAGCCTTTGTCTCCGAATCATCTTCTGCTCATGAAAAAAGAACCAGTCATGCCACCAGGAGTGTTTGTGAAAGAAGACTGTTATTCACGTAGGAGATGGAGACAAATTCAATATATGGCAGACCTCTTCTGGTCTAGATGGACTAAGGAATACCTGCCACTACTGCAGGAACGACAAAAGTGGCAGAAACTGAAAAGAAATTTGGTTCCTGGAGACATTGTTCTCATTGTAGATAATTCTGCTCCAAGGAATTCTTGGATTATGGGAAGAATTCTCAACACCATACCAGATGCTTCTGGTATTGTTCGACGTGCTTGTGTTCAGACAAAAACTTGTCTGTTGGAAAGACCAATAACAAAACTCTGCTTATTGCAAGAAGCAGAAGAAGAAGAAGAGTAGGAGTTTACATAAAGACTGTAAATATAAATTTCACAGAAATTGTGGACTTTCCAAAAGGACTGTTTAAAGGAAAGGGAATCATTGTTATGGCTCCATTCATGTATTTGAATAAGATAATTGTTACGCTCCAGGCATAGACAATTAGGGGCCGGAGTGTTAGAGCCATAAAGAACATTTAGAACATTGTAATATTTTTCTATATTATTGTTATATTATTTATTGCATATGTAAAGTTTCATAGGTCAACTTCAATTTCCTACGTAATATGTAAATGCGTAAGCGACCGTTGATAGTTTTGAACCAGAAGAGGAAGAAGAAGGAAGGGGCTTGGTGTTAGACAGTCTTTTGACCGTTCTTTGAAACCATATTTAATTTGAAGCTTGAAAAAGTGTAAATAGTTCTTAAGTTTGATTTTTGAGTTTTGTTGTATCCTGACAAACGAAAAGTAAACTGTTACACTGCAAGTTTTTGGTTTTACGCGTCAAATCCTTTGTGCCAGTCCCTGTTGAAATGGCGGAGAACGGAAAGGCATAGATCGCCATTACAACTGTCTTAATTGTTTAGATTTTTAGAAGGCACATTAACTTCTTTCTCATTTAGAACTCTGTGTTTGCTGAGTTGATATTTGCATTGATCTGACCATAAATGGCAAGAAAGGCTTATTGGATATGCAAATTCATTCTCTTCCATGAGGTGGCGCTTTAGGAGCGCTGAAATATTGCGGTTTCCCCGGTAACGATAGGACACAAAGCAGCTCCGCGCTCATAAAAGCTGCTTAATCAGGAATTATAGCTAAAATTAAATTAAATTGCCAACGACATGTTTCTGAGGACAGTCGGTTCCCTTCAGATACATTCAAATAAAGACATCCGCGCTGCGTTTTGACTTGAAAAGTGCAGCTCATATTTATTCAATGACATCATTGCCTTTTGAAGTTGAATCCAGTATCGTGACTCTTGTCTTTCCGTCCCCAACTGTAGAACTCTTGAAAATATAATTACATTTCTTATACCATTTAACGTATTTAAAACTTTTTATGGCCTTAAGTTTGATACAACTCACTTAAGGAGTTTTTAAGAACCTGCGGGGAGATAGCCCGTCGGGCAGGGCAGTGATACGTTTTGGTAGCCCGAATGGAAAACACAGTAGCCCCGGGACATCGGGCTAGCGATTTTGCGAGCCCTGGAGTGTGTGTGTGCTGTAAAAACTGATTATTTTAAATGAATTGACTCATTCAGAGGGTTTGTTGAAATGGTTCAAATGGTCCTCACATAAAATCATATTGCAATCATACAGGCTTTTATGTTTCATTTTGTAGTAACTTCGATTAGGATGCTTCAATTGTATTATTTTTTTAAATAGTTAAAGTCAAGCTGAGATTAGTATTACATTATTTACTGAACACGTGTTCCTGCTCTTAATGTAAAGAGTTCATCAGTGAAAACAGGACTCTTTACACTTCAGCTGATTGTCACAAATCTCTCTGACTTTATCATCTTCTGACTTTATTATGCTTCATAACACACACTTTTCACAATCCAGTCAATTTATGATGGATCAAATACAGTCCCTAGCTACTTTTTGTGGTTGAACGTCCAATTTCACTCATAAATATGCCACATTATAGATGCCAAATGGGTTGCAAACCGTGTTTCATTGTTAACTTTAATAACATAATTATCAATATTGTTCCAAATATTAATATCACTACTGTTTTTTGTTCATACACTGATGAAAAAAGTTGGTGTAGAAAAATTTCACTCGTAAATTACAAAATTAATTACAAAGAAATGACAAATAAGTTAAGTTTAATTACACATGAAATTAGTAGAATTTGTTTTTATTTGTTTTTAACTTCATCGTTGACCAATATTGTTCCAAATGTTAATATTAGAAATCTTATTTGTTGTTAATAATAATATAATGTCAAATGGGTTGCAAACAGTGTTTCCTTGATGACTTTAAAAACATAATTATCAAAATTGTTCCAAATATTAATATTATTTTTTGTATTAAGTCGTGTTGAATGGAAACTCCTGGTGAGTTGTGGGAACATACACTATACTGCCAAAAGTATTGGCACCCCTTCTAATGAACAGGTTTGACTACTTTAGTAATTTCTATGAGTACAAATCTTAATGTTAAAGCATATAATGATATTCTAGGAAATTGTGTGCTTCTAATATTATAGCAACAGTTTGGACTCTTTTCTATTCTAACATGACAATGTCTCTGTGTATAAGACAAGGTTCAAAAAGAAAATGATTGATTGAGTCAGTGTGGAAGAACTTGACTGGTCTGCATAAAACCAAGTCCTAATCCCAGTTTAACACCTCTGGTGTGACTGTAAATGCAGACCTTGAGCCAAAAACTCATCACCAAACACCAATGACTTGTACATATGGGTTCAGTCATTTTAGACACTTACAAAACTGTTGAACAGAGATGAAATACAATTTTTAAATACATGAATTATGTTCCCATCGTTGTTGCCACAGATTTGGAAGTGCATCTGTTCTAAAGAAGGGGGTGCCAATACTTTTGTCTATATAGTGTATGTGCGCATGGAACAGAGTTGTGTATGAATATATGCGTCTGGTTTGGTGTAGTTGTGTCTAATACAGGTGACAGATGAGTGTTCAGATGAGGGTGCGTCTTCATTCATTAGAGAACTATGTGTGTGTCATTAATAACACTCAGCTCCGGTGTAATACAGACGGGTGGGTTACAGCGCATTAATCTCTCTCTCTCTGTGTGTCTCTCTCTCTCTGTGTGTGTCTCTCTCTCTGTGTGTCTCTCTCTCTCTCTCTCTCTCTCTCTCTCTCTCGCTCTTATAATGGAGCAGGTTTCAGGATCATCACTCATGAGTCTTTGTCTCTCCGTCTCTCATTGTTGTGTCTGTTATTGATATAGAGAGGCTTCTTCACGCTGCTCAAGTGGCTCTCAGTGCTAATGCTGTCGCTGGACGCCGGCCAATCAGAACCACACTTTAAACAGCCGCCCAATAAAAACACCTTTTGTTCAGAGTCGTTTGGACTAAAACTTTACTTGAACCCTGTTAGCTTTATCACCGTAGCATACATCTGTTGATGAGACCCATTAAAACTAGTGAAACTGAACTGAATTCTTGATACAACAGCAAAAATATTACCCTCTAGCACTCTCTATTCTAATTCTGTTTTATCTGTCTGTCGTCTTTGTGTCTATCTGACCCTTTAACACTAGCTTTCTATTTTTATTCTACTTGTTTTCTTAAAAAATAACTTGCTACATGTACTGCGTTGGGCTATCCGAGACACACACACACACACACACACACAAACACCCGCACGCACACGCACTCACACACACACACACACACACACACACACACTCACACACACACTCGCACGCACTCGCACGCACACACACACTCACACACACACACACTCACACACACACACTCGCACACACACACACTCACACACAAACACACACACACACACTCGCACGCACACACACACTCACACACACACTCGCACACACACACACTCGCGCACACACTCACACACAAACACACACACACACTCACACACAAACACACACACACACACACACTCGCACGCACACACACACTTGCACACACACACACTCACACACTCGCGCACACACACTCGCGCACGCACACACACACACACACTCGCGCACACACACACACACACACTCGCACTCACGCACTCACACACACACACACACACACTCGCACTCACGCACTCACACACACACACACACACACTCGCACACACACACACACACTCGCGCACACACACACACACACAAGCACCCTCGCGCACACACACTCACGCACGCACACACACACACAAGCACCCTCGCACACACACACACACACACACACACACACACACACATATATATAAAAATTTATATATAATATATATATATGTATGTATGGTTTGTTATGATAGAACAATATTTTGTAAATCTGGAATCTGAGGGTGCAAAAAAATCTAAATATTGAGAAAATCACCTTTAAAGTTGTTCAAATGAAGTTCTTAGCAATGCATATTACTAATCAAAAATTAAGTTTTGATATATTTACGGTAGGAAATTTACTAAATATCTTCATGGAACATGATCTTAATATCTAATGATTTTTGGCATAAAAGAAAAATGTATAATTTTGACTCATACAATGTATTGTTGTCTATTGCTACAAATATACCTGTGTTACTGATGACTGCTTTTGTGCTCCAGAGACACATATATAGTTTGTTTGTCACATTTGTTCTTGTTTTAAGCAAAAATGAATAATTTTTATCTTAAGTCATTTTCTCACTAAAGTACATTTTTCTTGATTTAATTTATCTTGAATACAAATAAGACAAGGTTACTAGGATATTCTTCTTTTGCTGTGAAAATGAAACAGCTTTGTTTCAATAATTTAATGTATTTATGAGTGAAACAGTGGAATCAATCTTAAAAAGTGACTTCAGTCAAAAAGGAAAGTCATTTCATGTTTTTTTGGGGGGTACGGTCACTGAGGAATCTCACAATAACAGCAGGAACATGAATTAAGAATGTAAATGATTTCATGTTGAGTTTAAACTCTAATGAGCTTTGACAGAGCAATAAAACGCTCCTGAGGGTGCAGTCAGACAATCCGCCTGTTGTACACGCTCGAATCACAATAAAGCTGACGCGTGTGTGTGTGTGTTTGGGCAATGTGGCCTGTGTCACTGCGCTCGCTGGAGAAACACATCTCTTAACAAACACTCGGCTCGGCCCGGGGCTCTCTGGATCCCATCAGAGAGAAAACAGCTCTTAAATCAGCCTCGGCCCATCAGCCTGTTCACACACGCTTTCCACTTACTGAGGGCTTCGTGCAGACCTCACTGCGGACCGCTGAAGTTCACACGGACAGACCGACTCACGGCTCTATGATGTCCGTGATGCAGTAAACACAGACTGAATCTAGACATAAAAACTGAATTTACAGTTTAACGTCACGGAGTTTGTCAAAGTTTGGATGCATTAATCAAAAGTAGGTCACTTAAATCAAATGGTGATCTGGACTAGTATCTGATGTAAATCTGAATCCTGCATGTGTCTCTGTGTGAATGGAGCAGGGTTTTGTTTACTACATACACAGAGCGTCTGACGTCTCAATGAAGACATAAATACATCAACAATATCTCCAAAACTGATCAAAACCAGCATTTTACCATTTCATTTGAGTAAAACTAGTCATATCATATACACACAGAACTTTACTCGGCAACCCGTCAAAATAAAAGTCCTGTTTAACTTGAAGACATTGTGTCAGAAATAGCTATATTACTATTATTTACTAGAATGAACGTAATACTACTACTACTGTTGAAAAATAATACAACTATTTTTTTTTAAGAAATAATCACAAAATATTTCTTCCATGTTTTAATTTTAATAGTAAATCCCCTTTATTTGCCAAAAAGTTTAATGTTTAATTTTCATTAATTAAAAGATAAATTAAATCAATGTTTTATGGCTTCATCTGATAACCAGTACAATTTTAATACACAACACAGAATTTCTGAGGGGGGGGGGGGGTACATTTCATAAGCTACTGTAATAATAAATAATAATTGTTTGTATGCATTCAAATAATTAGACGTGATAAAACACAGAATTTGGTAACAATAAAACATAAGGTGAGAAAAAAATAAAACATTTCATACGAGCCCTAAACATGTCATTTTTGTTACACTTTTAATAAATTAATGTTAAATTGTATAAGTGCCATAATTTTAATTAATTAAACATGCTTTTTGATTAATGCAATTTAATTTGACTATTAAAAAGGAGTCCAGAAAAATTTAAATGGAAAAAAAACGGAATTTGGGGAAAAATTAAAACCGATTTAATAGAGCCCTACCCACTGAAGTAAGGACCCGAACGTACAGCTAGGACTCACTCGGGCCCCTGGGAGCCACAGCGTTGGGGGCCGAGAAAAGCGCTTATCCAGAACTCATGTTTGTCATTCCTGTCCAACGTCTCATTAAACATCCAGACACTGAAAAAACAAGAAAAATGATGTCTTGTTTTCCAGTAAAAATATCTAAACATTCTTAAATCAAGACACATTTACTGGAGAAGCAGAATAACTAAAGATATTAAGTATTCTTAAAAATGAATCAAAATGAAAGGAGTTTATGATTAAAACAAGAACAGACATCTGGTAATGGGATCAGAAAACTAACTTGATTCAAAGGGAAAACAAGATTATTTTTCAGACCCTATTAGCAAATATAGCTTTAAACATAATGAGAAAATGAAAAAAATGAGACTCATTGTGCTTCTCCAGTAAATGTATCTTGATTTAAGGATGTTTAGATGTTTGTGCTGGAAAACAAGACAGAAACACTGAGGAAGAACATCATTGTTTGTTTTAACTTCCCTTAATAACTGTGTGTGTGTGTGTGTGTGTGTGTGTGTGTGTGTGAGAGTGAGTGTGTGTGTGTGAGAGTGAGTGTGTGTGTGTGTGTGAGAGTGAGTGTGTGTGTGTGTGAGAGTGAGTGTGTGTGTGTGTGAGTGAGTGTGTGAGAGAGTGAGTGAGTGTGAGTGTGTGAGTGTGTGAGTGTGAGTGTGAGAGTGTGAGTGTGAGTGAGTGTGTGAGAGTGAGTGTGTGTGTGTGAGAGTGAGTGAGTGTGTGTGTGTGAGAGTGAGTGTGTGTGTGTGAGAGTGAGTGTGTGTGTGTGTGTGTGAGTGAGTGTGTGAGAGAGTGTGTGTGTGTGAGAGAGTGAGTGTGTGTGTGTGTGAGAGTGAGTGTGTGTGTGAGTGTGTGTGAGTGTGTGAGTGTGTGTGAGAGTGTGTGTGTGAGTGTGTGAGTGTGAGAGAGAGTGTGTGAGAGAGTGTGTGTGTGTGTGAGTGTGTGTGAGAGTGTGTGAGAGTGAGTGTGAGAGTGAGTGTGTGAGCTCTGGATCTACGGGACATGAGGAGCGTGTTTGAGGGAAAGAGGAGGTGAAGGAGGTTAATTACTCAATGATCAGTGCTTGTGTCTTACACCCGACTTTGGTCTAGAGTTTCCACCTGTAAGAGCCTCACCTGTGTGTGTGTGTGCGGTCAGGTCATGTCAGTACTCGGAGCAGCAGGCCATCCATCATGTGCAACAGAGCAAAGCTGTCATCTCACACACACACACACACACACACACAGACATAGACACAGACACAGACACACACACACACACACACACAGACACACACACAGACACAGACACACACACACACACACTAGAGGTCTGCACGGGCTTTAAACTGAAGCCCGAACCCGGCCCGTACCCGAGATCGTCTGACCCGACCCGACCCGACCCGAGCGGCACAGTTAAATTTAAAGCCCGAACCCGAAATGCTTATTTTTTTTTTTTCACAACGAATAGCCAATTTTTTTTAAAAAGAGAGAAAGATGCTGTATTTCACGACTGCATGCAATGATCAGTAAACAAATACATGTAAAGAAACAGATTCATCAAGGCTCGGTCAGTTCACAAGGCAAAAGAAAAAACACTTACAAGTTATGAAAGTTTATGAACATCAGGTGCAGCGGTCACATAAATTCTGCCCAGTTTTTGAATGGTTGTTGTATATGACAAGACGATAATTCTTCCACCGTGCAAATTATGGTAATTTTCGTCAGTTAAGGTTCTTTAGCATTCGGCGTACTTTAAATCAGACACGGAGATGTAGTGCGGTAAGATCGAATTTATTTGAATTAATTAATCATTTATTTGAATTAGCGAGAGACAGAGAGAGAGAGAGAGAGGGATGAAAGTTGCGTGTGTGAACCTGCGTCTGCGCGTCTCTCTCTACAAGCAATGAGGCTTAGTTACTTCAAAAACAGTGATGTTACCCCCTCATTGCAGAGAAATATAACGTTGTGAGTCAGTAGGCTATCGAAGCTATTTTACTAATAAAAGTGTCTGTGATGTGTGTTCGCTGCACGATCTCTCTGATATCTGTGTGCAATAATGTGTGTGCGTCTATGAAAGCAGTGTAGCCTGCATATAGTGTTAGTTTAGCTACAAACCCAACCCGACCCCGAAAGTATCTCGGGACCCGTCGGGCTCGGGTCGGGTAGCAGACCTCTAACACACACAGACACACACAGACACACAGACACAGACACACACACACACACACACAGCTAATGAGCTGCTTCAAGAGCGTTAGGAAAGAGAAACACAGTTTAGTTTGTGTACATGTTCAGCACTCGAGCTCATGTTGTATTTGGGGTTTCTTTAAACCGCCCCGAACTGAAATTCAACAATTTGCTTCTTTATACTGAATTACGTGCGTGTTCTTTACACTAATCACACCAAAAGTGATTAAGAGTGCAAACTAACGATGTTGTTTTAACTTAACTCTGCCTGACCCGCGCCGGCTAATTAGGCGCTTTATTAATGCGCTTAATGAATATGAACAGCATGTTGCTTTGGTCATTTAGAGGGCAGCAGTCATACATTTGCGGTCGCGATCGTTTAGTTTTATGAATGAGTTCTGCTGAGTGAAGTGGTCTTTTCTTCCGTGTGTTTGTTTAAAGAGGAACAGTGTTGTGTGGGACTGAACGGCTCGGTGTTAAACAGCCTTAGGATTAGTAATTACTATCAAAAACATCACACCTGATGTAGATTGTTTATATTTGACAGTGTTTAGAAATATCTAGATTCAAGACGGTGAAATTTCATGAGGCCAGTTTTGAATCCACAAAATAAATTAATACTTTTTAAAATACACTTGAGATATGCTCCATCCATCCTTCCTTCCATCCTTCCATCCATCCTTCCTTCCTTCCATCCATACTTCCTTCCATCCATCCATCCTTCCATCCATCCTTCCATCCTTCCTTCCATCCATCCATTCTTCCATCCTTCCATCCATCCTTCCATCCTTCCTTCCATCCATCTATTCTTCCATCCTTCCATCCATCCTTCCTTCCTTCCATCCATCCTTCCTTCCTTCCATCCATACTTCCTTCCATCCATCCATCCTTCCATCCATCCTTCCATCCTTCCATCCTTCCTTCCTTCCATCCATACTTCCTTCCATCCATCCATCCTTCCTTCCATCCTTCCATCCTTCCATCCTTCCATCCTTCCTTCCATCCATCCATTCTTCCATCCTTCCATCCATCCTTCCATCCTTCCTTCCATCCATCTATTCTTCCATCCTTCCATCCATCCATCCATCCTTCCATCCATTCTTCCATCCTTCCATCCATCCATCCTTCTATCCATCCATCCTTCCATCCATTCTTCCATCCATCCATCCATCCATCCATTCTTCCATCCTTCCATTCTTCCATCCTTCCATCCATCCTTCTATCCTTCCATCCATTCTTCCATCCATCCATCCTTCCATCCATTCTTCCATCCATCCTTCTATCCTTCCATCCATTCATCCATTCTTCCATCCTTCCATCCATTCATCCATCCATCCATCCTTCCATCCATTCTTCCATCCATCCTTCTATCCTTCCGTCCATCCATCCATCCTTCCATCCATCCTTCCTTCTATCCTTCCATCCATTCTTCCATCCTTCCATCCATCCATCCATCCATCCATCCATTCTTCCATCCTTCTATCCTTCCATCCATCCATCCTTCTATCCTTCCATCCATCCATACATACATCCATCCATCCTTCCATCCATCCATTCATCCATCCATTCTTCCATCCATTCTTCCATCCATACATCCATCCTTCCTTCCATCCATCCATCCATTCTTCCATCCATCCATCCATCCATCCATCCATCCTTCCATCCATCCATCCTTCATCCATCGTTTTGTAACACGTTATTTAATGCACGTATGTATAATGCATTATAAAGGTATTCATAATGTATGCTGTAATGCATTATATTTTTTCATAAATAATTGTAAACTAAAGTTAAAATGCATTTTAGTATTTGAAGGTTTTTCTTGACTTTTAAATTATGTTCTAAAGGTGTAACAAGTATTATAATATATTATAACTGTGGTTATAACTGTGATATTAATTTCATAAGATGATACAGTGCATTATAAAGTGTATTTCAAGGAATAATTAATACATTAAAACTTCTTTTATAATGCATTATGTACAGTGTTACTGTTTTCTTTAATCTAACTTGGTGTACTAAAATAATTTGCGTGTGTGCGCACGTATACACACACACACACACACATTATATATATATAATTTTATTTTATTTTTTTCATTAACCTTTTTTATTTTAGGTAATGAAAATGTGTTTTGTGGTTTTAGTTTAACTATAATAATCCAGTTCTCAGAGTGAACTTCTCTGCTTTTTCAGTTGTTTATAATAATAATTGAGATCATATTTTAATTGTATTAACATATGAACATGTTCTACAAAGTTTAACAACCAGAAAATGTTCTGGACTTTCTTCATTTTGAACAATATATCCATTGCTTCATATTTTGCAACTTGATTTTATGAAACCGTTTGCTTCGGGTTTTCAATGCCGTTATGTTATGCAAACACATTCATACATTTTGCGGCCGCTGTATTTTGATGCATGAGTTGCAGCAGATGAAGTGCTCAAATATAGGAGTATTTTCATCTGTGGTAAGACTTTCATTTTTCAGAGTTTCCATTGCATCAGTTTTACTATTTTCCACATTTCAGAATAACAGCAAAGAATGAGTGTGTGTGTGTGTGTGTGTGTGTGTGTGTGTGTGTGTGTGTGTATGTGTGTGTGCGCGTGTGTGTGTGCGTCTGTGCGTGTGTGTGTGGATATGTATGTGTGTCTGTGTGTGTGTGTGTGTGTGTGTCTGTTTGTGTATGTGTGTGTGTGTGTCTGTCTGTGTGGATATGTGTGTGTGTGCATGCGTGTGTGTCTGTGTGTGTGTGTGTGTGTGTGTGTGTGTGTGTGTGTGTGTGTGTCTGTCTGTCTGTGTGGATATATGTGTGTGTGTGTGCATGCGTGTGTGTGTGTGTGTCTGTCTGTGTGTGTGTGTGTGTGTGTGTGTGTGCGTGTGTGGATGTGTGTGTGTGTGTGTGTGTGTGTCTGTGTGTGTCTGTGCATGTGTTTGGATGTGTGTGTGTGTGTGTGTGTGTGTGTGTGTGTGTGAATTTTGAGTGTCGTCTGTATTGTCTGATCGTATGCTTTAATAATTGAGCAGACAGACAGAGAAGAGCCGCTCTGGCAGATCTGTGAGGGTTTTCTCACCCAGCGAGAGAACCTGATCCCTGCCGGAGAGAAAGAAACACACACGGCTCACCTGACACCTGCACACAAACCCCATCTGTCATCATCAGTAAGTGGCCAGAGACACACACTTACCGCATTTTCATACACGCACACGCTCGCACTTTAATGCCTCGCAACCAATTAACCCACAGCAATTATGTGCTGAAATATTCAGGCCGAGTATCTGAGAGCTGAGAGACGTTTGTTTATTTATTTATTTATTTATCCATTCATCTTTTCATGTGACTCTCTTGTTATAGACAATAGCGACGCGGATCAGACTCGCCTGCAAAAGTCAGGGGTCTCAGGTGTGTGTGAGGAGAATGTCAGGTGAAACCGGAGCGGCCCGCACAAATATTTCCCTCCTCCTCGTCTTTGTGCAGCTGTCAGGCTTTAACGCCTTTCAGTGCGAGCGCCAGAAGAAGTTTAGCTGCGCAAAGAGACCAACTGAAGCGACGAAGCCCTCCGACGGGAGAAAGGTGCGGCGCTCGTCAGGGCCGCTGCTGGCCAAATGTGTGACCTAAGCAGAATTGTATTGTTGTGCCCCCTCTCTCAAATATTATGGATGTAAAAAAAAAAAACACCTATTGGTGGCAAAATATAACGTTAAAATATAAAAGTAATTAAAGTCCCCCTGTAGTGAAAATCAAGTATATTATGTTGTTTATTTGTCTGTGGTGTTTTTAATATGCTTTTAGACAAACCATGTGCCAATCCATTAATCAACACCATTGCTGAGTATTTTCTCCTTAAAACTGTAGTTTCGAAACACGGTTTGAAACAGCCTTCGGTTTGCTACGTCACAAAATTCAACAACCAATCACGTCAAGGGATCGATTCCTATCACTAGCATGCAACATATACCAATACCAGCTCAAAACCAACAATAAATTAGAGCAAAAACCCATGAAGCCGTGGCTTAATGTGAATTTAGAACCGCTAACTTGCATTATAACCCGCGGCAATAGTGTAAAAGTATCCCGGAGTCAGACCCAGCTTTACTCGCGTATGCTAGCAATCACAAACGGCTGCATTCGAGTCTTAATGCCATTTTTAGGACACAACATCGTCAAGTCAGTAACTTTAACGAATGTTACAGTATTCACTGTAGTTGTCCGCTAGTAAAAACATAGTTTTATCAGTCATTATCCGTGTCTGCCATTGTTTTGCGTTTACTACAGTTCAGTGGATGCTGCGACTGAGTGGAGGCGGGGCTAATTTGCATATTCATAGATCCGCGTATAATAAATGAGGCAAGGGTGTTGAGTTACATTCAAGCTATTTTAAGGCTATTTTCACAAGAAAAAACATTTAAATATGTAATTTTGATGATCAAAGATAAGTTTTAAGGGATAAAATATTTGACTACAGGGGGACTTTTAATAAATAGTAATTAAACTGTATTATTTACAAATGACAATTGTAGCTCTAGACCGTTACCGATGGCTACAGGGTTCCTACGGGGTTTGGAAAAGTATGGAAAAGCATGGAATTTGATTTTAACTATTTTCCAGGTCTGGAAAAGTATGGAAAAAAGAAAGCAGAGCATGGAAAAATATATGTGTTTCGAGACTTTGCCCCCATTTATTATTAGTATTTTTTTAATAATAGAAAATTAAGAATTTAATGAAAAAATAAATTATCATACAAGAAGTGAGGTTTCATGGCAGCTGTTTAGTGATCGCCAGATATGACTGAATGAATTCAAGGTGCACATTTTCATTATGCAAAATGCAGGTTATAAGCATTTTGGGTTTCTTCACACTATATTCTTAGCACCGTATTACATAACCTCAAGGACCTTTGCAAAAATAAAAAATATACAGGCTGCGTCCGAAATCGCATACTACTTGTGTAGGTACTACATTTGAATTCAAACGTACTTCTCGACCGTTAAAAAAGTCCGTTCTATATAGTATGAATGAGGGTAGTATGAATGGAATTCGGACGTGTTTATGTTGTCACGTGTCATGCGTCGTCACAACAGCGCGAAAATTCAAAGAGCCCACTCTACTGCGCGAACATCAGCAATGTTGCTCGTAGTTCTTACCGCTTTCATCGGCGTTTTAACGTTGATTGGTTCAACAGCTCAGAGGAGGCATAGGTCAGCTGCTCGCAGATCACGCCTTCGAAGACAGTTGGTAAAATATTTATCAAATAATGTAAGTATAATCACATATTTAGCTAGCAAATTTTACCTCAGAATAAAAAGACACCTCTAAACACCGTGACAAAGGCTGATTTGGAGCAACGAAATAAAGTAATTTATTGTTATGAATGAATACATATAAAAATACACTGGACAAACAAAAGACACATGAATCACTGAATAAACTTGAATGAATGCATACACAATACACATACATACAGAGAGAAAGAGAAAAAGAGAACGAATGCAAACAATATATACATAGCCTAAATAAATATTATAAATAGATATAATATATACAAAATAAATTGTATATACATATTCTAAAAAAAACAACTATATACACATTTACAGACTGTGAGCCCTACAACCTACTGCCACCTGAATGCTGCTGTGCCAATTCTTCGATTATATTTCGAAGATGGATCTGACCTTCGTCCCAACCTCCGGCTTTCACGACAGTCCATCATGTCCCTCATCGCTGCTTTGAAGTCAGATTCAGACCATGGCTGGGAGAATGATATAGAGGTGCTGGTGTTTCTCTACTGGCTGGCCCATGCAGCATCATATCGGGTAGTGTCACTGGCCTTTGACATCCCAAAGTCCACGGTGCACGACATTGTGCACAGAATCAGCAGGGCAGTCATCGGTATTTTGAGGAGAGTGATCGCTTTACCGACCCCGGATGACCTGGAGGAAGTGGGGGCAGGTTTTGCCCAGCTGGCTGGGTCTCCAGCTTTCCGTATGGTAGCTGGTGCAATAGACGGATGCCACATCCGGATCAAACCACCAGCAAATGACACCCCGTGCTACTTTAACAGAAAGCTGTTCCACTCAGTCCAGCTGCAGGCCATCACCGACCACAAGGGGAAGTTCGTAGACATCTTTGTCGGGTATCCCGGGTCTGTGCATGATGCCAGGGTGCTGAAGAACAGCCCCCTTTACACTGGCCGCCTGTATCCACCTGCAGGAAAATGCATCCTTGGAGATGGTGGGTATCCCTGTTTGAGTGCGCCCATCTGCCTCATCACACCATACAGAGAGCCTGTACAGAATCCTGTACAGGCTCGCTTCAACGCCAAACATGCTCGTGCACGTAACATTGTTGAGAGAGCCTTTGGGATGCTGAAGACACGCTGGCGCTCCATCTTCTTCAAGGCCCTGGAAGTGAGCCCTGTCTTTGTGCCAGATGTTGTTGCATGCTGTGCAGTGCTCCACAACCTCTGCCTTCAGAACGGGGACATTGTTGATCCAGAGGTTGTGGAGGATCCTGCCGATGACCCACCTGAACCCCAAAAAACAGAAGCCAGCGCAGGAGAAGATGTGCGGGACAATCTGGCTGCAGCTGTGTCCGCACCAGACAACTGTGTGCCTGCTCTCCATCAGCATGATTACCTGTGAGACAATTTAACAGGTTAAGACTCTGCAAATCAGTTCTTGTTCTCAGATTTTTCCTATTGTTTAAGCTTGTTAGCAGGTTAATATGTAAATAGTTAGTTGTGTGTGGGTGGGCACAGCCCACAGGGTGTTGTGATGCAAAAAAGTGCAGTAGCAGTAGCTAGAGAGAGGTGGAAGTGCATAGCATCTGTGTGCACCCCTCTTGCTTACTGCTCACTGCCACTGGCAGCCTGTGTGATGAAAAAGCAGTTTTTCGGGTTTCTGCAGATTTTATGAAGGTAAATTTAAGAATTTGTTTTTAGAAAGTTTAACGAATAATCTGAAGGGAATACAACTCATCAATATGTTCTCTAAATGTAAATTTATATGGAGCAGACATAAATTTACAAACTAAGCAGACACTTAAAAGTTTACAACACTTCAAAAATATAAAAAATAAATAGATTTGTTCTGATCTCTATTAATTAAATTTTTACAAAGAAATAGTTTAAGGTATGAATAATGCTCCCAAACAAGAATATGGAAATAACTTTTACTGTACTATCAGATCACACTGTAAAAAGTGATGTTCTTGATTAGCATTTTTGTCTTGTTTTCCAGTGCAAATGTCTACAGATTCATAAATCAAGAAAAATATTTACTTGGGAAGCAAAATTATGATACAAGTAGTCTTGGTTTCTGTGAAATTGAACAAAATGAAGTTTATGATTAAAACAAGAACAAATAACCACCTGTGGGCTTAGAAAAATCTACTTAAATACAATGGAAAAATAATTTTCATACCACAGTGACAGATATTGTTCTTGTTTTAAGCATAAACAAGACAATTTCTTCATTTTGCATCTCAAATAAATGTATCTTGATTTAATATTTATATTCAGTATTTGTATTGGGACAAAAACTCAGGAAGACATTCATTTTTGGCAGTGCATTTACATTTATTGCCTTGATGAATTTAAGACTTTCTGCTCTGTTTTAAGACCTTTTAAGGCTTACAATTATGGAAGGGTTAATTAAGACCGAAAACCCCTGTTTTTATACAAGTTTTCCTCTGCCAGTGCACAGCCTCTCCAACACCAAGACTCCTGTCGGGCCTCCTCGCGGCTGCACATGGTAACTGGGGATATTGCAGCCCCAGGCTAATCGACAGGGGATCTCGGAGCAGCAGTGGTCCCCAGAGGTGGCACCCACCAACCACTGTCACACTGCCTAAGGCCGTGTGTGAATTTACATAACAATTCTTTGAAACTCTAGCTACATATCACAAATGTCACTAGAGGGTTATATTTATTTGAGCTTAGTTTTAAAAATTACTTTATTTCTGGAGTAATAAAGTGAAGCCCTATAAATTAGATTAGTAGATAATATTATTGTCTGTGAAAGTTACCTGTCTGAAGATGCTGAAGTGTATTTTCCTGGCACCATTATAAAATGTTTTAAGAAATATCCTATTGGTGTTGCTTTAAACTCTATTATACTACTTGATGCGAAAGTGATTTTGTCTTAAGCTTTGTGCTCTTATTCATGTAGAAGTTAAATTTGAAAAAAATAAAATGCATACATTTTAAAAGCTGTCTGGCCTGGGTATGCCACATATTAAGCACTTTGCAACTGACAAAATCTAGCTACTGTAAATCCCTGGAAACTAACATTGCAACAAAACTTGATAAAACAAGGACAACCTCAACATAAATAAATGGAAAGAAAGTGTAGTTTAATTTTTTTAACTTTATTTTTTTGCCATGAACTCTAAAAGCTGAAGAAATCTCTCCTTTGTCTCCCTGTCTCGTCTTTCCTCTCTCTCTCTCATTTCTCTGTCTCTTCTTTCTTCTCTTTCCCTGGCCTCTTGTTCACGCCTCTCCTCTTGCTCTCGTTTCTCTCTTTCTCTTCTTTCCTCCCTTTCCATCATCTGTCTCCATCTCCTCTCCTCCCTTTCTACTGCTTCCATTTCTTTTTCTGCTTCCCTCTCCTCCATCTCGTGGATCAGCTCCTCTATGTCCTTCCTCTTCCTCCCTACTCTTTCAACTGTTGACCTCACCGAGGATGGTGAGGTTACAGCAGCATCTGGTCCGGATGAGGCAATAAGGTTGGGTGGTGTGATGGAAGGTCTGCACCCTATTGCCTCATCCAAGACAGAATACCACTTCCAAGATGCTGCTGTAACCTCACCATCCTCGGTGCTGACACCAGTCTGTGGACATTTAAGATCCTGCAAAATATCAAGACAGTCAATTATAACATGGAAAAACATTAGCATGATCAAATCATGAAAGAATTAAAATTTTGGGGCGAACTAATGTTTTTTTTTTTTTTAAATCTTACTTTATATTTTTGTTTTAGGTTTTCCCATTTCCGTTTCACTTGAGGAGCAGAAATTTTGCCCTCAAGCTTCTGCTCTGTCACAAAAGCTCTGTCACAATAAATGCACAGAAAGAATTCAGTTAGACCTTTGCTTGAAGTGTTATTATGTACTACATTCAGTGTCAACAGCACCTGAATAAAATTACATTTTACATTATTTGTTTACTTACTCAAAACCTTTGATGGCAGCATAGTGAAGAGGGCTTCATTAGCCACTCTCCACTGGATAAGCAGCCGAGTGTGTTCTTCAGTCCCTGTAAGGTCAAAACAGTACACATTAATCATGATCAATCTATTAATGCTAACAAACTGAGGCATACTTATTAACAGTGGCTTGCTATGTAGCCAACAAAATATATACTAACTTAAAAATAAACACTAGAAAAAGATGGGAAGAATCGTTGTAATTGTTGAATTTTCTAATTTCATTAAACTGCTAAACAATGAACGTCTCCATTAAAAAAAGCAGTGTTAACAAGCTGATGTACAGTATTGACGTTAGCTCGATCTGTTCGTTAGCTTGATGTGCTCCGTAATGATTAAAAAAACTTTTACAGCCGATTCATGAAGTCATCTCATCGATTTACAATGTTTAAACTTTTAATAAGTCAGCCGTTTACTTTGATTATTTTAAACAAGTGCAATTTAACCACAATAAACAACGTTTTTCCCTGAGGTACTTACACTTGAAAAGAGCCACGTCTCCGCTTTCCGCCATTTTTCGAATATGACGCCTCCTCTCCCGTGGCCTCATGGGATAGTAAAGTGTCCATCGTATGCCTACTACAGAATTCGGGCGGAAGTAGTAGGTCATCCGGGTATTCTCGCCTACTGTTTTTCGAATACTATGAATTCGGACATACTACTCGCCTCGCATACTGTTTTTCGCATACTATATAGTAGGGAAGTATGCGATTTCGGACGCAGCTACAGACTTTTATGTGCACACAGGAAACCATTAAATTTAGCATATAAGACAATGTTGTGCCATCAGCCCATTTCACAGTGTAGTTTCTTGGCTGCCACTGACTATGCATTAAAGGCCTTGAAATATGGCATAATGCCTCATGAAAGCCTCATAATGCCTCATGAAAGCCAAATCTTAAACACTTTTTTACAGTACCAGTCTTTTATTATAGACCCTTGAACTTGGTGAATGTTATGCCATCAGCCCATTTGGTGTCATGGTTTCTCCAGCACCACAGACGATGTGTTAAACTGGACATTAGGCCTTGATATTAGAGGTACTACTGTAAGAAAAGCTACATTTTGAGCTGGTAGATCTCTGTTAATTCATGTGCTTCCATGCTATCGTTTTATTCGTAGTAAGATCGACTACGCGTGCGTGCGAGTGTGTCTCTGTGTGTGCGTGCGAGTGTGTCTCTGTGTGTGTGTGTGCGTGCGAGTGTGTCTCTGTGTGTGCGTGCGTGAGTGTGTCTCTGTGTGCGTGCGTGAGTGTGTCTCTGTGTGCGTGCGTGAGTGTGTCTCTGTGTGTGCGTGCGTGAGTGTGTCTCTGTGTGTGCGTGCGTGTGTGCGTGAGTGTGTCTGTGTGTGTGTGTGCGTGCGTGAGTGTGTCTGTGTGTGCGTGCGTGAGTGTGTCTCTGTGCGTGCGTGTGTGCGTGAGTGTGTCTGTGTGTGTGTGCGTGCGTGTGCATGCGTGAGTGTGTGTGTGTGTGCGTGTGTGTGTGCGTGAGTGTGTCTCTGTGAGTGTGTCTGTGTGTGTGCGTGCGTGTGTGCGTGCGTGAGTGTGTCTGTGTGTGCGTGAGTGCGTGCGTGAGTGTGTCTGTGTGTGCGTGTGTGCGTGCGTGAGTGTGTCTCTGTGTGTGCGTGCGTGTGTGCGTGCGTGAGTGTGTCTGTGTGTGCGTGTGTGCGTGAGTGTGTCTCTGTGTGTGCGTGCGTGCGTGAGTGTGTCTCTGTGTGTGTGTGCGTGCGTGTGCGCATGTGAGTGTGCGTGTGTCAGTGTGTGAGTGTGAATGAGTGTGTGAGTTTGTCTGTCTGTGTGTGTGTGTGAGTGTCAGTGTGTGTGAGTGTCAGTGTGTGTGTGAGTCCATGTGTGAGTGTCAGTGTGTGAGTGTCAGTGTGTGAGTGTCTGTGTGTGTTTGTGTGAGTGTCAGTGTGTGCGTTTGTGTGTGTGTGTGTCAGTGTGTGTGTGTGTGTGTGTGAGAGAGTGTCAGTGTGTGTGAGTGTCAGTGTGTGCGTGTCAGTGTCTGTGAGTGTGTCTGTGTGAGTGTCAGTGTGTGTGAGTGATGTTGACAGGGCTGTGTGTGTGTGTCAGTGTGTGTGTGTGTGTGTCAGTGTGCGTGTGTGTGAGTGTGTGTGTGAGTGTGTGATGTTCACAGGGCTGTGTGTGTGTGTGTGAGTGATGTTGACAGGGCAGTGTGTGTGTGTGTGAGTGATGTTGACAGGGCAGTGTGTGTGTGTGTGAGTGATGTTGACAGGGCAGTGTGTGTGTGTGTGAGTGATGTTCACAGGGCTGTGTGTGTGTGTGTGAGTGATGTTGACAGGGCAGTGTGTGTGTGTGTGTGTGTGTGAGTGATGTTGACAGGGCAGTGTGTGTGTGTGTGAGTGATGTTGACAGGGCTGGGCTGTGTGTCTGTGTGTGTGTGTGATGTTCAC
>CM049861.1:312500-335000 GCA_027422415.1 Schizothorax lantsangensis | reverse complement strand
AGTGTAATGGGGTAATCAAAACAGCCTTTTTACTCAATTAGTCTATGCTTTTTTTATTATTTTAATTTTTAGTTTAGTAAATTTAATTTCCCGAATTCCGGAAATGTTGGGACGTTTTTTAAATTTGAATAGAATTTCAAATCACATGAGCCAATATTTTATTCACAATAGAACATAGATAACATAACAAATGTTTAAACTGAGAAATTTTACAATTTTATGCACAAAATGAGATCATTTCAAATGTGATGCCTGCTACAGGTCTCAAAATAGTTGGCACGGGGGCATGTTTACCATGGTGTAGCATCTCCTCTTCTTTTCAAAACAGTTTGAAGACGTCTGGGTATCGAGGTTATGAGTTTTGGTGTTTTTGGAATTTGGTCCCATTCTTGCCTGATATAGGTTTCCAGCTGCTGAGGAGTTTGTGGTCGTCTTTGACATATTTTTCGTTTAATGATGCACCAAATGTTCTCTATATGTGAAAGATCTGGACTGCAGGCCAATTCAGCACCGGACTCTTCTACTACAAAGCCATGCTGTTGTAATAGCTGCAGTATGTGGTTCTGCATTGTCCTGCTAAAATACATGTCCTCTGGAGGGGTGCATATGTTGCTCTAAATCCTTTATATACACCTTTCAGCATTCATAGTGCCTTCCTAAACATGCAAGCTGCCCATACCGTATGCACTTATGCACCCCCCCCCATACCATCAGAGATGCTGGCTTTTGAACTGAATGCTGATAACACGCTGGAAGGTCTCCCTCCTTCTTTAGCCCGGAGGACACGGCGTCCGTGATTTCCAACAAGAATGTCAAATTTGGACTCGTCTGACCATAGAACACTTCTCCACTTTGAAACCAGTTCATTTTAAATGAGCCTTGGCCCACAGGAAATGATGGCGCTTCTGGACCATGTTCACATATGGCTTCCTTTTTGCATGATAGAGCTTTAGTTGGCATCTGCAGATGGCACGACAGATTGTGTTTACTGACAGTGGTTTCTGGAAGTATTCCTGGGCCCATTTAGTAATGTCAATGACAGAATCATGCCGATAAGTGATGCAGTGTCGTCTGAGGGCCTGAAGACCACGGGCATCCAACAAAGGTCTTCAGCTTTGTCCCGTGCGCACAGAGATTTCTCCAGTTTCTCTGAATTTTTTGATGATGTTATGCACTGGAGATGATGAGATTTGCAAAGCCTTTGCAATTTGACGTTGAGGAATGTTGTTTTTAAAGTATTCCACAATCTTTTCATGCACTCTTTCACAGACTGGAGAGCCTCTGCCCATCTTTACTTCTGAGAGACTCTTCTCTCTAAGACATCCCTTTTATAGCTAATCATGTTACAGACCTGATGTCAATTAATTTAATTAGTTGCTAGATGTTCTCCCAGCTGAATCTTTTCAAAATTTCTTGCTTTTTCAGCCCTCTGTTGCTCCGTGCCAACTTTTTTGAGACCTGTAGCAGGCAACAAATTTGAAATGAGCTCATTTAGTGGATAAAAGTGTAAAATCCCTCCGTTTAAATATTTGTTTTGTTCTCTATCTTCTATTGTGAATAAAATATTGGCTCATGTGATTTGAAAGTCTTTTAGTTTTCATTTTATTAAAATTAAAAAAAACATCCCAACATTTCCGGAATTCGGGTTGTAAATCAGTATTAACATAGCATAACTGTAGTAAATGTATCTGTCTCACACGTGTCCGGCATTATCCCGCAAAATCACATCTACTGTCCCACAACAGATCTATTGCCAGGTGGTCACCCTTTACATGGTATGCCTACGAGTGTATATCATTAGTGAATTAATAAAAAAAAAAAACATTTAAATTAAAAAGTTTTTGAAAAGAAATGTTACAGGTTTATACAAATGTCATATAAATGTCAAATCTTATGTATAAAAATAATTCTTTTTGGGAAACCCTTTATAAAAAAAATATTGTGGAATTTTTTTTATACATTATAGATTACAGTAATATGAATTTTTATAATTTGTTGAGTGTAATAATAACAATAGCTATGTAAATATTACTGAAACTTTAAAACTGATAAAAATAAATGTTTTTAAAGTTAAGCATGCAAATGTGCCATTAATTTATTGAAATATTTACTTGAAATCTCAGGGGGTACATCAAGTAAATAATTTAGGTCATTTAGGGGTTCGGCTGACAAAAAAGTTTGAAAACTCCTTACATAGGGCATACCTGTACCACATGCGCACACACACACACACACACACACACACTCACATACACATACAAAATTATTAGTTTTTTTTTTTAATGCCAAGCTAAACAAATTTTCTTACATTAAACATTTTAAAATGTGGAGGGACAAATTAATTTCAAAAAGTACTAGACTTTTTTTCTTGAATGTCATGAAATTGCACGTAGAATAATATGAGCTATAACAACTTGAAATTTGAAACAAAATGAAAATGTTTTATTGACTTTGTGATCATTTTCAACTGAAAGGTAATTTTGATAGTATTAATAAAAATTATTGATGTGACTCTACATTAAAAAAAAACTAAATGACTGATTCCAATCAACACAAATAGAGAAAGCACAGAAACACATGGTCACTCAGCAGGACTCGCACACTGTTTTACGGTCTATATGAGGATTTATTACACACATTTATTCTGATTCATGTTATTTCACTGACAGACGTTCAGCTGCAGTATTAATGTCATGAAGAGAAAAAACATCTCACTGTTACTGATTCATCATGCTGCTCAAAGCATTATGGGTAGAATCTCTCATCAGTCTATTCTGATTCATCAACACAGTTTCACTGATGATCCAGAACCAACCCAAAACCCAGGATAGAGCGGCTGACTGAATGTGGTCTGGACTGTGTGGATGAGGCTCATTGTGTCAGAGACGCTGTAGAAGGACAGAGTTCCTGCACTGTGATCCACAAACACTCCTATTCTTCTGCTGATGGACTTTACCAGGAGACAAGCCTGCATCTTATTGTGTCTGAATGAGTATCTGGAGGGAGAGCAGAACAAACTCCAGGACTGATCATTAGATCCAAACAAACACTCAACACCCCGTCCCTTCCTGCTGATGCTCTTATATGACACTGATATACACATATCATCTCCACTCCACTTCAGCTCCCAGTAACAGCGTCCCCATACACTCTCTCTACACAATACCTGAGACATACAATCAAATCTGTCTGGATGATCAGGATATGGCTGGACTGTGCCAGCAACATTAATAACTCTGTTGCTCTCAGACAAGAGGAGGCTTTTATTCACTGTGTTCAGATCCAGAGTGAGCTGATGGGAATCTGATGGAGATAAAACACATCAGAATCAGGAATTATGAATCTGTTTGATCTTTTCATGTAGCTGAACTCTTCATGTTCAGTGTATCATCAGTGTCTCAGTACAGATGACCAGATATCTGTGCTAATCATCATTTACATCAATTATAAAACTCTTCTTTCTCCTTCTACAGGAAGAACATGAACTCAGTGAGTTTTCTGCTTGTTTTCTTACTGACTTACATCGTAGGAAGTCTTTCCTGGTCCTTGGAACAATGCTGGTCAATGTGACTGTGGAGATCAACAGACATGAACAGTGTCATTCTCATGATCCTGCATCCATTCCTAAGACATTTCTAATATGATGTTCTCCATGATATGAGATGATGATAGACTTGTTTCTGAGAGCAGATGAATCTCCAGGACTTTACCTCTGTCTGAGATCTTCTTGAGCTCCTCTTTGCAGAAATCCTCCAGTTTGTCTCTCAGCTGATGGACAGATTCTCTCAGACCATCAAAAGAGAAGAGAGAACTGAAGGGATCATCATTTACGTCTGTAGATTCAGGAAGTGCTGAGAGAGACTGGAAACTCTACAGAAAACAGAAATCAAAACTCATCAGCTCCCAATAACCTGCACCAACATCAGATTTGTGTGGCTCTTGTTGACTTGACTGATCTTTAGTAACTCAACTCAATCCAGCACTTTCACAGCATCAGCTTCATTCTTCTCATATTCATTACATCACATTAGAGCTACAGATTCTAGTATTTGCCGCTTACACTCTGTGTGAACTTTCTAGGAAACAGTTTGGATGATAAAACATCTTCTAAGAACATAAATTTCCATCTAACAGCTCAAGCACATCAATGGAGTCTCATTGTAGGGTTGAGTAGATTTGCTCAGGAAAAGCAGCTCAAAGGCAACGATTAGATTGACCATTATTTATAACTTTAGAGCGGTTAGAGACACTGAAACTTTACAAGGACCCTTAAGACATGCTCAGGTTTTGTTTGGGATCTATTAGGGCTGTCAGTTTAACATGTTAACTTTATTAATTAGTTCTGAAAAATAATGTGATTAAAATATTTGAATGCAGTTAACACACTGGCCCCGCCCCCAGACCTGTACATCATCTTACATTTAAATATGATGCAGGGCAACAACTCCATAAATGCAGTTATGCCCTAAAATTCAAGGTATTGGGGCAAAAAAAATGCTCCTGTATGTTTTTGACTCATATTTATATCATATGATAAGTGATATCGCACATGCAGTGAGAGCATTATCACACGAGTGCTGTTTATCCCAAATATAATGAGTACAAATGGGATTTTATACAGCAGTTCAGTAATTAAGAAGTTAATATTGTGTTATATTTTAAACACAATATTGTCTGTTTTTGCTCAGTTTAGCCAACAAAAATATTACCTATAAAGCCACGGCAGAATTGACCTATCGGTAAGCCCCTCCCCTTGAATGCAGATGAGCCAATGGCAGTCGAGTATCAGTTGCACGGGGACAGGAACTCGGACATCTTGAGGTTTCAGCGCCATAGAGAAACATTGGAAGATCCGAAGCTCTCGTCGGTTTGATGGTGTTTATGCTACAAAAATAATAAAACGATGGGCCTGGGGCACTTGTAACACTGATTCCAGATATCCTGAGAAAATAGGCAATGTAATTTGGAATTTATTTTATTATTCAACGTTCATTTTCTGGTTGTCATACTCTCGTAAAGTGACAATGATGGTCCTTCTGTGTACAAAATTTATCAAAAACATCTTCGGACAAGGTTTTCACACTGACAGCTGTCATTGTAAGACAGTGGGCAGCTCCGTTTGTTTGTCTGAGGCAGCAACAGTAACTAAGGGGGCGGGGCTTACCGATAGGTCAATTGTTGTGCGTCTCCGAGCAACACAGCGGTGTTTTCGGAATGAGTCCGCATTTTGACCGAATCAGGTGAATCAATGATTCAAAGGCCTATAGACCTTTCTCACAGCGGAATTGATTACCGGAAGTGCTCGTCAAAGCAGTGTATCGATTCTTCCAGTTAAGTATATTTTTCAATGTGCTGTAATCACTTAGTTGAATAAACGCCTGTTAAAATGAGCACCTGCAGAATGATTTCAAAATCCGGATATTTTCAGAGATAGGTGAAGAGATATTCTAATGATTACTGCGTACAGAATGTTCCAAACTCAACAGAACTTGTAGATTTAATAATAAGCCGATCTGAGAAAGCCGTGGCTCGTAAACATGCATGATGATTTCACCACACAGTGCTGCAGTGCTCGTTCAAATTAGGGATGCAACGATACCATTTTTTTCAGAACCGATCCGATACCAGAAATTGAGTATCAGCCAATTCCGATCCGATCCGATCCCAGCACAGTTTTTTTTTTTTAAATCAATGTATAATTTTTATACTTCTGTCTGTTGACCTGATCGTCACTCTTAAACACAATCTGCTAAATGTAGACATCTTAATTTTAATGAAAAATAACAAATGAAAAAATATATAATCATAATCTCTGACAAAAAATACTATTATAAACTATGTTAGTGGATAATTCAGCAGCAAAAGTTATTGTAGAAAAATCATGGGTGCACAATAATTTTATAAAAACAAACTAAACTAAACATTTAGTGAAAACATTATTTAGTCGGGAACAAATAAAAGTTAATAAGTGTAGGACTAAATCTGGTAAAATGTTACACATTGCTTTGTACTGTTGTAAAATACATTCATGAAAAACAAGTAGCCAAAATACAGTGGGAAAAAACATTATTTGATCCCCTGCTGATTTTGCACATTTGCCCACTGACAAAGAAATGGTTAGTCTATAATTTTAATAGTAGGTTTATTTGAACAGTGAGAGACAAAATAACAACAAAAAAATACAGAAAAACACATTTCAAAAAAAGTTATAAATTGATTTGCATTTTAATGAGTCAAATAAATATTTGATCCCCTATCAATCAGCAAGATTTCTGGCTCCCAGTTGTCTTTTATACAGGTAAGGAGCTGAGATTAGTAGCACTCTCCTTAAAGGGATCTCAGCTTGTTACCTGTATAAAAGACAACCTGTCCACAGAAGCAATCAATCAATTCAGATTCCAAACTCTCCACCATGGCCAAGACCTAAAGAGCTGTCCAAGGATATCAGGGACAAGATTGTAGACCTACACAAGGCTGGAATGGTCTACAAGACCATCGCCAAGTAGCTTGGTGAGACGGTGACAACAGTTGGTGCGATTATTCTCAAATGGAAGAAACACAAAATAACTGTCAATCTCCCTCGGACTGGGGCTCCATGCAAGATCTGACCTCGTGGAGTTTCAATGATCATGAGAACGGTGAGGAATCAGCCCAGAACTACACGGGAGGATCTTGTCAATGATCTCAAGGCAGCTGGGACCATAGTCACCAAGAAAACAATTGGTAACACACTACGACGTAAAGGACTGAAATCCTGCAGCACCCGCAAGGTCCCCCTGCTCAAGAAAGCACATGTACAGACCTGTCTGAAGTTTGTCAATGATTCAGAGGAGAACTGGGTGAAAGTGTTGTGGTCAGATGAGACCAAAATCCAGCTCGTTAGGCATCAACTTAACTCGCCGTGTTTGGAGGAGGAGGAATGCTGCCTATGAGCCCAAGAACACCATCCCCACTGTCAAACATGGAGGTGGCAACATTATGCTTTGGGGGTGTTTTTCTGCTAAGGGGACAGGACAACTGCACCGCATCAAAGGGACGATGGACGGGGCCATGTACCGTCAGGGCCAGTGCATTGAAGCCAGCCAGGGCATTGAAAATGGGTCGTGGATGGGTATTCCAGCATGACAATGACCCAAAACACACGGCCAAGGCAACAAAGGAGTGGCTCAAGAAGAAGCACGCAGTTTGCATGCTGAATGGAGGATGACAGACAGACGCAGTGGAGAGAAGAGTTTAAGTGAACTTGACTTAAATATAATATTCATCTATACTTCACATTAAACTATGGAACGGCTTCAGTACACTTAATAAATATATAGTGCATGAAAACGTTATGGTGCTTAATAATGTTTTTGTGCCTTTCGTGGGGCTTAACAATAACACAGAATAGTATACGCAGTATTTCGGATTTGGATCGGCCTCGTCTGACCGATACCCGATCCGGTAGAAAATGGCAGTATCGGAGCCGATACTGATACTGAGTATCGGATCGATGCATCCTTAGTTTAAGAGGGAGCAGAGGACTGCTGTGCAGCATATCTTGATGATGTGGTCATCTACAGTGGTAGCTGGGAAGACGCCTTGTGGTACCATCACAGAGAGGCTCAAAATCACTCTCCGGAACATTCTCATTCACCATTCCTGGATGGTGGAATAATCTTCCCACCCCTATCCAGAATGCTGGATCCCTGTCAATCTTCAAGCAACAACTGAAAACTCATCTCTTTCGGCACTACTTGACTTCATCCTAAACTTGTTCTTAAAAAAAAAAAAAAAAACTTTCCCTTTATCTTTCTCTCCTTCCCTTGCTAGCTTGTACTTATTTGAACAATGACTGAGACCTGGTGTTACGAGCACTTCCTCTGTCTGATTGCCTCTTCAAGATGAATCGCTTTATGTATTCCCCAATTGTAAGTCGCTTTGGATAAAAGCGTCTGCCAAATGACTAAATGTAAATGTACAGGGTCCACTAGATCTGCTGAGGAAAAGCTGGGATACCCCGATGACATCCACAGCTGGTGAACAAGGTATTCTTCAATACATGCTGCAGATGAGATACCGCTTGGAGAAGTACCGAGAACAAGCCATCGAGAAGTTGGAAGTGGCCCAGAAAGCACAGAAACTGGTATGACCAGTGTGCATGACACCGAGAATACCATCCAGGACAAAAAGTGCTGCTGTTACTGCCATCATCAACAAACAAGCTGTTAGCGAAGTGGCAAGGGCCCTACGAGATCCTGAGACGTGTGGGACCGGTCACTTACCAGGTATCGCACCCAGAGAAGGGGAAATCCAGCCAAGTGTGCCATGTCAACCTCCTGAAATAGTGGCGAGAGACGACAGCAGACAAAGACACAGTACTGTTTGCCTGCAAAGGAGCCACAGATGGAGAGGAGGGTGAGGATGAAATGGAAGATGTGGCTGTACAGAGATCCCTGGCAAAGATAACCCTGGAACACCTGAAAGAGGAACAGAGGGAGCAGCTGCTACGGATAGTAGACAAGCACCCGAATCTCTTCAGGACAGAGCCAGGAAGAACCAACTTGATTGAACACACCATCCAGCTGACTGACCCAACTCCCATTCGACAACAGCCCTATCGAGTGCCTGAATGTCTGATCAAGCCACTGATGACGGAGATTCAGCTAATGAAAGATATGGGGGTAATTGAGCCTTCAACCAGCCCATGGAACAGCCCGACTGTCTTGGTACCAAAGAAGGATGGGTCACTGAGGATCTGCCCTGATTTCCGAAAGCTCAACGCTGTCTCAAGGTTCAATGCGTACCCAATGCCTCAGATTGATAAGCTGGTAGAACGGATTGGTCAAGCCAAATATATCACCACTCTAGGTTTGTGCCAAGGATACTGGCAGGTGCCCTTAGCTCAACAATCCAGAGAATACACTGCTTTCAGAACACCCTTAGGACTGTTCCATTTTACAACCATGCCGTTCGGGTTACACAGAGCTCCAGCAACATTCCAACGGCTGATGGATCAGGTTCTACGAGGGGCAGAGGACTGCTGTGCAGCATATCTTGATGATGTGGTCATCTACAGTGGTAGCTGGGAAGAACATCTACGGCACCTGAACAGGATTTTGCTGAATATTGGTGATGCAGGCTTGACCTTAAATGTGACAAAGTGTGAGTGGGCAAAACAAGAAGCGCAATACCTAGGGTTTCTGCTGGGCAATGGTGAAGTCCGACCACAGGTTGACAAGGTTGAGGCTGTGCGAAACTGTCCAAGACCTCGAACGAAAAAAGAGGTACAGGACTTCTTTGGGTTGGTCGGATGGTACCGAAGGTTTATACCAGAGTTCTCCTGTGTTGCAGTGCCCCAGACCAACCTGACCACAAAGATGGTCCGGAATCCCGTGCCTTGGACGGAGGAAGCTAAGCGGGCATTTCAAAGGCTGAAGGAGAGCCTATGTAACAGTCCCGTGCTTTAAAGTCCAGATTTCTCTCAGAGATTCCTAGTTCAAGTGGATGCTTCAGCCAGTGGACTAGGAGCCGTATTAGCACAAGAGGAGAAAGGCCAGGAACAACCAATCCTCTACCTTAACCGTAAGCTGCTGCCTCAAAACACCCAATACTCAACTATTGAGAAAGAAGGACTTGCCATCAAGTGGGCGTTGGAAAGTCTCCGATATTACTTGCTGGGAAGAGAGTTTGATCTCGAGACAGACCATAGAGCACTGACTTGGATAAACTCAATAAAGGATCGAAATGCCAGGATATCAAGATGATACCTGTCACTGCATCCTTGCCATTTTAAGATCAGACACCGACCTGGGAAAGAGAATATGACTGCTGATTATCTATCCAGATTGCCGAGATTGTCAATCTAGGAGAGGAAGGAGGTAATGTGACAGAGGGCTCTGTCATGATCGCGACAGCACTACATTCTACCCACACACGATTCACTGTCCCCATTTTTCTGGTGTTTCCTACCCTTGGGTGCACACGAGGTCTAGGTTAATGTTACAGATGCATACACAACACACACGTCCACCCGATTACCGCATCCTACTTCAATATCCCACAATAAACGCACACTGCCATTAGATAACTTATCTGCACATATTATTTATCGTTGTTCGTTGTCTGTTTGTGTGGCGTCGTAGTCCAGGTTACCGGAAGCAAATGGCAAACTCCGGTAGGGGGCTAGAAAGTTAGAAGTCACTGAATTCCTGTGTTGCGCCTGCGTGATCGCTCCGGTAACTGGGCGTCCTAAATGTTGCTTGTTTTGGGGGAGAGTTGGGAATACAAAACCCAAGATAACTGGAATGACAATGAATAAAATGCATATTGTGTAATATGATGAATATTTATGGTTATGTGTATCTGTTATAATACTGAAGATTATATGATTGATATGTATATTGTTGTTTATGTAAGTGCATCACATTAATACTGTCTCTTGGGAATACATAGTAGAGTCTATGTGGGTGGGGCATCCGGTTTAAAAGCCAAACCTGCGTATCTGTTCGGGGTGGGTTGTAGTTAGAGGCAAACTTTGCGAGTGTATTGTGTGTAGTACCTTTTTGTGAAAGGGTTTAACAGCAAAGTGCGGTGTTGTATATATATTTTTTGTAAATATTCCCTCCTTTTCTTCATGGTCAAATTCATCGATGTGTTACAGGCAAATAAAAATCTATTTTTATTATATTCGAGGATCATCTGATCCAATTTTGATGAACGTTACTCATAATAAGTACTATTAAGTTCACTGATTTCACCATGATGTAATAAATCAGAGGAAAAATTAGTTAAAAAGCTGAAATGGTAATGAACTGTTGGTGGCGCAAGTGGTGTTTAACAGCTAAATATATCTTCCAGAAGAAAGAGCTGAGAGAAATGATTCCTAAGAGATTGCCAGAGCTATGCGGCGTTTCTTTCAAAAGAAGACGATCAGATGAGAGTCTGACTGATGATTATATAATAAGACACTCATGAAATGTTTCTCTGTGAGTCTCCTGTCACAGCAGGATCTGGCTCAAGTCCACTATGATCCTGTTCTTCTAGATCTGTGTTACCTGCAGGAACTGGATGTGATCCTGTGTGTGTGAAAGCTGCTCCATCTCAGCGTCTCTCCTCCTCAGATCATTGATCTCCTGTTCCAGTCGCTCCAGTCGTCCTTCAGCTCGACTCACTGCTTGCTTTTCCTGATCTCTGATCAGCCATATCAGCTCAGAGCGGCTTCTCTCAATGGAGCGGATGAGCTCAGTAAAGATCCTCTCACTGTCCTCCACTGCTGTCTGTGCAGAGCGCTGTTAGGACACACAGTGATTCAGGCTTCAGTGAGTCTGAACTGAGACTGAGACAAACTTCTCTTCTTCTCCAGACTCACCTTATGAGACTCCACAGCCTCTCTCAGCTGCTGAAGATCTTTCTCTCTCTGCTGGATTCTCTGCTGGAGCGTCTTCTGTGTCTCCTTCAGCTGCTTCTGCAGGACAAACGGATGATAGTGAATGTCACAGAAAACTACTGCCACTAAATCATCATGTGAACAGATGAATCCAGTAAAAGTGGAGCTGATAACTAACCAGAATCAGAATCAGCTTTTTTCACCAAGTGTGCGCAAGCACACAAGGAATTTGTTGTGGTTTTTTAAGAAGCTCTTGTTACATACACACATACATACATACATATATACTGTATATATCTGACATGAGAACAGAAACATTTAAAGAGGCTTAACAATAAATAATAATAATGTGTATGAATCTGGAACAGAAGATTTATTTATAGTCTAGGTGATTAATAGTCCAGGTGATATGTGAAAATAATGTTCACTTTTTCATAAAAGCATGAAACTTGGTACACTTGTATAGTTTGTAGCCCTAGACATTTTTAGAAATGGAGCCATCGCAAAAACACCTCGTGGTTGCCATGGCAACCATTTTACTTTCCGCCATAACCAAATTATGTATCTTGTGTCATATCTCCTGAACCAAACATGATAACACAGAAACGGTGATGTCTACCCCTATGGTCAAGGATTACAATGATACCAAATACAAAACCATAAACTGTTCAGGTGAAGAGTTAATGGTGAAATCAGCAATGCTAGAATCACGGTACCTGAGTATCACAGTGTCACAGAATTTACAATAGTCCATATTATGGCTATTCATTTTTTCTTTCTTTGATAATTAACTAATATTTTATTCAATAATACATGAAAAGATTGTTTTCAAGAATACTATCATATATTTCAGTGATAAAAAATAAATCATCTCAGGTAAGTGTATTCTTCCTTACCTCTCAGGCAGAGTCATGTAGGCGGTAGTGTGTTTCCAATACATTCTTGTTTTCTCTCAACAATTAATTCAGTTAAAACAGTTAATTCAGATGATGCAGAATGAAATTTCAAACATATTTCATGTACTTAACTTAATTGTGATTGAAAACTTGATTTTCAATCACTCTCTGGGGCCAGAGTTGTCTATTATGTTGTCCACAAGGGGGAATCCAGAGTCCTGCATGCGGGCAGGTACATGCAGGTGAACTGCTAATATTTGATGTAACGGGTGGAATAATATTTATGTGTAGGGTGTGGTGCGGGCCGGACGGTGACAAGCACGGGTGGGTTGCGGGTCTAATAACCAAGGCTATTTCAACTCGGTCCAGTACATGCTGAGCAATGTAGCCAATCGCGTTGCCACTAATTGACAGCTAGTGATTATATTAAAGGGAGAGCTATTTGCTTGCTTTCTGTATTTAATTTGAATAAAAGTTTAAATTAATGAGTTTTGTCTACCTCATGTAGGAGATTTAATGCAGGTACGGTGCGGGTCGCAGTTTTTATGTCATATGGGTCGGGTATGGGATTTTATTAGTGTTGCTGTCAGATAACGTGTTGGGTGTTCTGTTAATTACTGCTATTGTGGGAAGATCATTTCACCAGCCAGGAAAGGTGAACGAAAATGCCTCTTTGATCTTACCACAAGGCATCGCTTACTTACAGATCTCAGGCTTCTGGAGGGATGTAGATTCATAAGAGTGAGGAGGAAGTAGGAGGGTGCTGAGCCTGTGGCTGTTCTGTACACAAACATCAATGTCTTGAACTCGATGCGAGCCGCAACCGGTAGCCAGTGCAGGGAGATAAAGAGAGGTGTGAAGTGGGCCCTTTTGGGCTCATGGAAGACCAGTCGTGCCGCTGCATTCTGAATCATTTATCGAGGTTTGACTGCCCATGATGGAAGTTCAGCCAGAAAAGCATTGCAATAGTCCAGCCTAGAAATGACAGTTGTGCAGCATGCTCTGTTTGGAAGAGCCTGATCCTCCTGAAGTTTTGCAATGCAAACCTGCATGATCGAGCTGTCTTTACAATATGGTCCTTGAAGGTCAGCTGGTCACCAAAGAATAATTTTTGATGCACCTAGCAGGATGATGAAATCATGCTGTAGAGCTGGAGTGGCAGGGAAAAGGAGAAGCTCAGTCTTTGCCAGGTTGAGCTGCACGTGATGTTCCTTCATCCATGCCAAGATGTTTGCCAGGCAGCCTGAGATCCATGCAGCTACTATTGGATTGTCTGGTTGAAATGAATGATAGAGCTGTGTGTCATCAGCATAGCAATGGTAGGAGAAACAATGTGCCTGTAGAGGAGGGGTCCAAGAACTGATCCCTGTGAGCAGCTGATGTTCTTTGGATACCTCTCCTGCCCAGGAAACCCTGAAAGACCTACCTGTGAGATAAGGTTCAAACCAGTGGAGTGCAGATCCTGTGATCTGATGATTCACAGTGTCAAAAGTGGCAGATAGATCCAGCAGAATAAGAACTGATGATTTGGAATCAGCTTTCGCTGCAGGGCTATAGTGACCGACAGTAAAGCAGTCTTAATTGAATGGCCACTCCTGAAACCTGATTGGTTAATGTTCAGTTGGTCATTCTGTGAAATAAATAAAGTAACTGTGTCTATAAATGTGTGAACTAAATGGTCCATTCCATTAGAATAACAAAGGAACAGCATTCCTCAGGAACATCTTGTAGATTGCAGGATCTCCAGCAGGAGGTCCTAACAGTATCTGTTGTTTCTAGCCCTTTTGTCTTCAGGTATAAAATTATATCCCACAGACAGAACTTTTGGAGAAGCTAGGATTCATACAAGGGTTAAGATTGTTTAAAGGAAGACATGCTAACATTGCTATTGAAGAACCGCTACACTACCATCTTCAATAAATTCTTCTCCCCACAAAAATTTTGGTCAAGCCTACTTAATTTTTGTATTAGAGAAATCTAGTACATTGGTGAGCCACCCAAAAGATTGCTCATCAAAAAATACAGTAAAGATAATGATACATGGGGCAACTTTTTAGGTTAGAAGGGGTAGTATGCACTTGCCCGTCTAGACAGATATTGTCTTGACAAGTTAAAGTGGATCATAAAGTGTCAGTTGCTGTATTTACATCCAGAGATGAGAAATGGTTGGGTGACGGAAGAGAGGATAACACTACATAGGAAAGATGGAAGGGTGAAAGGGAGCGTAGGTTTTGCCTAAAAGTAACTGGTAGAGGAATTGGTGGCATACAGGTAGTAATATGTACGTTAAATGTAATAAAGAAATGATCAGAGATGTCTAGAGGTTTTACCAAATGTTGTCTGTGATACAGTTACATGTGTAAATTAAGTCAAGCTGGTTGCCTGATTTGTTAGTGTTTGTGATGGTAAGCCATTTGAGATCGAATGAAGCTAGGAGTGGAAGTGGAAGTCTGCAGTGTAAGGCTTCTCAAGATGCATTTCGAAGTCGCCAAAGACTACAAGTGGACTGCCATCCACAGAGAATGAGGTGCCCAGTTGACCAGGAAGGTGATAAATCATTACAATAAGGAGTTTAACAGGAGCTATTAACAGGGGGGGTTGTTAGAGAGAACAGCAGGGGTTGGCGGAGTCTTCTGGACGAATCCAGTTCTCAGTCAAGCCCAAGATACTAAGAGTAGACTGAGAAGCAATGGCCAGAATGAAGTTTGCTGACAGCTGACTGACAATTCCAGAGACCCAGAGAAAATGACAGAGGTGCAGATAGGACGCAGCTTAGCAAGATTGCATTGCCGTCTGCGTGTGATGTTAGAGCATTGTTGAGAGAGAACAAGAATGTATTGGAAACACACAACTGCCTACCTGACTCTGAGAGGTAAGGAAAAATACACTTACTTAAAATTATATTTTTTTATATCTCTGATATGTATGATTGTATTCTTGAAAACAATCTTTTATTGTACTATTGAATAAAATATTAGCTAATTATCAAAGAAAGAAAAAATAAATAGCCATAATATGGACTTTTTTAAATGCTGTGATACTGTGATGCTTATATACTGTGATTTCCTTCTCACATTGCTGATTTCACCATTAACTCTTCACCTGAACAGTTTATGTTGTTGTATATGTTATCATTGTAATCCTTGACCATCAAAACATAGGGGTAGACATCACCTTTTCTGTGTTATCATCTTTGGTTCGGGAGATATGACACACAATACATAATTTGGTTATGGCGGAAAGTAAGATCCACGAGGTGTTTTTGCGATGGCTCCATTTCTGAAAATGTTCAGGGCCCTAACCTGTACAATTGTACCAAGTTTCATGCTTTTATGAAAAAGTGAACATATCACCTCAAATTTTGCACATATCATCTGGACTATAATGGCTGTAGGTTCAAACTCCAGAAGTGATGATCGGTTACAATCATCATACATTAATTAATATGAAGTTTAAGGCCTTTTTCACACTGCAAGTGTAAGTATTATAAAAGTGAAAGTGACTCAGACATAAAGCTTCACTTTGACAGTGTTTCTGTGTTGTGTAATTAATTTGGGGCTCTACGCTGAAAATAAATGAACAAAGTAAATCTATAAATTACTAAAATAATCCAGATTCAGTCAGATTTACCCCAGCAGGCACAAAACAGGCACACAACGTCATAAGACGTTGATATTTGGTTAAATTTTGGTTGCGACGTCGGGTGACCAAAATTCAATGTAAATCCAACGTCTAATGTCAATGTTAAATTGATGTCCAATACCGACGTCAGCTGACGTTGAGATTTGGTTGTTTTTAGGTTGTGTAACCAAAATCCAACGTTAAGTCAACGTCAAATTGACGTCAACCCGATTTTCATTTTCAACCAAAATGCAACGTCTGTCTGACGTCGTGTCCAACGTCAACCTGACGTTACATAGAAGTCTGGTGCCTGCTGGGACTGAATAGAAACTCATCTGTCACTGCATTTTACTTCCATTTTGACTGATGGAAGTATATATTTTGTCAAAGAATGGGCAAATAGTTCACTCCATTATTTTATGTTACTTCATCATGGCGTATTGTATGTATTGATAAAGTTTTATGGTGTATTTTCAGCAAACAGTGAAACTCTAATTGCAGTTGCTGTTCATTTCCGCTGCCATGTGCAGAGTGAATGCTGTAAGCTGTTAATATTGGTGCCGATATAAACGCATATGAAACAAGTGTCAGCAATATTTCATCAGTGTCTAGTTTTAAATACCTGTTTCTCTGTCCTCTGTTCTGCAGCTGATACAGTGTCGTGGTTTTTATGTTCATCCATCATACACAGCACACATATACATTTCTGATCAGTGCGACAGAAAACCTCGAGGAGCTTCTCATGTTTCTGGCAGATCATCTCCTGCAGTCGTCCAGTAGCATCAGTCAGATTGTGTCTCTTTCCTTTAAACCAACTCTCATGTTGTTCGAGGTGATTCTGACAGTAAGATTCCAGACACACCAGACAGGAGTTGACGGCTTTATATTTTCTTCCAGTACAGACGTCACACTGCACATCTCCAGCTCCAGCGTCACAGTCATCAGGAAGTTTGGTCTTCTTCAGTTTCTCCACCACTTCAGCCAGCATGGTGTTTCTAGCTAAAGCAGGTCTTGGACTGAAGGTCTGTCTGCACTGAGGGCAGCTGTAGACTCTCATCTGATCCCAGCAGCCTGTAATACAGCTCTTACAGTAACTGTGTCCACAGGGAATGGCCACTGGATCCTTCAGGAGATCCAGACACACTGCACACATGAACTCATCCTGAGAAACTCTGGCCTCTGCCATTTTACTGCATGAACACAGAGACACAAACACACAACAGCTCAACTACACTTAATTTTCTCTTTCTCTGAACACGTGTTTCCTGTTTCCTGGTTCTGTGTTTGAGTGATGTGTGTGAAGTTCAAACCACCCACATCCACTGCTAAAACTCCCCTCTTCTCCTTCTGTTGAGCTTCTCCCTCAGTTGAGCTGTTTGTGTGTTTTTGTCTCTGTATTCATGCAGTAAATGGGAGAAGCCAGAGTTTCTCAGGATGAGTTAATGTGTCCACTGAGGGCAGCTGTAGACTCTTTTCTGATCCTCCTGATCCCAGCAGCCTGTAATACAGCTCTTACAGTAACTGTGTCCACAGGGAATGGACACTGGATCCTTCAGGAGATCCAAACACACTGGACACAATAACTCATCCAGAGAAAATCTGGCTTCTGCCATTTTAACTAGCAATTTACCAGCTTTTAAAGTGAAAACTGCTGCAGTCTTTCACTGATGTAAATCAAAGAACAAAAGAAAAAGAAATCACTCAGAATCAGAATCAGAATGAGCTTTATTGGCCAGGTATGTTTACACATACGAGGAATTTGTTATAGTGACAGAAGCTCCACAGTGCAACAGAATGACAGCAACAGGACAGGACAGAGATAATAAAAGAATAATATACAAATAGGCAATGTACAAAATAGCAAAAACACAATATATAATATAAACAATTATGTGTGTACAGGTCTGATATGTGCAAAATTGAAATGAAAAAATAAGTATGTGTGATGAATAAATAATGTATAATAGTGCTGTGTGATCCACGTTTAATGTCAAGTGTTCATGAGATGGATTGCCTGAGGGAAGAAACTGTTCCTGTGACTGGTCATTCTGGTGCTCAGAGCTCTGTAGCGTCAACCAGATGGCAGCAGTTCAAAGAGGGAGTTTGCTGGATGTGAGGGGTCCAGAGTGATTTTGCCAGCCCTTTTGCTCACTCTGGATAAGTACAGTTCTTGGAGAGTAGGGAGGGTTGTACCAATGGTTCGCTCAGCAGTCCGGACTACCCTCCGTAGTCTTCTGAGGTCAGATTTGGTAGCTGAGCTGAACCAGACAGTTATTGACGTGCAGCGGACGGATTCAATGATGGCAGAGTAGAAGTGTATCAGCAGCTCCTGTGGCATGTTGAACTTCCTCAGCTGGCGAAGGAAGTACAACCTCTTCTGGGCCTTTTTCACAATGGACTCAATGTGATTGTCCCACTTTAGGTCCTGAGAAATTGTGGTGCCCATGAATCTGAATGACTCCACTGCAGTCACAGTGCTGTTCATGATGGTGAGTGCCTACAAGAAGGGGGACAAAGTCTTGTAAAAACAGGCCAAATACACTCTGGAAAAGGATATCAGAGTGGCAAAGAGGAATTGTTCTGGAAAGCTAAGGAACAAATTCTCTTCCAGTGATTCTGCTTCAGTGTGGAAAGGTCTGAAAGACATCACCAATTAGAAGACACCATCCCCCAGCACTGTGGAGAATCAACAACTGGCAGACGATCTGAATGAGTTCTACTGCAGGTTTGAAAAAACACCATTCACACCTGCAAACCCCCCTCTCCCCCACACCTGCACTGAAAATAAGTGAAGATGACATGCGCCAGGTCTTCAAAAAGAACAAGAGAAGGAAGGCACCAGGCCCAGACGGTGTGACACCAGTCTGTCTGAAATCCTGTGCTGACCAGCTGGCCCCCATCTTCACACAGATCTTCAACAGGTCACTGGAGCTGTGCGAAGTCCCCTCATGCTTCAAACACTCCACCATCATCCCCGTCCCAAAGAAACGAAAAATTACTGGACTTAATGACTACAGACCTGTGGCTGTAACGTCTGTGGCCATGAAATCGTTTGAAAGACTGGTTTTGGCTTATCTGAAGGACACCACTGGACCCTTACTGGACCCCCTGCAGTTTGCCTACAGAGCAAACAGGTCTGTGGATGATGCAGTCAACATGGGACTGCACTTCATCCTGCAGCATCTGGACAGACCAGGGACTTATGTGAGGATCCTGTTTGTAGACTTCAGCTCCGCTTCTAACACCATCATCCCAAACCTCCTCCAGCCCAAACTAACTCGGCTCTCCGTGCCCACCTCCATCTGTCAGTGGATCACCAGCTTCCTGACAGACAGGCGGCAGCTAGTGAGGCTGGGAAAATTCTCATCCAGCACCCGAACTATCAGCACCGGAGCTCCTCATGGCTGCGTTCTCTCCCCACTGCTCTTCTCCCGCTACACCAACGACTGCACATCTAAAGACCCATCTGTCAAGCTCCTAAAGTTTGCAGATGACACCACAGTCATCGGCCTCATTCAGGACGGTGACGAGTCTGCTTACAGACAGGAGGTTAAGGAGCTGGCTGTCTGGTGCAGTCTTAACAACCTGGAGCTCAACACGCTCAAAACTGTGGAGATGATCGTGGACTTCAGGAGAAACCCCCCTGCTCTCCCCCCACTCACCATCATGAACAGCACTGTGACTGCAGTGGAGTCATTCAGATTCCTGGGCACCAAAATTTCTCAGGACCTGAAGTGGGACAATCACATTGAGTCCATTGTGAAAAAGGCCCAGCAGAGGTTGTATTTCCTTCGCCAGCTGAGGAAGTTCAACATGCCACAGAAGCTGCTGAAACAGTTCTACTCTGCCATCATTGAATCCGTCCTCTTCACTTCAATAACTGTCTGGTTCAGCTCAGCTACCAAATCTGACCTAGGATTCCGGACTGCTGAGCGAATCATTGGTACAACCCTCCCTACTCTCCAAGAACTGTACTTATCCAGTGTGAGCAAAAGGGCTGACAAAATCACTCTGGACCCCTCACATCCAGCACACTCCCTCTTTGAACTGTTACCGTCTGGTTGACGCTACAGAGCTCTGAGCACCTGAACGGCCAGACACAGTTTCTTCCCTCAAGCAATCCATCTCATGAACACTTGACATTAAACGTGGAACACACAACACATAATGCTATTATACATCATTTTTCATCACACATACTTATTTACATTTCAAATTTGCACATATCATACCTGTACATACATCATTTTCTATATTATATATTGTGTTTTTGCTTTTTATGTACATTGCCTATTTTGTATATTTGTATATTATTCTTTTTATTATCTGTGTCCTGTCCTGTTGCTGTCTTTCTGTTGCACTGTGGAGCTTCTGTCACTATAACAAATTCCTTGTATGTGTAAACAATAAAGCTAATTCTCATTCATTCATTCTCATTCTCATTTCTTTCGTCACCATTTGACCTCGTCCTAAACAAAAAACAAAAAACTTTTCTTTCTCCTTCCTTAATACCCCCGTCTAGCTTGTACTAATCTAAACAAGGCCTGAAACTTGTATTACAAGCACTTCCTGTTAAATTGCCTCTTTATGATAAATTGCTTGTTTTCCTCAATTGTAAGTCGCGTTGGATAAAAGCGTCTGCTAAATTAATAAATGTAAATGTAAAATATTTTTGATGAAATCCAAGAGCTCTCTTACCCTACATAGTGAGCAGTGTAACTAAAGTGTTCCCAGACCCAGAGAGGTAGTAAGGACATCATTAAAACAGTACATGTGACATCAGTGGTTCATAATTCTAGTTTATTTGTATAGCGATTTTCACGATACAAATCGTTGCAAAGCAGCTTTACAGGAAATTGTTTCTACAATATATTTTGTAGTAGCTTTTCAGTGGTGACTATGTCAACTTGATCTACATACGTAAAAATCAGTTAATGACGTAATCAAACATGATGAACACTATTGACAGCAATGATTATATGTTGCAATCAAACTTATAGCAAAATTTGGTAGTTCTGTATGTTGTTTCAGGGTTGGCATCATCTGAGGTCCTCTGAGGGGTTGGCATCATCTCTTCTCAGGTGTTCGCTCATCTCAGATCATGTAAGGGTTGGATCCAGACTGAAGCTTAACATCCCGTGGCAGAAACAGAGAAACAAATAGAGACATTGTTAACGTAGCTGCTGTTCCAACCAAGCAAAAATGATTTGTTCAACCCAAGCTAAAGAATAATAATGTGCATTTGATCAGATATAACTGTAGTACAGGATTATGAGATGCATTATATGAATGCTTGGCTAAAGAGATGTGTCTTTAGTCAAGATTTAAACAGAGAGAGATTTAGTGCTGCGCTGAATAAGCTGTTTGGCATAACAGATGTTTATTTATAGTCCACAAGACAAAATAATTACTTAATTTACACAAATGAAGCAGTTTTTACACAAAAGAAACATTCATTACTGTGCTTCAGAAGCTATTTATTTCTACAGTGCAATGTATACAGTAGAGCAGGGCTATTCAATTAGCAGCTCATGATCTGGCTTGCCATTCATCTTCATCTCGTCCAAGCAAAGAGTACGCAGGTCGCAAATACGCCTTGAATTGTTTTTGCACTAATTAGTATGTCCACAAGGCCAGCCGAAAAAGAAAAGGAAGAGACGAAACAACAACAATCCACAGGAGACCGCAACATCAATAGGCAGCATTAGCCCCTTTCGCACCGCTTTAGTTCCAGAACTAAAAGTACAGTACTAAAGTACTGGGACGATTTTGCGCGAACTATTTCGCAGTACTATTTAAAGGGTTGCATTCGCACCGACAGCGGGTACTAGGAAGTGACGTAAGCCGGTTGACAGCGACGTCATTTGTACGCTGCGTTCAACAAAGAAAACAAAGAAGAACAACGACGTTAACAACAGGAGGATGAGGACGCTGTGATCGGAGCTGTGTTTTTGTTGTGTCTCGCGGGTTTCACAATAACGGACATGTCGACGTATACGTCAAGCAATTGAAAGATCGGAAAGGAGGACTAAGAAACCAAAGCAGTAACGTTAGTGTATGTGTTTTGTTCAATAAATCATTTTAAATGGTACACTATTTTTGTCTGTCCATGCTTTTTTCTGACTGCATAAGCCATATATACTACATTAATTACATATATACTAACTTACGTTTCTCTTATTTTGGTTAAAAATACCTTTTTGGGATTAAAGACGTTGCAATTTTTTAACAGCTGCTAGCTCATCATTATGTTCTGCAACAAGGTGATTATCAGCACAAATAGAAAGATTAAGCACACTTTATTTACATTTTTGTAAACTTTATTTACATCCATTCTTGCGAAATATAAGTTGATACAATGTTTACACAGTATGTGTTTACACGGCGTTTTAAATCATGGCGGGTGAGGGTGTTTTCGTACGCGTTTAGCGTACACTTACGTCACGATAGTTCCTACGGAACTGTTTTAGACCTGACTCTGAAGTAGGAGCTAATTTAGTTCCTCCAAACGGAGTTCCAGGAGCTAAAACGGTTCCTAGTTCCCGCGGTGCGAACACGCCAAAAAGTGGGTAGTTCCACAATTAGTTTGGGTGCTATGAAAAGGTTCCTGCGGTG
>CM049861.1:217500-305000 GCA_027422415.1 Schizothorax lantsangensis | reverse complement strand
CGTATCAGTGCAGCTCTCTCACTAACGTTCCCAGAGCCTCGTTAACACGCCAGCAAAACAAACACACCGTCACTCACTCACACACACACACACACTCAGTGTGTCTTATCACAGGAGTGTGTGTGTGTGTGTGTGTGCTGCGGATCAGTTCCTCGGACACACATTACTTCACTTGCTCTTCCAGGAGCAAATATGACTGTAGTGCAGAGGAATGAAGACTCACAGTAAAACACACACTGACAGATTTAAACCCTTCAGATCGTGTGTGGTCGCTTTACACAGACACTCACAAACCAATTACTGTTTGCACATCTGCAGCACTTCTGTTAGGAATGTCCTGATATACACTATATTGCCAAAAGTATTGGCACCCCTTCTAATGAACAGGTTTGACTACTTTAGTAATTTCTATGAGTACAAATCTTAATGTTAAAGCATATAATGATATTCTAGGAAATTGTGTGCTTCTAATATTATAGCAACAGTTTGGACTCTTTTCTATTCTAACATGACAATGTCTCTGTGTATAAGACAAGGTTCAAAAAGAAAATGATTGATTGAGTCAGTGTGGAAGAACTTGACTGGTCTGCATAAAACCAAGTCCTAATCCCAGTTTAACACCTCTGGTGTGACTGTAAATGCACAAAAACTCATCACCAAACACCAATGACTTGTACATACACTATATAGACAAAAGTATTGGCACCCCCTTCTTTAGAACAGATGCACTTCCAAATCTGTGGCAACAACGATGGGAACATAATTCATGTATTTAAAAATTGTATTTCATCTGTTGCAACAGTTTTGTAAGTGTCTAAAATGACTGAACCCATATGTACAAGTCATTGGTGTTTGGTGATGAGTTTTTGTCTCAAGGTCTGCATTTACAGTCACACCAGAGGTGTTAAACTGGGATTAGGACTTGGTTTTATGCAGACCAGTCAAGTTCTTCCACACTGACTCAATCAATCATTTTCTTTTTGAACCTTGTCTTATACACAGAGACATTGTCATGTTAGAATAGAAAAGAGTCCAAACTGTTGCTATAATATTAGAAGCACACAATTTCCTAGAATATCATTATATGCTTTAACATTAAGATTTGTACTCATAGAAATTACTAAAGTAGTCAAACCTGTTCATTAGAAGGGGTGCCAATACTTTTGGCAATATAGTGTAAGTCTGATTAGGCTGCATATATTTGATTGAAAACATTCTGATTTGCTGCTCAAGAAACATTTCTGATTATTATCAATGATGAAAACAGTTGTGCTGCACAATATTTCTGTGGAAACTGATACATTTTATTTTTCTGGATTCACAGATGAATAGAAAGTTCAAAAGAGCAGCGTTTATTTAAAATAGAAATCCTTTGTTACATTATAAATGTCTTTACTGTCACTTTTCATCAATTGAATGAAGCCATGATAAATAAAAGCATTGATTTCTAAGTGATAGAAGCCAGATCTGCTCATCCTGACAGCAGTAGATGTGACTGTAGCATCAGAGGTCAAGGTTTATTTGGTTAGTTTGACCTCTGCTGGTCACCGATGGTACTACATCATTTTGTGGGTAAAGGGCATCTTCCTGACCGTATCCATGTATTCTGATGGAACAGCGTTTACATCTCTAATATTTCCTGATCTTGCAGTAGATGTTTTCTCAGTGTCTGATGGACATCTCTGAGCAGAAGTCATCATAGTTTGGTCATTTTCTATAGTGTGAATGCAAACGACAACAAATGTCATTTTTGTGTTCTTATTTGCTCCAATAACAAAAGGAAGATCCACAACAGTGTTTGTATGACTTTACAACCCTGCTGAAAAAAACAATAGAACCCTGCCCAAAACACAATAGAAAATGTAATGGATTTAATGGTTATAATGGGAATTGCATTGGTTTTAATGGAAACTATAATGGTGTCTAATGGTATGTGATGGATTCTGTTGGTGGGATGTTAAATCCTATTGGAAAAATGCCCAAAACACACTACAAAAAGGAATTTTGTAATGGTTTTACTGGAAAAAGCTAATGGTTTATAATGGTATTTTAATGGAAACCATTGGAATTTCTGTGATGGTTTCTATTGGGCTTCTATAGTTTTTTTAGCAGATTGATTATTCTGGTCAGAAGAGCAAAAATGTCAAATTTGCCATTGTATCAATTTTGTATGTAATGTATTTTGATTGCTTCTATTGTCCTCATTTGTAAGTCACTTTGGATAAAAGCGTCTGCTAAATGACTAAATGTAAATGTATCAGAAACATGCAAACTAACTAGTGTTTTTTTTATGCCAAAGTAATAAAACACAAAATATAGTGTCATAAATGCTCAAAACCTTCAGTGTTGTAAATGTTATATTCTTTAAAATATGAAAAACATTGCTAGATGTACAGTGTTAATAACTGTGTGTGATCAGTCTCTGGAAACAGTCTGTTATTGATGGATTGATGGGAGGCTCTTAAAGTGTATCAAATTTAAGTCATGAGGTGTTATTTAGAACTCATTCTGTCTCTGTAAGTGTTGTGAGGATGTAGTGGTTTAGTGAATCAGATTGAAATGATTCTCATGTGATCTTGATTCAGTGAATGTGATTAATCGCTCATGGATGTGATTGACAGTGTGACCAGCAGAGGGAGACACAGTAACCATAGTAACAGCAGATACACTGTATCAGCCTCCACTGACAGAGAAAAGAGCACACACACATTACAACAATTAAAAATAATATTATAAATTTGCTTGCTCAGTAGTAGATAAGTAGTACTTTTCAAAACATCTTGTTATTTTGCCCTTTAATTTCTATTTGCATTATTAACCTTCACCGTCCCCTTGCATTCCATTAATCATCACATTTTACACTTGGATTACTTCTTTGAAGAATAAATGACTTCAGCAAGGGGTTTATGCCAAAATAACAAACCTAAGCCCTCTAACGTCCTCTAACACAATTCCGTCCTATTCATCCAGTCCAGGGCGTATGGGTACATGTTAGTGCACTCAATATCAACTCCAGATCTTCTCACAGACACACTGATCATCTGTTTGGCTGCTGCATTGGCTATCATTGATCTGGATTTTTTTTTTTATTATTCCCTCTTTAGTAAGCCATTGATGATCCAAACATTTTGTCAAACTAGTTCCCAATATGTTTATCTCCTTTTACATTTTCAGTGATTTCCCTTATATCATTCAGTTTATTCATTGCCTCATCAGGAGCTGTATTATTTGGAACATAATTATAACAGTTGGCTTCAAATATTACACAAACACCTCCTTTCTCTGCCAATAACCCAGTTTAATGTTTGTCTGGTTGCCATGCCATATTTGCCATTTTGCTAATGGGTTCTAGCTCTCTTAAGGTTCTCAATGCCTCATCAGTGGGGATAATGTGGTTAACAATAGGATTGAGCGATGCCTACAAAATTGGCATCGGACGATGTCTACAGTGAAACATCGCAATGGATGATGACATCGGTGGGGTGGGGGGTTAGGGGGTGTGCCCGAAGCTTGAATCCGTATTCAGAAAGGCACAGAAAACAAATAACGATTGCTAACGGTTGCCTGTTACACTACAGTACATAAAATTTCACTTACCACATAAACAGAGTAAAGGTGCGTTCACACCAGACGCGAATGAAGCGTTAAGCGCGAGTGATTTACATGTTAAGTCAATGCAAAGACGCGAATAGACATCCTGCGGCGCGAATGACGCGATTTGTGCGAATGACGTGGCGCGAATTGAGCGTTTCAGGCGTTTGCCGCGCGAAACATCTGAAAAATCTGAACTTTGGCGGATAACCAATCAGGAGCTTGCTCTAGTAGTGACGTGATTACGAGCGGAGGCTGTATGTGGATACCCGGAGCTGTACGATAGACCAAAGATTACCTGTTAGATTTAACCAAAATGAATTATATCTTATGTTTATCCACTACAGATACATCAGAGCCAGCGGCAGATGTCAGAAGGACTTGCCGAGGTTATGCTCCTCTCTTTGGGATACATGAGCACGAGCACCCGGTGATCGCGTGGAGCTCACGGCTCCGAAATCAGCGACGCACATTTTCAAATAGGCGCTGTTTTTATAAATAAACCGCAGATTTGAGTTTTAAACAACTACATTCTCGGCTGAAATACACGCGTCCAGTGTTTCCATAGCACATAAAGTGCAACTAGCCTCTAAACAAAATCCATGTCAGCCATATCACAACGAGACTGGAGCCGCCTGCAGAAGCCCCTCCCATGACGCAAATTCGCGTCTGTATTGAAGTGAATTTCACACACGAATGAAGCGAGTAAACTCAAAATGTTCAAGCGTCCAACTACACGTGAATAGCGTGATTTATTCGCGCAAGTCGCATCTGGTGTGAACGCACAGTAAGGAGAGATGACTGAGGATGTTGACGGATGTTTTACAGATCCTGAGCACCACTGACAAACATCTGATCTTGTAAAATGTGTGGTAAGTACTGCCCTCCATCGTATAAACAGAGTATGTGCGATCGCGGATCTCGAAAGTGAAAGTAAACAGCGATCGTGCATTCAAAACAAAGACTATAGGGACTTTGATTCAAAAGCAGTTTCAATGCCAGGCATAATAGCGGCTCGATGCCCGCAATTTATATACAGTGTAATTACCCAATGATATAGCTGCGAGAGAAAGTATTGAAATATATATTTTCCTCCCATCTCGTAATCATTCCCTTTAGGGGATCCGTATACACGTCATTTTGTTTCTGAACACGGTATTGGGATGCGGCGGATTGCGGGGAGTATGGGGGGGGGGGCTCAGCATCGTGATGTCTATCAGCCATCGGCGATGGACGATGGCATCGTCTATCGGCCCAACCCTAGTTAACAAATATAATTAGTCATTCTATATTCTTATCACAAGTTGTCCATACAAATCTACTGGAAGCCTGATTTTAATTCATTGCTAACTTTAAATTGATTTGGTATTCCCCTTGGTTGACCAATTAAGTCTATGTACACACTTTTTCTGACAGTGTTTTGGACACAAATTTCGACTTAAGTTGAATTTTTCCAAGCATCTGAAATTGAAGTAATAAGAGTGGTTGATCATATGTCCTTTTGTATCTCAATTGTCCAACGGTGTGAAATTGAGGTGCTTTGCTTTTGCCTTCTAATTGACTCTGGCCTTCGTTTTATGTGCAGTTATCCATCCTACAGATCAAGGTGGGAATACCACCACTTCTAACTGAATGACATAACTATGATCAAAACCTACTGAACGTAGGCAATGCAGTAGCCCCTCGCTATACTAGTCCAGTCTCTGTTTCAGTTAATTGTTAAAGTCAAGTAAATATGACAATTTCCCTACTTTTTATTTAATAATTATGGCTGGACTAGAGACTATTGAATTAAAAGCAGATGGAGAGTGTCGCTTTAATAGAATACAGAGAACTGCTGTGGGACCATGGAATAATCAGAATGCAATTAATATGGCCAATCGATAAAATTTGAAGCAATCTCTGTCATTGAAAATGTAGCACCTGTGTCGCTTAGGAAAGGATGACGTTCTTCTGCTTGCATCAGTGATCAGTTGAATGTGTTGGGCTGCTGTTTGAGTGTCTCTCACCTCACCTGATGCATTTGGTCCGTCAGTCTGTGATGGCATTCAAGGGCCAGGTGTGGCGGTGGACATAGGCATTTGATTCTGGATGCTGTTGTCTCTCTGCCTCTCTTAAATCTGGCTTTTCATCAAGCTAGAGAGAAGGCAATTTTTCACGATAGCATTATGCTTTCTTTGTCGTTTCTGCTGTAACTCAGTCACTCTCCATGCCGGCCCCTCAGAAATGTCAACTTCCTCTTTCAGGGGGCAAATGAAGGCCCATAAACCAATAGCTATGTTTCCATCCACCTAATTTTTTGTATCCTGTACTCATCTTGTCTGTACATATGGTATGATTTATTAATAATTTGTATACTTTTGTTTGTTACTTGCGTGCTTTACTACAGCAACAGTAAACTCGCGATGCATTGTGTTTTAAAAATCAAACAATCACGAGAAAATTAAGTTGTGTTAACGAGAAAACAACTTTTATTATGTCGAGATCATGAGAAAACAACTTTTGTTATGTCGAGAAAAATAAATCGTGATCATGAGAAAACGTCTCGGGTCACACATGTAACCATGGTTCCTTGAGAGGGAACGAGACGCTGTGTCCTCTAGTGGACACTTTGGGGACTGCCGCCAGCAGGACCGGTGTCTGAAGCATGTATGAAAAACTCCAATCCTATTGGTCCACATAGCCCATGATGCCTGCTGAACACATCACCAACATAGTTGTCTGAAGGAGACGTGAAACAGGTAGTTCAAAGGCAAGGCGAGGGGTCGCAGCATGTGTAACCTGAGACGTTCCCCTTCTAGGGAACTCGTGCTGCGACCTCTAGTGGATACTTTGGGGAATGAAATGCCAACAATGCCATGCTGCTGTGCATGCCTGTCCACCTGGTGGGAGAGTACCAAGGAAGTGACAAGACATACACCTAACCTTTCCTTAGAAAGGATCCAAGCCATTGATGCACCGGGCCACTCAGATAGCTTGTCAGAAATGGGGAACTCAGTTTCCCAGATGAAAGAGGGACATCCAATCCAAGTTAGGAACACAGCTATCCTCAGATAGCTATGCTATGTGAGATACCGACCAATACCTTCCCACAAAACTACCCAGACCACAGAGAGTGGGCTATCTGCTTACAACCCTAACAGGAGAGAAAGCACAGTCTAGTCAAAGGCTCAAGGAGACTGCTATTTAAAAACCCTAAGCAGGGGAGCAATCAATGAGCTGGCACATAGGAACTTGCCTTGATTTTTCCATAACACCTTCACACACACTGACAAACAGATGGCTCCTGAAGACAACTAAAGTTGGTGACGTGTTTTATACTTCTGGGCGCCAGCCCATGACATCACAGGCTACGTGGACCAATACGAAACCAGAGTTTTTTTTACACATGCTTCAGACACTGGTCCTGCTGGTGGCTGTCCCCAAAGTGTCCAGAAGAGGACGTAGCATGAGTTCCCTAGAAGGGGAACAACTCTTGTTATGTCGAGATCATGAAAGAATTAAGTTGTGATCACGAGAAAATAACTCGCTATGTCAAGATCACAAGAAAACAAGAAAGGAAAAAATGATAAAATAATGCATAGCCTCTTAGAACTTCCATTGATAAGAATAAATCATAATATGAATAAATATTTACGTGTAGTTTTGTGCATGTTCAGTTTGTATTAATCCCCCACTTCAACTGGCCATTCCACAATAATCTTTATTTATTTTGATTGTGTATGCCTACATGCTTGTATGTGTATATATCAACAAAGAATGGTGTAACAATGCTGCGGTAGTATCAAAACACTGTTCACCGCTGGTGGAGTTTATGTTTGTGAAGTGTCGACCGTTCTATCTGCCGCGGGAGTTATTGTCGCAGTTTACATTCCACCGTGTGCAAACGCTAAGGACGCGCTTCGTGAACTGTATAGCGCCATCAGTGAACAACAAACAAATAACCCTGACGGCTTTTTCATCATAGCCGATGACTTCAACCACGCAAATTTAAATTTCCTGTCTAAACGACTACCGTCCCATAGCACTGACTCCAATCATGATGAAGTGCTTTGAGAAACCATCCTCCCCAACACACTCGATCCGCTCCAGTTTGCATACCGTCCAAACCGCTATTTCCTCCACCCGCCACCTGGCTCTTACCCACCTAGAAAATAAAGACTCCTATGTTAGAATGCTGTTCACTGACTTCATCTTGGCATTCAACACAATAATCCCACAACAGCTCATAAATAAACTAAACCTGCTGGGCCTTAACAATTCCCTCTGTAATTGGATCCTGGACTTTTTAACCGGAAGACTTCAGTAAGTCCGTGTCAGCCACAACACCTCGAGCACTACCACACTGAGCACAGGTGCCCCACAAGGCTGTGTGCTCAGCCCGCTGCTCTTCACGCTGCTGACCCACGACTGCACTGCCAAGTTCAGCTCCAACCACATCATCAAGTTCGCTGATGACACAACAGTGGTAGGTCTCATCAGCAACAGTGATGAAACGCACTACAAAGAGGAAGTGTCACAGCTGGCTGAATGGTGGGGCACTAACAATCTGTCCCTCAATGTGGAGAAGACAAAGGAGGTTGTGTTGGACTTCAGGAGGAGAAACTCTGTTGACCACCCCCCACTGACCATCGACAGCTCGACTGTGGAGAGAGTCAGCAGCACTAAATTCCTGGGGGTGTCACAGAGGGTCACATCACAGAGGATCTCACCTGGACCACCAACACCATGTCACTCTCCAAGAAGGCACAACAGCGCCTACACTTTCTCCGCCGGCTGAAAAGAGCAAGTCTCCCTCCACCCATCCTCACCACATTCTACAGGGGCACCATTGAGAGTGTGCTGACCAGCTGCATCACTGTCTGGTATGGGAACTGCAGTGCTGCTGACCGCAAGACCCTCCAGCGGACAGTGAACACGGCTGCAAAGATCATCGGTGCCCCTCTCCCATCCATCCTGGACATTTTCCTTGCACGATGCTCCAGCAAAACCAACAGCATCGTGAAGGACCCCCTCCCACCCCTCCCACAGTCTTCCAGCTCCTACCATCAGGAAGATGGTACCGGAGCATCAGAGCCCGCTCCGCCAGACTGCTCAACAGCTTTTTCCCCCAGGCTGTGAGAGCCCTGAACCCAAACCACCCCGCCCTTCTCTGAAACCCCATGCAAACCCCTACCTCCTGAAACATGGACCCCCCCCCCCCCCAACCTTACCACACCAAAGAAAAATCTGTGTGAAACTTTTTTGTGCAATTCAAAGTGTGCTACACACAGGTGAGTGGGCCTGTACAGACCACCTGTAGTAACACACTCTCCTCTATGTGCACTAAACACTTTTCACACACTGCTGTGTGTACACGATCCCACAAAAGACTCAGCAATATATGTATGTTTACATGCTCATGCACTACAAATCATCCTGCACTGTTCCCCAGCCAGCTGCTTGACTCACAATGTTTCTCTCTGCACATGTACAGTATTTATGTGAAGCATTCGTATAGTTTGTATAGTTTGTATTTTTTATCTTTTATCTTTAGTTGTATAGGGTAAACATTTATATATAGTATACTTAGTCAAATCTGTCAGTAGGTTAGTTGTGTATAGGTTTATAGTGTTTTACTTCATTGTTGTATGTCTGTATTTATGTAGCACCGTGGTCCTGTGAGGCACGACATTTCGTTCCACTGTATGTCCCCACATGTAGCGGAATGACAATATGGAACCCATAATGATAGAAATACCTGTGTGTGTGTGTGTGCGTGAGAGAGAGAGAGAGAGAGAGACCTGTTTTACACACATCACTCAAACACAGAAGCAGGAAACAGGAAACACGTGATTTCAGGGATAGAGAAACTGAAGTGTAGTTGAGGTGTTGTGTGTTTGTGTCTCTGTATTCATGCAGCAAAATGGCAGAAGACAGATTTTCTCAGGATGAATTAAATTGTGCAGTGTGTCTGGATCTCCTGAAGGATCCAGTGACCATCCAGTGTGGACACAGTTACTGTAAGAGCTGTATTACAGGGTTCTGGGATCAGGAGGATCAGATGAGAGTCTGCAGCTGCCCTCAGTGCAGACAGGCCTTCAGTCCAAGACCTGCTTTAGCTAGAAACACCATGCTGGCTGAAGTGGTGGAGAAACTGAAGAAGAGGAAACGTCCTGCTGACTGTGACGCTGGAGCTGGAGATGTGCAGTGTGACGTCTGTACTGGAAGAAAATACAAAGCTGTCAAGTCCTGTCTGATGTGTCTGAACTCTTACTGTCAGAATCACCTCGAACAACATGAGAGTTGGTTTAAAGGAAAGAAACACAATTTGACTGAAGCCACTGGACGACTGCAGGAGATGATCTGCCAGAAACATGAGAAGCTCCTCGAGGTTTTCTGTCGCACTGACCAGAAATGTATATGTGTGCTGTGTATGGATGAACATAAAAACCACGACACTGTATCCACTGCAGAACAGAGGACAGAGAAACAGGTATTTAAAATTACACACTGATGAAATATTGTTGAGACTCTTTATTTGTGTTTATATTTGCACCCATATGAACAGCTTACAACATTCACACTGCACACGGCAGCGGAAATGAACAGCAACCGCAAGAAGAGTTTCATCGTTTGCTGAAAAAAGCAGTAAAACTTTATCAACAATCTTTCGTAAACTATGCTTTTATTAAGCAACATAAAATAATGGAGTGAACTGCTCACTCATTTTTCAACAAAATGTATAATTCTATCAGTCAAAATACTAGTTAACCGCTGTGACAGATGAGTTTCTATTCAGTAAATCTGACTGAATCCGGATGATTTCAGTCATTTATAGCTTCACTTTATTCATGTTTACTGTATAGAGCTGCAGCTTAATTACACAGCAGAAACACTGTCAGTATGAAGCTCTACGTCTGTGTCAGTTTCACTTTTACTATACGTACGCTTGCAGTGTAAAAATGTCTTAATCTTCATGATAATTCATGTATGATAATTGTAACCAACCATCGCTTCTGGAGTTTGAACCTATAGCCATTAGTTAAAGGTGGGGTATGTAATTTTTCAAAAACGCTTTAGAAAACTGAGTACCAAAACAAACTTGTAGCCAATCAGCAGTAAGGGGCGTGTCTACTCATGATGTGGAGGAGAGAGCGTTCAGCGACAGAAAGATAGAGATAAAAAACAAAAGAGGAAAACGTCTGCGGAACGATAAGGCAAGAAGTAGGACCCGTGTGAATATCAGATCAGCTTTCCAGTTCTGGAGCGAACTCAAGGAGCGGAAGGCCTGTGATCGGATGCCGAGGTTGCTTTGTTTCTTCTCGATAGGTGAGTAACACCGTGCCTACACCAGATGTGCCGTGCCGCAACAGCTAAAGTCTGCCTACACTGGACGCGATAAAGCGACCATTGAAAATCATTTGAAATTTGTGTCATCATGTCATGAATAGAATGCGGCAGCAGTTTTCTGTCGGAAATTTGTCGCGCCGCGCAGCATCCAGTGTAGATAGCATCACTGATTATAATGACTTCTATAGTATTTTGTCGCGCCACTCGCGTCCGGCTATCAAAATTGGGGCGAGACCCTTTTGGGGTAGGGCATGTTTGTTTTGGTGATTTCAGATATCAACATTGGCTTCCAGAAATCGCTTACCTCACCTTTAACAGCTCCACTTTTACTTGATTCATCTGTTCACATGATGATTTAGTGCCAGTAGTTTTCTGTGACATTCACTATCATCTGTTTGTCCTGCAGAAGCAGCTGAAGGAGACGCAGAAGACATTCCAGCAGAGAATCAAGCAGAGAGAGAAAGATCTTCAGCAGCTGAGAGAGGCTGTGGAGTCTCATAAGGTGAGTCTGGAGAAGAAGAGAAGTTTGTCTCGGTCTCAGTTCAGACTCTCCTCTTTTAGTCCCACTGAAGGAACAGAGCTAGGAACAGAGAGCTGGGCTAGTTTGGTCTGGAGGAGTGTTGGGATGATGGTGTTGAAGTCCGAACTGAAGTCCACGAACAGGATCCTCCTCACATAAGTCCCTGGTTTGTCCAGATGTTGGAGGATGTAGTGCAGTCACATGTTGACTGCATCATCCGCAGACCTGTTTGCTCGGTAAGCAAACTGCAGGGTGTCCAGTAAGGGCCCAGTGATGTCCTTCAGATAAGCCAACACCAGTCTCTCAAATGACTTCATGGCCACAGATGTTAAGGCAACAGGTCTGTAATCATTAAGTCCTGCAATTTTGGGTTTCTTTGGGATGGGGATGATGGTGGAGCATTTGAAACAGGCAGAGACTTGATCACTGGATCTGTGCGAAGATGTGGGCCAGCTGGTCAGCACAGGTTTTCAGACAGGCTGGTGTGATACCGTCTGGGCCTGGTGTTTTCTTTCTCTTCTGCTTTCTGAAGACCTGATGCACATCATCTTCACTGATCTGAAGCGCAGGAATGGGGTTGTTAGAGGTGTTAATGGTTGTGTGGAGAGATGTTCAGAGCGGGTGTGGGGTGTGAGACCTGGAATTTCGAATCTACAATAGAACTCATTCAGGTCTTCAGAAAGTTGTTGATTCGCCTCAGTGCTGGGGGATGATGTCTTGTAGTTTGTGATGTCGTTCAGGTCTTTCCACACTGAAGCAGGATCATTTGCTGAAAATTGGTTTTCCAGCTTTTTAGCATAGCTCTTTTTAGCCACTCTAATCTCCTTTGTTAGAGTGTTCCTGGCCTGTTTGTACACGATTCTGTCCCCCTTCCTGTAGGCATCCTCTTTGGCCTGGCGAAGCTGTCTGAGTTTTGTTGTGAACCATGGTTTGTCATTGTTTTATATTAGATAAGTCCTGGTAGGAATGCACGTATCTTCACAGAAACTGATGTATGGTGTTACAGTCTCTGTGAGCTCATCCAGATCAGTGGCAGCAGCTTCAAAAACACTCCAATCAGTGCAATTGAAACAGGCTTGTAATGCCCACTCTGTGTCGTTGGTCTATCTTTTTACAGTCCTTACTATAGGCTTAGCAGATAGGCAACAGCTAGTGAGACTGGGAAATCCATGTCAAACAGCCATACCACCAGCACTGGCGCCCCTCAGGGTTGCGTCCTCTCCACACTGCTCTTCTCTCTGTACACCAATGACTGCAACTCTACTGACCCCTCTGTCAACCTCCTGAAGTTTGCAGATGACACCACACTTATCAGCCTCATCCAGGACGGTGATGAGTCTGCTTACAGACAGGAGGTTAAAGAGCTGGCTGTCTGGTGCAGTTATAACAACCTGGAGCTGAACACGCTTATAACAGTGGAGATGATTGTGGAATTCAGGAGGAACCCCGCCAGCACTCCCCCCACTCACCATCATGAATAGCACTGTGGTTGCAGTAGAGTCATTCAGGTTCCTAGGCACCACCATCTCTCAGGATCTGAAGTGGGACAATCACATTGACTCCTTTACCAAAAGTGCCCAGCAGAGGCTGTATTTCCTTCACCAGCTGAGGAAGTTCAACCTGCCACAGGAACTTCTGAAATAGTTCTACTCAGCTGTCACTGAGTCTGTCCTGTGCACCTCAATAAGTGTCTCGTTTGGTTCAGCTTCAAAGTCTAAATCAGAAGACTACAGAGGACGGTTCGGACTGCTGAAAGAATTATTGGTGATCCCCTGCCCACCCTTCAAGAACTGTACACATCCAGAGTGAGGAAAAAGGCTCAGAAAATCACTCTGGATGCCTCACACCCAAGCCATCTCCTCTTTGAACTGTTGCCATCTGGTCGGCACTACAGAGCGCCAAACACCAGGACAGCCAGACACAAAAAAGGTCCTTCCCCCAGGCAATCTACCTCATGAACAATTAAATGCTCTCCCTATTGTGCAATAATGATATGTGCAATACCACTTATATTTAATTGTATTTGATACCACCCATCTTAGTCCATCCCTACATCTTATTCCATCTATAGCACACCTGTACATACAATTTGTGTGTGTATACATATATATATATATATATATATATATATATACCTATATCTATCTATATATCTATATATATATATATATATATATATATATCAGAAATGTGTACTTATCTTTATTTTTCGATATCTGTGTGTTGTTGTTGTCTCTGTGGACTGGAAGCTTCTGTCACCAGAACAAATTCCTTGTATGTGCAAACATACTTTGCAATAAAGCTCTTTCTGTTTCTGATTCTGAAGCCTGAATCACTGTGTGTCCTAACAGCACTCTGCACTGAGAGCAGTGGAGGACAGTGAGAGGATCTTTACTGAGCTCATCCGCTCCATTGAGAGAAGCCGCTCTGAGCTGATACGGCTGATCAGAGATCAGGAAAAGCAAGCAGTGAGACGAGCTGAAGGACGACTGGAGCGACTGGAGCAGGAGATCAATGATCTGAGGAGGAGAGACGCTGAGCTGGAGCAGCTTTCACACACAGAGGATCACATCCAGTTCCTGCAGGTAACAGAAATCTAGAAGAACAGGATCATAGTGGACTTGAGCAGATCCTGCTGTGACAGAAGACTCACAGAGAAACATTTCATGAGTGTCTTATTATATAATCATCAGTCAGACTCTCATCTGATCATCTTCTTTTGAAAGATATGCTGCTTATGGCTTTCAGCTCTGTAAATCTCTTAGGAATCATTTCTTTGAGCTTCTGGAAGATATATATAGCTGTGAAACACCACTTGTGCCACCAACAGTGTAAAACTTTAAACCTCATTTTTTCTTCTGATTTATGACATCATGGTGAAATCAGTGAACTCGATAGTACCGATTCTGAGTAACGCTAATCAAAATTAGATAAGGTGATCCTTAAACCTGATAACATTCAGTTTTATTGGCCTGTAACACATTGATAAATTTGACCATGAAGATGCCTAACACGAAGTCAGTCTGTATATTAACAATGCTTCAGCGCAGAGAAACCAAACCAAACCTGAGCATTTTTTAAGGGTCCTTGTGAAGTTGCAGTGTCTTATAAATTTATAAATAATGGTCAATCTAATCGTAGCCTTTGAGCTGCTTTTCCTCAGCAAATCTACTCATCCCTACAATGAGACTCCATTGATGTGCTTGAGCTGTTAGATGGACATTTATGTTCTTAGCAGATGTTTTATCATCCAAATTATTTCCTAGAAAGTTAGCGGCAAATACTAGAATCTGTAGCTCTAATGTGATAGAATGAATATGAGAAGAATGAAGCTGATGCTGTGAAAGTGCTGGATTGAGGTGAGTTACAGGTGAGTTACTATAGATCAGTCAATTCAAATCTGATGTTGGTGCAGGTTAATGGGTGAAGTGTGGAGTGTGGAGTTGATTAGTTTTGATTTCTGTTGTCTGTAGAGTTTCCAGTCTCTCTCAGCACCTCCTGAATCTACAGACGTAAATGATGATCCCTTCAAGTCTCTCTTCTCTCTTGATGGCCTAAGAGAATCTGTCCTTCAGCTGAGAGACAAACTGGAGGATTTCTGCAAAGAGGAGCTCAAGAAGATCTCAGACAGAGGTAAAGTCCTGGAGATTCATCTGCTCTCAGAAACAAGTCCATCATCATCTCATATCGTGGAGAACATCATATTAGAGATGTCTTAGGAATGGATGCAGGATCATGAGAATGACACTGTTCATGTAGCAAACCCAAGGGCCCTCTTCAGTAGCCTATCTTGGTGCCACAACGTTTTCTGCCAGAGGAATATTTAGTTGTTGTTTTTTTAAATATAAATATCATATCTATATATTAGATTTAGATTATATAAATATACATATTTAGATTATATGAAAATATTGCAGGCTAAAACATATTAAAAGCATAAATGCAATAACACCAGATATGAAGTCAACGAAAAACATTGGCCTTAGAGGGGGACTTGGCCCTAGAGCCGATGCCTGAGCGCCATCTCATCAGAATCATTCGTCTGAAGCGACTGTCAACGATTCGCGTGCAGCTTATAGCACATCAGATTTTTTGAAGCATGAGGGAACCACGGACAGAGAGAGGGACAGATTGAAGATGTCTGTAAAAACCCCGGCTAGTTGGTAAGCGCATGCTTTGAGCACACGGCCTGGGATGCCATCCGGGCCCACAGCTTTGCGGATGTTCAACCGTTTGAAGGATCGAGTTACATCCGCGACAGAAAGGGATAGTGGACTCACCTCTTCTGCAGCAGCCGTGGGAGCGCTCTCTGTGTGGGCGGTGTTATGAGCCTCGAAACGAGCATAAAAGGTATTCAGCTCATCCGGTAGAGAGGCGGCAATGTTCACAGTGGCTGGTTTATTCCCTTTAAAGCCTGTGATGTTGTTGATGCCCTGCCACATGCTTCTTGGGTTGTTGTTGTTGAATTGTTCTTCAACTTTGTTTTTATATTGTCGTTTGGCTGCTTTGATGGATCTCCTGAGATCGTAACTGGCTTGTTTCCGATCGTCAGTGTTTCCGGATTTAAAGGCAGATGTCCGCGCTGACAAGGCTGATCGAACATCGCTGTTAATCCACGGTTTTTGGTTGGGGTAGATGCGTATTATTTTGGTCGGAATTACATCCTCTATACACGTCCGTATGAAACACGTTACAGAATCTGAGTACTCCTCTATGTCACCATCAGATGCTTCCCGGAACATGTCCCAGTCCACGTGATCAAAACAGTCCTGAAGTATAGCGTCCGATTGGTCCGACCAGCATTGAACTGTCCTGAGGGCGGGTGCTTCTCGTTTCAGTTTCTGCCTATAAGCAGGCAGAAGCAGAACGGAGGAGTGATCAGATTTGCCGAAAGGTGGGCGGGGGAGGGATTTGTAAGCGTCCCGGAAGGGGGAGTAACAATGGTCCAGTACACGATCACCACGCGTGTTGATGGTGATGTGCTGAAAGTATTTTGGAGCTATTGTTCTGAAGTTGGCTTTATTAAAGTCCCCCGTAATAATAAACGCTGCATCTGGGTACGCGGTTTCCTGCTCGCTTATATTCCCATACAGTTCCCTGAGTGCCTGGTCTGTGTTGGCTTGAGGGGGAATGTATACAGCTGTGATTATGATCGCTGTAAATTCCCTCGGTAACCAGAAGGGTCTACACAGAAGCGTATGAAATTCCAGATCAGGGGAGCAGAAGGATTTAATACAGTGTAGGTTCCTTTCATCACACCACGAGTTGTTGATGTAGAAACAAACGCCCCCACCTTTGCTTTTCCCGGTGAGCTCTTTCGTTCTGTCCGAGCGGTGTACGGAGAACCCTGTAAGCTCGATGGCTGAGTCTGGAACCATTGCAGACATCCAGGTTTCTGTGAGGCAAATAACGCAGCATTCCCTTGTTTCTCGTTGGTATGAGATGCGCGCACGCAGTTCACAGAGTTTGTTATCCAGTGACTGAACGTTAGCCAGCAAAATGGTTGGGAGAGGAGGTCGAAAGGCACGGCGTCTCAGTCTGACAAGAACGCCAGCTCTCTTCCCTCTTTTCCAGCTGCGTTTCTTTCGTCGTGGTCGTGCGTTCCAGACAAAGGGCTCTGATGCGGTGTCTGCAAACAATCCACCGGCGTTCAGGAACTCAAAGTCCGGTTTGCGTTGCGCGACGAAAGAACCGATGTTTAAAAGCGTGTCTCTATCGTAGACAGTTATACTAACAACATCTAACACGTAAAACAACAAAAAAACAAACAAAACATACGAAAACCTGCAGAGTTTTCTCGGAGCTCGCAACACGGCTGCCATCCTCGGCGCCATCTTGTCCTGTATTACAAAAAATCCACCATTGTGCCCATACCAAAGAAAAATAAAATCACATGCTTGAACGACTGGAGGCCCGTTGCTCTGACACCCATCTTCAGCAAGTGTTTTGAGAAGCTCATCAGAGACCACATCTGCTCTGTGCTGCCTGCCTCACTGGACCCACTACAATTTGCATATCGCAGCAACCGTTCCACAGACGACGCTATTGCCTTCACCCTGCACACTGCTCTCTCCCACCTGGAAAATAAGAACACCTATGTGAGGATGCTGTTCGTGGATTATAGTTCAGCATTTAACACCATAGTGCCTGCCACACTGGTTGCGAAGCTCCAGACTCTGGGACTGAACAGATCTCTGTGCAGCTGGATCCTGGACTTCCTGACAGGCAGAAGTCAGGTGGTCAGAATGGGCAACAACACTTCATCTCCCCTGATCCTCAACACTGGTGCTCCGCAGGGCTGCGTTCTCAGCCCACTCCTGTACTCCCTGTACACACACGACTGTACAGCTACACACAGCTCCAACGTCATCGTCAAATTTGCCGATGACACAACGGTAATAGGCCTGATCACCGACAACGATGAGACGGCCTACAGAGAGGAGGTGAGTACCCTGACTAAATGGTGCCAGGAGAACCACCTCTCACTCAACATCGACAAGACCAAGGAGCTGGTGGTGGATTTCAGGAGACAGAGCAGAGAACACACACCCATCTCCATCGACAAGACACCTGTGGAGAGGGTAAACAGCTTTAAGTTCCTCGGCGTTCACATCACCGAGGATCTCACATGGTCCACTCACACAGACGCAGTGCTGAAGAAGGCACATCAGCGCCTCTTCTTCCTGAGACGGCTGAGGAAGTTTGGAATGAGCCCCAGCATCCTCAGATCCTTCTACACCTGCACTGTGGAGAGCATCCTGACCGGCTGCATCACCGCCTGGTTTGGAAACAGCACCGCTGGCAACCGCAAAGCTCTGCAAAGAGTTGTGCGAACTGCCCGCCACATCGTTGGAGGTGAGCTTCCCTCCCTCCAGGACATCTACACCAGGCGGTGTATAAGGAAAGCCAGGAGGATCATCAAGGACTCCAGCCATCCATCCCACAGACTGCTCTCTCTGCTGCCCTCAGGGAGACGTCTCCGCAGCATCCGATCCCGCACTAGCCGACTGAGGGACAGCTTTTTCCCTCAGGCTATCAGGCAAATGAACAGACAGAACTAATCCGCCCTACATCACACTCCCACTCACACAACATGCCACACACTGCACTTTACCGCCGTTCACTGGACTACACGCACACACTGCAATAATACAACCTATCTGCTATCACTGGATACCATACAATGCACATCCACGACATTGCATATGTATAATCTGTTGCACCTTTGCACAACTATCTACTGCACAACTAATCTGTTGTAAATCTATAATCTGTTGCCCTTAACATATCACAATGTTTGGATGTGTACATAATGTAAAATGTGTACATAGTGTATTGATAACTAAGACTGTCTTTATAGTACACTGTGTGTATTGAGTATGTGTATGTGTATTTTGCACATTGTCTTCTGTACAGTCTGTAAATATGTACTGTCTATATGTAAACTGTTTTGTTTTTTGCACTGTTTGGAGCACGCTCTCAAGAATTTCACTCACCAAGGCACTTGTGCTGTGGTGATGTGACAATAAAAGTGATTTGATTTGATTTGATTTGATCACACAACACTCGTTCCCTTATCTCAGGGAACCGAGGTTACTTTAGTAACCAGAGCGTTCCCTATCAAACAGGAACTCCCGTTAAGTCAGCTTATTAATGCTATCCAGCAGCGCCGTGCTATGAGAAGAATCAGAACTTAGCCTGCTCTGCAAGCCCAACTCAGGAGCACTTGCCAGAGGGCTCCATAAGCCTGAGCTGTAGAAGAGATCCAAGTCAATAATCTGAGGTCTACCTAAGATAGCCGTTCCACTCAGGGCGATAGAATTAGGCAGAAAGGATCTGCGCCTGCATAGCGGGGACATCCAAATTGTTAAATCTAATGAAGATAGACAGCGATGACCATCCGGCAGCCACACAAATCTCCCCAATAGAAATCTCACTGGACCACGCCCATGAGGAAGTCATTCCTCTGGTGGAATGGGCCCTCACACCTATAGGGCATTACAAGCCAACTGCGGCATAATCCAGGGCTATAGCATCTATTATCCAGCAAAATAGTCCCTTAAAAGAGGCTTCCAAAGCACACAAAGAGCTTCTCTGATTGTCTGAACAACCCAGAGTGCTCAATGTGCAATCTGAGTGTCCGAACAGGCTACAGCAAGTTGGGACCCTGCTCGCCGTCCGCCGTAGGGAGAACTAACAGGGAAATAACCTGGGCTCTGAATGGAGTTGAGAGCACCTTAAGTACGTACGTAACCACTTTGCGGTTGCAGAAAGCCTTTACAGTTGTTAGGCCCCAAGTCAAGGGAGGACTATAGACAAGTCCCATGTCGGCACAGTTCTAGGGCAAGGCGGGCTCAGTCTCTGAGCTTCCCTTAGAAACTTAACGACCAGGTCGTTTCTGCCACGAGAGAATGATTCGCCGTGATGGCTGCCACATAAACATTGAGTGTGGAAGGGGTATATCCCTTGTCTAATAACTCTTGATGGAAGGTTAGCACGTGGGACACAGCACAAGAATACCGATCCAGGCTTCATGCTGAACACCAGTCAGAGAAGACTGACCAATTAAGGGTGTAAAAACGTCTTGTAGACAAAGCTCTAGCCTCTAGAATGGTATTAGTGACTCCCGCGGGGAGTCAGCTAGACTCCTGCCGAGGGGCCAAACATGAAGGCTCCGCGGCTGCGGATGCCAAATTTTTCCCTTTGCTTCGCGAGAATGTCTCTCCTCAATGGTATTGGCCACGGGGCTGCAGACAGCAGCTGAATCTGCTCTGGGGTCACTAGGAGGAGTGAGCATTTTGTTTCCCTGTCCCGCCTGATAACGTGAGGAAGCAGGGTGATCGGAGGGAAGGCATACAAATGGGTGTTGGGCCAGTTGTGGGCCAGAGCATCGCGTTGTCTTGAGAAAAGATTGGGTTGTGATAGTTATCTTTGGAGGCGCAGAGGTCCACCTCAGCCTTGCTGAAGGCAGACCAAATAATTTGAACTGACTGGGATTGTAGCCTCCATTCTCCTGGAGCTACATTGTCCCTGGAAAGCATGTGCCTGGTTCAATTTGCCCAGGAGACGTTGAGCCATCCTGTAAAGGGGATGTGACCTGAGGCTGCCTTGGTGGTTGGTATAAGCTACCACTGTTGTTTTGTCCAAACGGACCAGGCTGTGGTGCCCCTTTAAGGCTGTCAGGAAGGTTTTCAGGGCCAGACAGACTGCCATCATTTCGAGGCAGTTGATATGTAGTTGATATGTCGCTCGTAGATCGACCAGGAGCCATATGTCAGGTTGACCCCATACAGAGCCGCTACACAAACATTTTTTATTACTCATACCTTTTGGAGAGAAAAAGCACAGACACTGGACAAGGGCGAATCTTTCTGGTGTGCATGTGTCTAGTGCTAACTTGCTCATAAAACACTAAACTATACTGAAGACTATGCTGCAACTATAGAGTTTAATATGTGGGGGCATGGGTGGGGTTTAGGCGTTTGGCCTACCGGGAAAATTGTGAGTGCTCTCAATGGTCAGTCAATTTAGGTCAAGTCAAGTCAAGTCACCTTTATTTATATAGCGCTTTTAACAATACAGATTGTGTCAAAGCACTTAACAGTATCAAGTTGGAGGATAGAGTGTCAGTAATGTATAATAATAAGATTAAACACTCAATTTTCAGTTAAGGGCATTTCATTATTGAATTCGGAGATGTCATTGTCTAGCTCAGTTTAGTTTAAATAGTATCTGTGAAATCAAATTTACGATAATCGCTAGAAATTAAGTGTCCCCAACTGAGCAAGCCAGAGGCGACAAAGGTCTGCTTTTTCTTTCCTCCACAGTCCATCACGGGCCCCCTCCATCTTTGGACCCTGGGGCTTCAGCTCTGCCTAGCCCTCATGTTAATCCTGACCTGACCAGCATTGTTCCCAGGACCAGAAGGGAGGATTTCTCCACAGAGTGGCTCAAAAATATCTCAGACAGAGGTAAAGTCCTGGAGATTCATCTGCTCTCAGAAAAGAGTCCATCATCATCTCATATCATGGAGAACATCATATTAGAAATGTGTTAGGAATGGATGCAGGATCATGAGAATCACACTATTCATGTCTGTTGATTTCCACAGTCACATTGACCAGCATTGTTCCCAGGACCATGAACGACTTCCTACAATGTAAGTCAGTAAGAAAACAAGCAGAAAAACTCACTGAGTGTGTTCATGTTCTTCCTGTAGAAGGTGAAAGAAGAGTTTTATAATTGATGATGTAAGTGATGATTTGCACAGGATATCTGGTCATCTGTACCAAGACACTGATGATACACTGAACATGAAGAGTTCAGCTACATGAAAAGTTCAAACAGATTCATAATTCCTGCTTCTTATGTGTTTTATCTCCATCAGATTCCCTTCAGCTCACTCTGGATCTGAACACAGTGAATAAACGCCTCCGTCTGTCTGAGAGCAACAGAGTTATTACTTACACTGATGCAAATCAGCTATATCCTGATCATCCAGACAGATTTGATGTGTGTCGTCAGGTGTTGTGTAGAGAGATTGTGTGTGGACGCTGTTACTGGGAGATTGAGTGGAGTGGAAATATTGGTGTGTTTATATCAGTATCATATAAGAGCATCAGCAGGAAGAGAGGTGATGAGTGTTTGTTTGGACGTAATGATCAGTCTTGGAGTTTATTCTGCACTCCCTCTAGATACTCATTCATACACAATAACATAGAGACTCTTCTCCCTGTGAAGTTCATCATCAGGAGAATAGGAGTGTTTGTGGATCACAGTGCAGGAACTCTGTCCTTCTACAGCGTCTCTGACACAATGAGCCTCATCCACACAGTCCAGACCACATTCACTCAGCCGCTCTATCCTGGGTTTACTGTTCATAAAGGATCATCAGTGAAACTGTGTATCAGAATAGACTGTAGAGAGATTTTACCCATAATGCTTTGAGCTGCATGATAAATCAGTAACAGATGTTATACATTCTCTTCTTTTCTCTTCGTGATATTAATACTGCAACTGAAATTCTGTCAGTGAAATAACGTGTCAGAATAAATGTGTAATAAATCCTCATATAGACAGTATAGCAGCTCATTTCCTGTGAACACACACACACACACACACACTTAGAGAAGCTTCTCTGAATGTAATATAACCTTAATATTGATTTATCTTACTATTGCATGGTATTAAGTCAGTGGTTCTCAACCTTTTTTTCCTCCGGGCCGCACTATGGTCCAAGTGCAAGTCTCACGGGCCGCACGCATCTCATTTACATATTACGTCACCAATACAAACCAACCAGATTTATAATATTATTTATAGCCTAAATATATCTAAACGATTACATTTATTGAAATAAATAAAATAATTCTACTCACCTGATAAAACACCTGATGCTGTCGGGAGCTGACCAATTTTGTGAAATTCTGCTCGAAAGGAGTAACAGCACAATGAAGTTGTGATTGTAAGTTGCAGTCTGTAAGACGTGCACGGAAGCGTGACTTGACACGCGACATCGCAGAAAGTGTGCGTTCACAAATGTAGCCTATGTTGATCCAAATATGGAAAGCATTTTCAAATTTAATAATCTGAGGTTCTCTCCAGAGATGTTTTGTCACATTTCTGTAATTAAGGATGATTGCTGCGTAGTAGCCTATGGGGCCGTTCACATGTCGTGCTTAAAAACGCTAGGCACGCCGCTTTCTCGTTCTTTCCAAAGCGCTCTTTAGCTTGCGCTCCCGTGGCGTCTGCCGTTGCTAAGCAACCATGACCTGCCCTCTCCATGAAGACGCGGAAGTTTCAGCAAAGGATAAATGGATTTCCAGCACTGAAAATCGCTTGCAGTAGCTCTGCTACTAAATTTATTTTAAAAAGACTATCCCTGTACAGCTATGATCAGCTGTTTCACCATCTTGGCTGGGCTTTCAATGTTGTTACAGGAAAGGATGAAGCTGATTGGTTGGTTCTAGTCACATGACCCGCAGTGCGCTTGCGGCAATCTGAGAATTTGAAATGTTTTTATCTAGATGCGGCGCGGACGCGCCTGGAAAAAGCGAGCGTCGCTTCCATTATGAGCGCGCCTGCCGCGCGTCTACATTTGAAATAACGAACTTGAGCGCGCAAAAGACGCAATATGTGAATGGCCCCTATGGGTGTTTCTTTTTGCCTGAACATCTTCAAGTGAGTGGCGGGGGGCAAACCGAAAGTTGATGCCGAAAGTCCAGTACTCTCTTCTCTGCGCCCATTCTTGTTTGAATGCGTTCCTTCGCTGGCATTTTCCTCATTTCGTTTTCTCCCTTAACAAATTTGTCCATTCTGATGCTCAGTTTTACAGAACTAATGGCTGCTGATGACTATTTGAATTTAATTCTGCCAAAGTGCGCGCTTGTATGTGTTCGTTAAATGCGTAGCATTAATTACGTGAGTACATAGATCTGCTCATGTCTGAAAATAATATATATAAAAAACTATAAACTAAATTATTTTACATAACAAAAACATCATAGCGTATATTTGTTTAGTACATTTTTAAAGTAATGTAAAAACTAAAATGAATTGTAAAACTGAAAGTTATTGTTTAATTGTGTTCAGCACAGAATGGTGGGCCGCATTAGGATTCGTGACGGGCCGCATGCGGCCCGCGGGCCGCGGGTTGAGAACCACTGTATTAAGTGATATTTGTCTTGTCATGAGTAAGAGATCAGAGAATGTCTCCATTTCCAGGTTTTTTAATATCCCAGGATGATGTTGTGAAGCAGTAGTTTAACATAGTTTTCAGTTATGATAACACTTGTGTATGTTTCGATGCTCAGACTTCAAGTAAGATTATTCAGGCTCTTTTTATCATCATGTGTCTCCTGCTTTCTGCTCTTCTCTGGTTTCCTCTGTTAACCTCTCAGGCTGATTGAAGACTTTGAGTCACTGCAGGTTTGGATTTTAGCTAAAATGAATGTCTATTGACAGGATCTGGTATTCCTGTCATGGAGATTTGATCTTATGCTTTTGGCGCAGTCGTCAGGATGTTGCCGCAATCTAAAAGTGATATATTTTCCACATTTACAGGCACCACTGTGTGATTTTATTGCTGTCTGAATCCAGCTGTTTCTTGTCTTTTGTTGTATTGATGGTTGTTATTCCATCAGGCTGTATTACAATTATATCTGTATATTTCTAAATTAAAGAAAAAAAAGAGTTTTGAATCTTTTGAAATAGGCTATTATTGTATAGCAGATATAATAACATGTTAAAATATGTGTTATATACATTTATACAACAGTTCTTTCTGGTACTTGAAACTTATTGGCTGATAAGAGTGTGATATTAGAGTGATAACAGAACGCCAACAACCGTTTCATGGTTTGTATCACTCCACTTGCGGTATTTCTCACATTCTCACGAGCGTGGCCACTCAAATCCACTATAATTTTATAAATAATACTGTTTTGGTGTCATGGATTGTAGTTTTAGGAGTTTTTTAGGCAAAAATGTAGTTGTTTAGTCTTTAAATATGCGGTTTGTTATTAAAGATAATGTCTATTTGAAAATTTGCTTCAATGTTTTCGGGGATGTGAGCTCCAGTGCATCAGCGGCCGCTCAGTGCTCATGGACCCGAAGAGAGCAGCCTTACCTCGGCCAGATCTTCTGGAATTTGCCGCTGGCTCTGATGTGTCTATAGTGGTTAAACATGAGATATAATTCGTTTTGGGAAAATCTCGTGGGCAGTCTTTGTTCTCATTAATCTACATTTACATTTACATTTAGTCAGACGCCTTTATCCAAAGCGACTTACAAATGAGGACAATGGAAGCAATCAAAATCAACAAAAGAGCAATGATACGCAAGTGCTATAACAAGTCTCAGTTATCTTAACGTAGTACACGTAGCAATTTTTTTTTAAATTATATAATAAATAAAAAGAAAACAGATAGAATAGAAAAAGAATAGAGCAAGCTGACACGGTGCACACAGCAGGGAGACACGAGGAACACACAGACGAGGATATAACTCAAAATAGCAGTCTTTAATAAATCCAAACAAGGCAAGACAAGGCAGGGCAGACACACAGGAACACCGGGGAGTAACGAGTAGACCAGACCAAAAAGAACTCAAAATAAATACACAGGTTAATAACAAATGTGTTAAAAATCCACATGTTCTTTTCGAATCGCGTTGCTTATTTGGTGGATGTCGGGGCTCTCCCTTCTGAAGTAATGAGACGCAGCTCCCTTTGGCTGCAGTGTGAGCCCTCCATCTTTCGTTTCGAATCGCATCACTTATTCGGCAGCAGACGGGGCTCTCCCTTCGGAGCAGCTCCTTTCAGTTGCAATGTGAGCCCTTCACCAATTGTATCAAATTATGATGCAGTGAGCCGTTGTTCCCTTCGGTCGCAGTGTGGGCCCTCCATCCGTCGCTTTGAAGTTTCATTGCTTATTTGGTGGTGGACGGGGCTCTCCCTTCCGATGCAGTGAGCCGCAGGTCCCGATAAGCACTGCAGGGGCTCTTCCAGTTGCCCTGCCTCCTTCTCGCAAACTCTAACCCATCTCTCTTCAAGGCAATCATATTTTTGGGGGGCTACTAACAAAATTGTTCTCTCCCACTGCTGTCTTCATGCCTATTAGCTTATTTTGGGGAGTTCTCTGGGTTCGGGCTATATTCCGAGTTCGGAGCCCTCCCTCGGGACAGCAATATGCTTACTATTCGCTCAGTCAGATTATATGTAAGGGAGTACTCATGAAAGATTGTTTTCAGTTTGATATAATAACACTTGCTGATGAAGTCTGAGAATTGAAACATACACAGCTAAGATTATTCAGTAAATCCTGCTCATTTTAACATCATGTGTCTCCTGCTTTCTGCTCTTCTCTGGATTCCTCTGTTAACCTCTCAGGCTGATGGAAGACTTTGAGTTAATGCAGTTTTGGGTCTCGGATAAAAAGAAATGTCTACTGACAGGATCTGTTATTCCTGGTATAGAGATATGATCATATGTTTTTGGCGCAGTTATTAGGATGTTGGCACAATCTAACACTGTGTCTACACCGGACGCGAGCAGCATGGCGTGACAAAATACAATAGAATCCATTATAATCAGCGATGTTGTCTACACTGGATGCGGCGTGACACGACAAATCCCAGACAGTAAACTAATGCTGTGATCTATTTTTGATGTACTGACACAAAGTTCAAATGAATGTAACGGTTGCTTTGTCGCGTCCAGTGTAGACAGACTTTAGCTGTTGCAGCACGACAACTGTCACGTATGATGTAGACATGGTGTAACCATAAGGTATTTTCAAAATTTACAGGGGCCAGTGTATTATTTTATTGCAGTCTGAATCCAGCTGCTTCTTGTCTTTTGTTCTATTGATGGTTGTTATTCCATCAGGCTGTATTGATGTAGAAAGACAGACACATTGAGTGAACAGATCACTGAGAGATGAAGCTGCTTAGAGAAGGAGGATTTAGTGGAAAGATGTCTAGAAGAGCTCAAACATGAGTAACGTGTGTCTGTTTCTGCAGTAAATCATGACTGTCCTTAAAATAAAGATTCCTAGAGTGTTTTCACAGCAATGCCATAGAAGAATCAATTTTGGTTTCTTTCAGTTTAATAATCTAAAGAAAGTTTTTCTACTATGAAGAACATTTAGTGGTCCCATGGATGTTAAAGATTCTTCATGAACCATCAATACCAATAAACAACCTTCTTTTAATAGTGAACAGCACTAAATGACTGATGCTTTTTAATTTGATTGTGATTTAATTAATTTCCATGATTTTTTAATGTAAAGTCCAAAAACATCCTCTAGAAATTATATAGGGAAAAAGCAAGATCAAAATGACAGAATCAATCTCAAGCATGTAGGACCATTGATTGTGTATTTAATTTATTATGATTTTACTCTCTCTCTCTCTCTCTGTGTGTACTGACACTCTCTCCAATATGATGACCAAATGTGACAAGTGTAGTTATACCAGTAAATTTTGACCTTGTGGAGACATTTTTTGGTCCCTATCACATTCTCAAAAAGTGTTTTGAGAATATAAAAACACCTGTAGTTTTGTGTGAGGGTAGATTTAGGTGTAGGATCAGGGTAAGAGATAGAAAATACAGTTGAAAGTACAGTAGAAAAACCATTACACCTATGGAATGAACCGATAATGATAGGAATACCAGTGTGTGTGTGTGTGTGAGACTCCACAGGAGCAGGAATGAGGAACCTGCTTTACAGTCTTACAGACATGCCTGTATTACACACATCACTCAAACACGGAAACAGGAATCATGTGACTTCCGGGAAATAGAAACTGTGTAGTTGAGCTGTATTCTGTTTGTGTCTCTGTATTCATGCAGTAAAATGGCAGAAGCCAGAGTTTCTCAGGATGAGTTCATGTGTGCAGTGTGTCTGGATCTCCTGAAGGATCCGGTGACCATTCCCTGTGGACACAGTTACTGTAAGAGCTGTATTACAGGCTTCTGGGATCAGGAGGATCAGATGAGAGTCTACAGCTGCCCTCAGTGCAGACAGACCTTCAGTCCAAGACCTGCTTTAGCTAGAAACACCATGCTGGCTGAAGTGGTGGAGAAACTGAAGAAGACCAAACTCTCTGCTGACTGTGACGCTGGAGCTGGAGATGTGCAGTGTGACATCTGTACTGGAAGAAAATACAAAGCCGTCAAGTCCTGTCTGGTGTGTCTGGAGTCTTACTGTCAGAATCATCTCGAACAACATGAGAGTTGGTTTAAAGCAAAGAGACACAATCTGACTGATGCCACTGAACAACTGCAGGAGATGATCTGCCAGAAACATGAGAAGCTCCTCGAGGTTTTCTGTCGCACTGACCAGAAATGTATATGTGTGCTGTGTACAAAATATGAACATAAAAACCACGACATTGTATCAGCTGCAGCACAGAGGATAGAGAAACAGGTATTTAAACTAGCAATCAAGTTAAAGGGATAGTTCACCCCAGAATGAAAATTCTATCATTAATTACTCACCCTCATGTCATTCCAAAAGACCTTCGTTCATCTTCGGAACACAAACATATGTACACGGATACACTGTTGTTTATGCTTTGATCTAAACGTAAACAGCATATCCGTGTACATATGTTTGTGTTCCGAAGATGAACGAAGGTCTTTTGGAACGACATGAGTGATCCAATAGTCTATTTTCTGTGTAGAGCCACAACTTAAATACACAGAACACAGAAACACTGTCAGTGTGAAGCTCTGCATCTGTGTCAGTTTCAATTTTATATTACTTATGCTTTCATTATGAAACAGGCTTTATAATTCATATACAATGATTGTAACTGATCATTACTTCTGGAGTTTGAACCTACAGTACAGTACAGCCATTAGTTATCAGCTCCACTTTTACTGGATTCATCTGTTCACATGATGATTTAGTGCCAGTAGTTTTCTGAGACATTCACTATCATCTGTTTGTCCTGCAGAAGCAGCTGAAGAAGATGCGGAGACGGTTCCATCATAGAATCCAGCAGAGAAAAAAAGATCTTCAGCAGCTGAGAGAGGCTGTGGCGTCTCATAAGGTGAGTCTGGAGAAGAAGAGAAGTTTGTCTCAGTCTCAGTTCAGACTCACTGAAGCCTGAATCACTGTGTGTCCTAACAGCGCTCTGCACAGACAGCAGTGGAGGACAGTGAGAGGATCTTTACTGAGCTCATCCGCTCCATTGAGAGAAGCCGCTCTGAGCTGATACGGCTGATCAGAGATCAGGAAAAGCAAGCAGTGAGTCGAGCTGAAGGACGACTGGAGCGACTGGAGCAGGAGATCAATGATCTGAGGAGGAGAGACGCTGAGCTGGAGCAGCTTTCACACACACAGGATCACATCCAGTTCCTGCAGGTAACACAGATCTAGAAGAACAGGATCATAGTGGACTTGTGGACTATGCTTGATAATACAGATTCTGAGTAACGTTCATCAAAATTGGATCAGGTGATAATCAAACCTGATAAAATAGATTTTTATTTGCCTGTAACACATTGATGAATTTGATCATGAAGACCCCAAACATGAAGTGTATATTAGCAATGCTGAATCTAAACCAAACCTGAGAATGTCTTAACTCTTTCCCCGCCAAACACAAATTTTCCGTTATACATGAGACAACACTTCCCGGCCAAATATGGAATATTCTGGGTTTTTGCTTTTAAATGCTCGGGGGCGCTATTACGCATCTCCTAAATGAGTCTACAATGTGGCGATCAAAAACGCAGACCAGGAAGAGTTAGAAATGAGCAATCTCATATGTAAGCATATGCATATGAAAAATAATGCGATCATCAACACTAACCGCATATAAATGAAAACTGCCTAATGTTGCCTATTGAAATGTTGATCCAGGAAGCGGTGAAGGCCTGTGCAAGCTTTGGGATACTGATGGAAGTGATCTACTGCATGTTTGCTTTGATAATAGTACTGAATATGATCCAGATGTAGTATTTGATACAAATGTGATTTTCTCAGCTTTTTGCTCAAAATGTTGCTTATTTAATGAAACCTATCTACATTAAAATGTTGATAAAAAGAATGCTTGAAGCTAGAATAAAACAGATTTTTATTTTTTTTTTAAAGTAGAGGGTCTGTTCTTTATTTTTATGTATTGTATGTTTGGATATTCATACAACAAAAAAATTCTGGGGGGCCATGAAATTTGAGTGAAAATCATAAAAAATGCTGGCGGTGGCTGGCAACTTTTTTCAAAAATGCTGGCGGGGAAAGAGTTAAGGGTCCTTGTGAAGTTTCAGTGTCTCTAACCACTCTAAAGTTATAAATAATGGTCAATCTAATCTGGCTTCCGGCTTTGCTACTGTTCGGACGCTCTTATTGCTCTTATTGCTCTGCGCTTTGCTCCCTATTTTTGTTCTTTTCTCAGATCTGTCTAAGATTTTAACTTCAGCAGATCAGCACAGTGCTCAAACAACACATTTTTTGGAAAAAGAGGACTCTTTGCCTCCCACTGCCAGCAGTTTACATTCCGGAGACAGAAAAATACAGCTGTCTACATTCAAACAGACGAGAGAAAATGCCTCTAGTGGAATCTACTTGCTGCATGAACTGCCACAAAATTCTACAAAGGATTGCGGTTCTTGAAACAAAGTTACTTGCTGGACTTCCAAAACAGACGGAACATACAGCAGATGGTCACCACGGACCCCCTCAGCATACAGCCGGTGAGTCCTGTGAATCTAGTGAATCTCAACCGTTTATACCAAGTGTAGAGGAACAAGCCGAAACTGATCGACGGACTAATCGATGGCACAAACAGGGAGCGAGACCCAAAGGCTCTCGAGACATCAGATTGTCACGAGTATCTCGTATTGCTGCCGTAGCATCCTCTACCCCAGATATGGCTATTACAAGACTTGTAAACACTGGTATTCTACAACCCCCTATACATCTTGAAAACAGATTTGAAGCATTGATGAATGTGGATGAGGAATCCCAAAATGTGACAAAACTTGGATCGAATCAGCCAGCAGCTAACATTGCTACTAACTGGCGCTCAATGTCGAGCAGACAGCGGCATTCAGCTCAGAGCGCAGCCGAGCCCAGGACTCTTATAGTGGGTGACTCTATTATTAGAAACATCAGTAGCAGGACTACAACTAACGCTGCTTTACTCAAGCAACCGTCTCTGATGTGACCAAGGAACTTCGGAACATTGTGATGAAGCACAAGACTGCAAATCGAGTCATCATCCATGTGGGGAAGAATGATATTCGGAAAGGGCAGTCAGAACTGCTTAAGCAAGATTTCAGTGAACTCTTTGAAACACTTCAAAGACTTGAAGTTCAGTCGTTCATCAGTGGACCACTCCCAGCAAGGGGAACTAACATGTTTTCACGGTTGCTTGGGCTGAATACATGGCTACAAAGAACCTGCAGTACAAAAGGAGTCAACTTCATCGACAACTTCAATATTTTCTGGGGCCACAGACAACTGTTTAAACTGGATGGCCTCCACCCAAACAAACTTGGTACAAGAGTGCTAAAGGACAATTTCTTTTTCTCCCTCCGTCATTCTTCGGTGGTGTGTGCCAATCCACTCACACACTCACCTGAACAGAATATGAGTGACCACAGGACTTCATATCAGCTTCCGAGTCATCATGTGGTTGAAGAATCCCACAAGGACACTGATAACGCCACGCAGCCAAAACAAGCATTGCTCATGGACATCCCGGCTGAGCCCCGCCCACAGAGCTCATCACATGCAGACTGTGACGTATTACAACAGCTCCAAGACTCAACACCCAAGGACGACTTTCTGGAAAACAGCCTGGGAAGCCAGGACAACACATCACAGTCACCGGAAACACCAGAGCTAGAGCCCCACTCACCAGACACACTATCCCTCTCTCCAGCATCTCCACTTCTAAGCTTTTCACAGAAAATGGAGGAACTGGTGTATGCTGGGACCAAACTCTCTGCAAGCCCCCAGATATCAACAAAAAAACGGCGGGCCCCCCAACCACCAAAGACTGCAGGCCCAGCTCTCCCTCCTCCTGTGAGAGCTCTCCGACCGCTGCCACTACGCCAGGGCCCAAACCTTCCTCCATCTGCTGTAGGTGAACCAAAAACAACTGATAACAGCTCTCAGTGATATGTGTCGGGTCCCCGCTTTATTAACAGCAACATTCACAAATGTTTACAAAACAAGCGGGAACCCAGTATGCCTGTAGCCTTCTCTATTTCTGTTTTATCATGTGATAGAAAGTCTAAGGCCTTCTCAAGCCGTACGGCTGACCCATCTAATCTGCGGCCTGTAATGCATCAATCTAAGATTGCTGAAGAGACAAAATGTAATTCCATCAAGTTAGCATTTTTAAACATTCGCTCACTAAAAAATAAATCATTTGTGATCAATGATTTAATAACCACAAACAACCTGGATTTTATGTTTCTAAATGAAACATGGCTTGAAGACAGCTGCAGTGCAACAGTCCTAAATGAAACAGCCCCTCCTAACTTTAATTTTATAAGTGTCTGCAGGACTGTTAGGAGAGGTGGAGGTGTAGCTGCTCTATTTAAAGATGTTTATCAATGCAAGCAAGTGTCATTTGGTCAGTACTTGTCTTTTGAATATCTAGGTATTGTGCTGAAAGGTGCCCCACGCATTCTGTTTATCATCATCTACAGGCCTCCAAAATACTCTCCAGCCTTTGTTGAAGAGTTCACAGAACTGTTATCAATGATTTCCTCAGAGTTTGACTGTTTTGCTATTGCAGGGGATTTTAATATTCATATAGATAATGCTGAAATCAAAACTACAAAAGAAATTATAACTGTTTTAAACACTTTTGACCTGATTCAGCATGTGCATGGACCAACACACAATCGTGGACACGCTCTAGATTTACTCATCAGTAGAGGTCTAAACATTTCATCCATTGTTATTAAGGATGTAGCACTGTCTGATCACTTCTGTATTTTCTTTGATATACTGATCTCTGTCACCACTGAATCTAGATCTGTCTCTGTCAGAAAGAGATGCATTAATGAGAACACTAGTGTGCTATTTATGGAGGCTATATCTTCAACACCAAGCATTTCTGCAGACTCTGTTGATCTTCTCCTGGATTCATTTAACTCAAAAGTTAAGAATGTTATTGATGATATAGCTCCGATAAAGGTCAGCAAGAAGACAGGCAGACAAAAATCATTTTGGAGAAAATCAACAGCAGTTCAGAGTATGAAAAGGCAATGCAGAAAAGCTGAGCGGATGTGGCGGAAGACGAAACTTGAAATTCACTATAGCATCTATAAAGACAGCCTTCATGCTTTCAATGTGGAACTAGCCACAGCTAGACATACCTTCTTCTCAAACCTTATAAACAGTAACTTAAACAACACTCGTACTCTTTTTGCTACTGTTGAGAGACTGACAAACCCCCCCAAGTCAGATTCCTAGTGAAATGCTCTCCGACAGCAAATGCAATGAGTTTGCTTCCTTCTTTTCAGAGAAGATCAGTAATATCAGAGAGGAGATTGGCACATCTTCCTGTAATACAGAGGTCACACAGATTCGACAGCAATCTCAAAAAGAAGTGACTATGTCTGTTTTTGAAACAATTGATAGCAAAATTTTGGAAGAAATAGTACAGCATCTTAAATCGTCAACCTGCTATCTCGACACACTTCCTACATCTTTTTTCAAAAGTGTGCTTAACAGTTTGGAAGTAGATCTCTTGGAAGTGGTGAACACCTCACTTCTTTCTGGGACTTTTCCAAACTCCCTGAAAACTGCAGTTGTTAAGCCCCTTCTGAAAAAGCGCAATCTTGATAGCACCATGTTGAGCAACTATAGACCAATATCAAATCTTCCTTTCATAGGTAAGATTATTGAAAAGATAGTTTTTAATCAGCTGAACAACTACTTAAACTCAAATGAATACCTGGATAATTTTCAATCTGGTTTCCGTGTGCATCACAGCACAGAGACAGCACTCATTAAGATAATAAATGATATTCGCTTTAATTCTGATTCTGGCAAAATATCAGTGCTGGTACTGCTAGATCTTAGTGCTGCGTTTGACACTGTCGATCATAACATACTTCTAGAGAGACTGGAAAACTGGGTCGGGCTTTCTGGGTTGGCACTCAAATGGTTCAGGTCATACTTAGAAGGGAGAGGTTATTATGTGAGTATAGGAGAGCATAAGTCTAAGTGGACGTCCATGACATGCGGAGTCCCACAAGGCTCAATTCTTGCACCGCTCTTGTTTAGCCTGTATATGCTCCCACTAAGTCAGATAATGAGGAAAAACCAAATTGCCTATCACAGCTATGCTGATGATACCCAGATCTACCTGGCCTTATCTCCAAATGACTATAGCCCCATTGACTCCCTCTGCCAATGCATTGATGAAATTAACAGTTGGATGTGCCAAAACTTTCTTCAGCTAAACAAGGAGAAAACTGAAGTCATTGCATTTGGAAACAAAGATGAAGTTCTCAAGGTGAATGCATACCTTGACTCTAGGGGTCAAACAACTAAAAATCAAGACAAGAATCTTGTGGTGATTCTGGAGACAGACCTTAGCTTCAGTAGTCATGTCAAAGCAGTAACTAAATCAGCATACTATCATCTCAAAAACATTGCAAGAATTAGATGTTTTGTTTCCAGTCACGACTTGGAGAAACTTGTTCATGCCTTTATCACCAGCAGGGTGGATTATTGTAATGGTCTCCTCACCGGCCTTCCAAAGAAGACCATTAGACAGCTGCAGCTCATCCAGAACGCTGCTGCCAGGATTCTGACTAGAACCAGAAAATCTGAGCATATCACACCAGTCCTCAGGTCCTTACACTGGCTTCCAGTTACATTTAGGATTGATTTTAAAGTACTTTTACTCGTTTATAAGTCACTCAATGGCCTAGGACCTAAATACATTGCAGATATGCTCACTGAATATAAACCTAACAGACCACTCAGATCATTAGGATCGAGTCAGTTAGAAATACCAAGGGTTCACAGAAAACAAGGGGAGTCCGCTTTTAGCTATTATGCCGCCCGCAGTTGGAACCAGCTTCCAGAAGAGATCAGATGTGCTAAAACATTAGCCACATTTAAATCCAGTCTCAAAACTCATCTATTTAGCTGTGCATTTGTTGAATGAACACTGTGCTACGTCCGAACTGACTGCACTGTATTTTATGTATAATCATATTCTATTTAACTGTTTTAAATTTCATTTTAAATCAATTTCTATAACTTTTTAAAATTACTTTTTATTATTTTTACAGTTTTTTACCATTGCTTACACACTAAAATTAAAAATAACACACAATTAGTGAAACCTGACACCCAAGGAGCAAAACCTCAGCCCAAATCAGCACAACTATAAGCATATTCTCAGCCTCACACTTTTTGCAAAACACTACACACATTGTTTTGCAAGACACTAAACACACTTCTCAACATTAGACACAGAAATCTAACATGTTGTCACTTCTTTGCCATTTTAAGGCACTGCTTTCCAAAATACTACAACACAACATATTGATCAAACACGGCCATCAGGTGTGCAGACACTTAGGTGCTTAACTGTAAACTCAACAATCAAGGTGTAAGCACTATAAAAAGGCAACAGGTCAATTTTTGTCATCAACAAAAAAAAGTGCAGGAAGAGGAAGAGGAATAAGGAGAGACATCTTTGTGCCACAGAGCTATTTTGAATGTCCCGGGTCAACGTGGTGGTAACATCACAATATATGCTGCAATCACGCAGAATGGGGTCCTCCATGGGGGCATGCCAAAAGAGCTCCTTACAACACCGACCGCATACTCACATTTTTAGACAGACTAAGTATTGGACAGACTAGGTATTAGACTAATGCAACCAGAAACTGGTTCCATTATTCCAGTACCTCCCACAACACTCTCCCTTCCTTTCCTTTTTCCCTTCCACATGGCAGTGGGAGGTTTATGATCTCCGACCCTATGTTATACCCCTCATTCAAGCTATGGAGGAGGCCTGTGACCTAATAGATGCAAAGTCTGGGCAAGGATGAAGTTGCCATTCGAGAAGAATCTTCCCTTGCTGTTTTGCGAGGGAGGACATTGCCTGTGATGTGGACAAAGTGGCCATATCCAGATACATGAAGAGATGATGCTAAGGTTCTGATTTTCAGCCTAATTGCAATGATGTACTGAAGGATTTTACAATGTGGTGAGAAATAAATACTTTCATCAGTGTGCAACACTTGTCTCGTGTATTGTGTTTGGTCAATTCATGTTCTTTAACAATATCTCAAAAAAAAAATCAAACCCAGACTGTATCATTAGAAAGGTAGAAATGTTACAAGTGTTTAAGATTGAGCACAGCAGTGTGTAAGTGGTTCAAACAGAATCTGACTGTATGAACCATGTGTGTATCATACGGTAGCAAAACTGGGTTTTGTTATATTATTGTAAAGTTTTGAATGAAGTGTTTCATTTTGCAAAAGATCTGAGATGTTCTGCTACTTGTGTGTGTAGTTATGTGAACTGTGTGTAGTGTTTTGAGAAAATGAGCCTTGTTTTAAAAATCGTGCCTAAGCAATCATAAAAAACTGTAATTCCTTGTTTCTATTGCTGTGAATGACTATTTCACTTTCTTTTATGTAAAGCACTTTGAATTACCACTGTGTATGAAATGTGCTATATAAATAAACTTGCCTTGCCTTGCCTAATCACAGCCTTTGATCTGCTCTTCCTGAGGAAATCTACTCAACCTTTTTGGGTTATTGGGTGAAGTGTGGATCTGATGAGTTTTGATTTCTGTTTTCTGTAGAGTTCCCAGTCTCTCTCAGCACCTCCTGAATCTACAGACGTAAATGATGATCTCTTCAGTTCTCTCTTCTCTTTTGATGGTCTGAGAGAATCTGTTCATCAGCTGAGAGACAAACTGGAGGATTTCTGCAAAGAGGAGCTCAAGAAGATCTCAGACAGAGGTAAAGTCCTGGAGATTCATCTGCTCTCAGAAACCAGTCCATCATCATCTCATATCATGGAGAACATCATATTAGAAATGTGTTAGGAATGGATGCAGGATCATGAGAATCACACTGTTCATGTCTGTTGATTTCCACAGTCACACTCACCGACATTGTTCCTGGGACCAGGAACGACTTCCTACAATGTAAGTCAGTAAGAAAACAAGCAGAAAAACTCACTGAGTGTGTTCATGTTCTTCTTGTAGAAGGAGAAAGAAGAGTTTTATAATTGATGTAAATGATGATTAGCACAGATATCTGGTCATCTGTACTGAGACACTGATGATACACTGAACATGAAGAGTTCAGCTACTTGAAAAGTTCAAACAGATTCATAATTCCTGATTCTGATGTGTTTTATCTCCATCAGATTCCCTTCAGCTCACTCTGGATCTGAACACAGTGAATAAACAACTCCGTCTGTCTGAGAGAAACAGAGTTATTACTGGCACTGATGCAGATCAGCCGTATCCTGATCATCCAGACAGATTTGAAGAGTGTTGGCAGGTGTTGTGTAGAGAGAGTGTGTGTGGACGCTGTTACTGGGAGCTGCAGTGGAGCGGGTTTGGTGTGGAGATATCAGTGTCATATAAGAGCATCAGCAGGAAGGGAGGAGGTAAAGAGTGTGTGTTTGGAACTAATGATCAGTCCTGGAGTTTGTTCTGTTCTCGCTCCAGTTACTCATTCTGGTACAATAAGATAAAGACTCTTCTCTCTGTGAAGTCCATCAGCAGAAGAATAGGAGTGTTTGTGGATCACAGTGCAGGAACTCTGTCCTTCTACAGCGTCTCTGACACAATGAGCCTCATCCACACAGTCCAGACCACATTCACTCAGCCACTCTATCCTGGGTTTGGGTTTTCTACTGGATCATCAGTGAAACTGTGTTGATGAAGCAGAATAGATTGATGAGAGATTCTACCCATAATGCTTTGAGCTGCATGATGAATCAGTAACAGTGAGATGTTACAGAGTCTCTTCTTTTCTCTTCATGAAATTAATACTGCAGCTGAACTTCTGTCAGTGAAATAACATGAATCAATGTGTGTAATAAATCCTCATATATACAGTATATCAGCTCACTTCCTGTGAACACACACTCACTCACACTCACACTCACACACTCTCACACACACACACACACACACACACACACACTCGTCAGGATGTTGGCAAATATTTTCCACATTTACAGGCACCACTGTGTGATTTTAGTGCTGTCTGAATCCAGCTGTTTCTTGTCTTTTGTTCTATTGATGGTTGTTATTCCATCAGGGTGTATCGCAATTATATCTGTATATTTCTAAATTAAAGAAAAAAACGTAAGAAAAATAAAGAGTTTTGAATCTTTTGAAATTACATGAGTAACGTGTGTCTGTTTCAGCAGTAAATCATGACTGTTTTTAATCACTGTAACTGCAGTCAGTCACTGGATGTGTGTGTGTGTGTGTGTGTGTGTGTGTGTGTGTGTGTGTGTGTTTGCACACTGTCCTCAAAATAAAGGTTCCTAGAGTGTTTTCACAGCGATGCCATAGAATAACTATTTTTGGTTTCTTTCAGTGATCATTTTTCTTAGTGTGAAGAACATTTTAATAATCTAAAGAACATTTAGTCTTTCTATGGATGTTAAAGATTTTTCATGAATCATCAATGCCAATAAACAACCTTTACTTTTAATAGTGAACAGCACTAAATTATTGATGCTTTTCTTTTTAAGTTGCTTTTGAGAAACAGCTTGTTATTTTAAGCACATTTTGTTCAAGATTTTATTGTTTATAGATATGACTGCAATTTTTCATCACAATATGAGTAATTCTATTTCACAGTGTTTTTACTTGAAATGCTGTTGTTATGATACCAACATTTTAGAAACCACTGAAAGTGTAAGAAATTATTAAACTTATTGAAGACAAGCAAACAGTCAATAATAAAATAAGAACAAAGTAACTAATTACAGGAAAATAAATTGGAACAAAGATAGAAATTAAATAAGCAGTGATTTATGTTTTTCAGGTACATTGAAAAGAATTTTCACTCTGAAAATAGTTAATCTGAAATTAATTTCACAAACAATTCACAGCAGTGAATTAAGCATGAAATTTTGAAATAGAAAACCTGAAATAGTATTTTCTTATAAAACATTCTCCAATAATCCATATAATCCAATAGTTTTATTCACAATTTAGAAAAATATTTTTTTACAGTGTATTTTTATCTATGAGAAATAAGAAATACTACAGAAATTGAATAAAGCAGTCAAATGTAAAACAAAACACAGCGACAATAACCCAAAGTTTATATCGTTTTGACACTGTTGTCTTCTGCAGAGCTGCTTTACAGCTGAAACTGAGTGAACTTTACAACATTTTCACTGTTATATTCAGGTTTAGTACTGTGAATCTAATTTGAATGAATCTGTATTGTATAAAGTGCTTTAGAAATAAACTTGACTTGGATCTCTGCATGTTGAGGTTCAGAGGTGTTTCCAGTCGTCAGTAGATGTTGTTCTCCAGGCGTGAGCTGAATCTACAGCATCTCTGCGGGATGTTTTGGCCTCTAACAGCTTTAGCTGTATTTTCCCTCTGATCTCAAATAAATACAGTTGTTGTGCATTTGTAATCCCATTTTCTGCTTAAATGAGTCAAGAAAGAGATGTTAAAGGTGCAGTAAGTAGTACTGACAGCTAGTGGCTGAAGTGGTACTGCAGTCCAAACTCAATATTGGAGAGTTGTTTCTCCTCAGACTCAACTCTCACTCGGGTTGCCAGATTGAGAACACACAGCAGGAATGACCGAAACTGATAATGGGAAGCAATGAGACTTAGGCTGTAAAGTGAGGAGTTTATTTATCAGTGTTTTAATATTCCTCTGGTCATAGAGGTTTTTAGGTGGATGCCAAGGCTTTTTAGATCGGGTAGAATCTGTGATCTCTGACTCAGTGTGTTTGCTGACTTCCATGGCTGCGATACGCTGTGTTTTCTGCCAACTGGCAACCCTGGGTGTCTAAATATTATTGGGTAAACTGGCAGTGGGCGGAGTCACACACCAAAACAAAAACAGACATTCTGACAAAGAACTCAGATTTCAATGCAGAATAACTGGATGTAGCATTGTTTTCCAGAGAAGTAAGTGATCTTATGCTTCCTAAATATCTGCAAACATATTATGGTATTTTTATACTTCAGTGCAGTTCAAAAATTACATACAGCATCTTTAAAATCAAATCTGACGTCACTTGTCGTTCATCACACTGGAAATGGAAGGTGAAGTTGAGTGCACTGCATTGTCACCTCTATTTCTATAACGCTTTATACAATACAGATTGATTCAAAGCAGCTTTACAGTGTAAAAACAGGAAACTGTTAATGTTGAAAAATGCATTATAAAACAAATTCAATTTCAGCTATAAAGCAGATCAGTTCAGTGAGGTTTTGTTCTCATCCGAGAGTGTCAGTGCAGTTAAATCGATAATATTACTGAAAATTAAATGTATTTTAAAATCAGTGCCACACTGAACTCACGTTGACAGATGTAGAAGATCATCCAGGTCTGTTAAGCACACATATGGTAATGCGCTGTCATTAACATGAACATCATGATCACAGTGACACTGATTTAAAGCAACGATGGAATAACACACACATTAACAACCAGAATGCGATAACTACTCCCAATTATTCCTGAAGCATTACAGTTCATGATGCATAAGATTTGAGCTGCTCGTGAACTTAAGAACCTCCTGATGGTTTCTCCACATGAATGATTATACTAGCAGGCCAATAGAAAGTCCTGAATAGTGAAGCCAAAACGTTTTGATCGCCCCCAGGTGGCTGGACCCAGTATAGGTAATAAACCCTGCCCTACAGGAGGACGAATGAGGAACCTGCTTTACAGTCTTATAGACACACCTGTTTTACACACGTGACTCAAACACAGAACCAGGAAACTAGTTCAACTCATCAGTTCAGGGAAAGAGAAACTGAAGTGTAGTTGAGCTGTTGTGTGTTTGTGTCTCTGTATTCATGCAGTAAAATGGCAGAAGCCAGAGTTTCTCAGGATGAGTTCATGTGTGCAGTGTGTCTGGATCTCCTGAAGGATCCAGTGGCCATTCCCTGTGGACACAGTTACTGTAAGAGCTGTATTACAGGCTGCTGGGATAAGGAGGATCAGATGAGAGTCTACAGCTGCCCTCAGTGCAGACAGACCTTCAGTCCAAGACCTGCTTTAGCACAAAGGACAGAGAAACAGGTATTTAAAACTAGACACTGATGAAATATTGCTGACACTCTTTTCATATGTGTTAAAATCAGCACCCACATTAACAGCTTACAGCATTCACACTGCACACGGCTGTGGAAATGAACAGCAGCTGCAAGAAGAGATTCACTGTTTGCTGAAAATGCACTGTAAGCTTTTATCAACACAATCTTTCATAAAACTGACCTTGATTAAACAACAGAAAATAAACTATTCACCTGTTCTTTGAAAAAATATATACTTCCACCAGTCTAAATGTAATTGAAATGCAGTGACAGATGAGTTTCTATTCAGTAAATCTTACTGAATCTGGATGATTTATTACATAATAATTTGTTACATTTATATAGTGCTTTTCTGGGTACTCAAAGTGCTTTACATGGAAGGGGGATCTCCTCAACCACCACCAGTGTACAGCATCCACTTGGATGATGCGACAGCAGCCATAATGTGCCAGAACGCCCAACACACACCAGCTTATTGGTGGAAAGGAGAAGGAGTGAAGAAGCCTGGTGGTGGTTGAGGAGATCCCCCTTCCATGTAAAGCATTTTGAGTACCCAGAAAAGCACTATATAAATGTAACAAATTATTATGTAACAAATTATCCAGATTCAGTCAGTCAGTTAGACCAACTGTCAAAAATCTCGGTGTGACCACTAACAGTTCAAAACTTAACCAACCTTTCTGCTTTTTAGCTTATTTATCCTTCTGATTTATTACATCATGGTGAAGTTAGTGAACTTGACAGTACGGATTCTGGGTAGGATTCATCAAAGTTTGATCAGGTGATCCTCAAACCTGATAAAACTTTTTTTATTGGCTTGTAACACATTGATGAATTGTGACGAAACGGGCCATACAATTAGATTTGAGCTTGGATCACGTGCCCGGAGCGGCTGCTGTTGCACAAAATGGTGAGAGTGGTGGGGCTGTTTCGAAAACCAGTGTACACAAACACAGAAGAAAATAATTCTTAGAGAGAAGAGGATGCGGAGTTCTTATTATCATTGGTATCTGAGAGCAGATTTAGGGCCCGTTTTACTAAACAGGGCAAATTAGTGTGAGAGCGCAAATTTCAAAGCGGCGCCGATGGGTGTGGAAATTTCTGCGGGTGATTTACAACCCGAATTCCGGAAATGTTGGGACGTTTTTTAAATTTGAATCAAATGAAAACTAAAAGACTTTCAAATCACATGAGCCAATATTTTATTCACAATCGAACATAGAGAACATAACAAATGTTTAAATTGGGAAATTTTACACTTTTATCCACTAAATGAGCTCATTTCAAATTTGATGCCAAATTTGATTCGTCACTGCACGTCTTTAGTTAAACCCGACAGTAGTATTTTAACGCCAAAAGACGGTTTGTGCTGGCGCAAGCTTTTAGTAAAACTGGCCCTTATTCTCACATGTTCTTTATACATAATATAATTTCTATTAATTCTCCATTGAATGTGATCTGAAGAGCACTGTCCACATGCGTGAGTGTTACGAGTCAGAATGCCAAAATCACCTGGCATTACGTATGTAAAAAATTGAAAGAAACAATTTTCTATACATGAAATATGAAAGCAAATAGACAGGTTATGACGATATATTTTCTGTATGTGTTTTATTCAGCTCATGGTATTTTTATAATAAAGGATGTTTATAACAAATGATACGCTGGTGTCGCATTCAGTCCATTATAAAACATACAAAGAGTGCATGTCTACCTATTATAGAATAAGAATCAACTTTATCATTTTCGGAAGTTATTACAAGCACTTGATGATAGTTTAACGTGGGTTTTAAGCAAAAACATTAATAATCACACACATTTTCAAGTGTAGCTTGATGCTAATTTTAAGATGTATTCTTGTAAGCATTATAGATAGTTTGTGTTTCTGGTGTAGAACCAAACTTTATTTATCTTAATTTACTGCTGTGTAGTAAGCAGCGGATGATGTTTAATCCATATACAAGATAAATATCTAAGTAAAAATGCATTGCTGGTTGGCACCACCTAGCTTGCAGATGCAAATTAGCAGAAGGTGATCAACTGTTTTGCGCTCGGTTTGAAAGCACCTTTCGTCAGCGATTCGCCTCGATTTTTCGCATCGCGCTCAGTGTGAAACTGCCTTAATTTTAGCCATTGAGCTGCTTTTCCTGAGCAAATCTATTCAATGAGACTCCATTGATGTGCTTGAGCTTTCAGATGGACATTTATGTTCTTATTAGATGTCTTATCAGATGTTTTACTTTCCTAGAAAGTAAACATAGTGTAAGTGGCAAATACTAGAATCTGTAGCTCTAATGTGATATAATGAATATGAGAAGAATGAAGCTGATGCTGTGAAAGTGCTGGATTGAGGTGAGTTACTAAAGATCAGTCAAGTTAACAAGAGCCACACAAATCTGATGTTGGAGCAGGTTAATGGGTGAAGTGTGGAGCTGATGAGTTTTGATTTCTGTTTTCTGTAGAGTTTGTAGTCTCTCTCAGCACCTCCTGAATCTACAGACGTAAATGATGATCCCTTCAGTTCTCTCGTCTCATCTGATGGCCTGAGAAAACATGTCAAGATGATCTCAGAGAGAGGTAAAGTCCTGGAGATTCATCTGCTCTCAGAAACAAGTCCATCATCATCTCATATCATGGAGAACATCATATTAGAAATGTCTTAGGAATGGATGCAGGATCATGAGAATCACACTGTTCATGTCTGTTGATTTCCGCAGTCACATTCACCAACATTGTTCCCAGAACCAGGAACGACTTCCTACGATGTAAGTCAAAAACCAGCAGAAAACCTCACTGAGTGTGTTCATGTTCTTCTTGTAGAAGGAGAAAGAAGAGTTTTATAATTGATGATGTAAATGATGATTTGCACAGATATCTGGTCATCTGTACTGAGACACTGATAATACACTGAACATGAAGAGTTCAGCTACATGAAAAGATCAAACAGATTCATAATTCCTGATTCTGATGTGTTTTATCTCCATTAGATTCCCATCAGTTCACTCTGGATCTGAACACAGTGAATAAACGCCTCCTCTCTGAGAGCAACAAAGTGATTACTTACACTGACTCAGATCAGCCGTATCCTGATCATCCAGAAAGATTTGATTATTATTGGCAGGTGTTGTGTAGAGAGAGTGTGTGTGGATGCTGTTACTGGGAGATTGAGTGGAGTGGAGATAATAGTGTGCGTATATCAGTGTCATATAAGAGCATCAGCAGGAAGGGATGGGGTAATGAGTGTTCCTTTGGAAATAATAATCAGTCATGGGGTTTATACTGCACTCCATCCAGTTACTTATTCATACACAATAACATATGGACTGATCTCCCTGTGAAGTCCATCAGCAGTAGAATAGGAGTGTTTGTGGATCACAGAGCAGGAACTCTGTCCTTCTACAGCGTCTCTGACACAATGAGCCTCATCCACACAGTCCAGACCACATTCACTCAGCCGCTCTATCCTGGGTTTTGTGTTAATTATAAATCATCAGTGAAACTGTGTTGATGAATCAGAATAGATTGATATTTGATTAATCTATTCTACCCATTCTACCCATAATGCTTTGAGCTGCATGATAAATCAGTAACAGTGAGATGTTATAGAGTCTCTTCTCTTCATTTTATAGAGCTTTTTACAATGCAAATTGAGTCAAAGCAGCTATACAGTATTAAACAGGGAAATAATATGTCGTTCTCTTCTGGCCAGACGAAACCAGCAGTTTAATTCTAGGCTGCAGCAGAGTCAGATTGTGCAGAGGACTCATCTGGTTCCCGAGGTCTTGTCTCGATGGCCGTCTAGGAGACAAGGTCTTCACTGGGGGTCTGTCTCTGGGGCTCATCTAGTTGTCCTGGTCTCCGGTGACATTGAGGGCAGTCGAGGTCATCTCTAGGTGCTGATCCACCATCTTATCTGGATACAGACTGGATCTGGTGGCTACGGTGACCTCAGAATAAGGTTCATTACATTAATACTGCAGCTGAACTTTTGTAAGTGAAATAAATGAAAGTGAAGTGACGTGTGGCCAAGTATGGTGACCCATACTTGGAATTTGTGCTCTGCATTTAACCCATCTAAGTGCACACATACAGTAGTGGACACACACACACTGTGAACACACCTGGAGCAGTGGGCAGCCATATTGCTGTGGCACCCAGGGAGCAGTTGGGGGTTTGGTTCTTGCTCAAGGGTCTCACATCAGTCGTAGTATTGAGGGTGGAAGAGAGTGCTGGTTATTCACTCCTCCCACCGATAATTCCTGCCAGACCTGAGACTCGAACCCACAACCTTCGGGTTCCAAGTCTGACTTTCTAACCATTAGGCCACAACTGCCCCCAAATAACATGTCTGAATAATTGTGTGTAATAAACACTCTTAGAGTAGCTTCTCTGAATATAATATAATTGTCATATTGTTTTATCTTATGATTGCATTGATTGAAGGGATATTTGTCTTGTCATGAGTTAGAGATGAAGTTGTGAAGCAGTAATGTAATATTGTTTTCAGTTATAATAATACTTGTTGATGAAGTCTGAGCATTGAAACAAACACAACTAATATTACTCAGTAAATCCGGCTCATTTTATCATCATGTGTCTCCTGCTTTATGCTTTTCTCTGGTTTCCTCTGTTAACCTCTCAGGCTTGATTGAAATCTTTGAGTTAATACAGTTTTGGGTCTCAGATAAAATGAATGTCTACTGACAGGATCTGCTATTCCTGTCATGGAGATTTGATTGTATGATTTTGGCGCAGTTGTCAGGATGTTGGCACAATCTAACCGTGAGATATTTTCAACATTTACAGATGCCAGTCTGTGATTTTATTGCTGTCTGAATCCAGCTGTTTCTTGCCTTTTGCTCTATTGGTGGTTGTTATTCTATCGGGCTGTATCGCAATTGTCCGTAGCCTATATCTCTAAAAATAAATAAAAAATAGAAAAATAAAGAGTTTTGAATCTTTTGAAATGGGCCATTATTATAACTTCAGGTACAATAAAATGTTAAAATATGTGTTGAATACATTTATATAAATTGGAATCTGCTTGGCTAATCAATTAACTTGACCAAGTAGCCAGACCAAGTAAACAATGTTCACTGTACCTTTCTAGATGACTAGAATACTGAAATTCACTGAAATTCATCATTTAAAGACATAAAATACACAGAAAACCAATTAAACCATAGTGTATCAATTTTCCTAATAATAAACAGAATATAAATAAATGTTGAGCATGTGATTGACCACACTGAGAAGAGTATCCAGGTTCACAGGATCACAAAACTGACTGAATAAATCACCATTTGAGTTAATGCGTTTCATCACTGCAGTGCAGGTTTGTTTTAAAGACGTTTTTACAGAAACAATCACTGTCTTTTATTTGACTTTCTCTCAGGTTCCTCCAGATGTTATAATGACTGCTGTGTGTTTGATAGTCCTCATTCTGAGTCATTTACACAGACGCTTCATTATTCAGAGGAAAGATTATTACAGACTGTGTGTGATGTGTTTGTGTGACTTTAAGAAGTCTGTAAGAAAGACACATGTGAAGAGATGAAGCTGCAGAGGAAAAGGAGGAGGATTCAGTGGAAAGATGTCTAGATGAGCTCAAACATGAGTAACGTGTGGCTGTTTCTGCAGAAAAATGTATGACTGTTTTTAATCACTATTACGGCAGACGGTCACTGGATGTGTGTGTGTGTGTTTGCACACTGTCCTCAAACTAAAGGTTACTAGAGTGCTTTCACAGCGATGCCATAAAAGAACCATTTTTGGGTATTTTTCAGTGATCAGTTCTTAAAATAACATTTTTTTTCTTAGTGTGTAGAACATTTTAAGGAAAGGAAAGGAAAGAAAAGAACGTGAAGTGGCAAAGTATGGTGTCCCATACTCAGAATTTGCAACAACTGCCCACAACTAATCTAAAGAACCTGTTTCTACTTCACTGTCCCGCGGCAATATGGCTGCCCACTGCTCCCGGGTGTGTGTTCACAGTGTGTGTGTGTGTTCACTGCTGTATGTGTGCACTTGGATGGGTTAAATGTAGAGCATGAATTCTGAGTATGGGTCACCATACTTGGCCACACTTCACTTCACTTCACTTCACTTTAATCTCAACATATTTTTCGCTGAACAATACCTTTGTTGGGAACTATAGGTTGATTTTACTATGAGAAATAAATTATTTTATAACATAAGGCGGAGTAGGGAATGTCCCGACAGGTAGGACTCATTTACGGCATTAACACCAGAAGTTGTAGTAGTATTTAATAATAGGCATTGTGTAATATTGAGTGATTATTGTCTAATGAAAAAAAATCTGTTTTCTTTGTTTGGCTTTCAGGTTTTAGCAATTATAATAACACGTGTATTGTAACATTGTAATGACTATTACTGCCATGTATGACGCTGATGTAATGTATTTTAATGAATAAAGGGTAGCACTTTATTTTACAGTACGTGTACTTCCCTGGTATATACATGGTGAATATCATGTACCTACAGGCAAGTGAGTGGTAACACAAGGTACTTACCTGAAGTGGCTGTACTTAACAGTCGTACATGCATGGTAATTAGTTTGTACATACAGACAAGTGCGGGTAAGAACGGTCACTTACAGGTAGTGCCCGCACATGGTAATTAATTAGATACTTTACTGTACTTATTAATGTATATACATGGTAAATATGTAGTACTTATGGACAAGTGATTACAAACAGGCACGTCCTTACAGTATCCATCTATGGTAACTAATAAGACACATTACTGTACATACTCTGCTGCCAGTACATTACTGTTATTTAACGGCACAATTTTTTACAGTGCAGGAATTACCAATTCTTCAAACATTGTAAGTACTGTTGTGGAGAGCAATTTAACATTAACACACACTTGTTTGTAAGTACTACATATTTGCCACGTGTATACCAAGTACAGTATGTGTCTTGTTTGTTACCACATGATACCACATTTTTCTGTAGGTGCTACACATTTACCATGTACATATCATTAGTATGTACAGTAATGTCTTATTAGTTACCATATATGGATACTGTAAGGACGTGCCTGTTTGTAACCACTTGTCCATAAGTACTACATATTTACCATGTATATACTTTAATAAGTACAGTAAAGTATCGAATTAATTACCATGTGCGGGCACTACCTGTAAGTGACCATTCTTACCCGCACTTGTCTGTATGTACAAACTAATTACCATGCATGTACGGCTGTTAAGTACAGCCATGTTTCTTATTTCTTATTTGTTACCATGTACATACACTTCAGGTAAGTACCTTGTGTTACCCCTCACTTGCCTGTAGGTACAAGATATTACCATGTATGTACCAGGGAAGTACACCTACTATAAAATAAAGTGCACCAAATGTTTCTTTCTATGGCTTTGAAGCTAATAGATTAATTCACACTCTTTATTTCTGCTCAGTAAAGCACATTCCACTAACATTTCAGTTAACCTTTATTAGCGATATAGCAACAAATATAGAATATTAATTCACAAGATGAGCACGTTAATCCTCAAGAAACTGTGCGCCATAAATGGTAACTGACTGTCACAAAATACCGGGCACATAATATAGAAAATCACACAGTCACTTCCACTATATGATAGCAGAGATTGTCTTACTATTGGGAGATGAGAGGGTCTATTACTATTGGAGAAAGCGTAACATCAACTTGGATTATGTGTGCCTTAATAACCAATCACATTACAGCCTTGACGTGTGTCCGACACTCAATTGCCATTTTCTGGATCCCATAGGAATAAATGGGAAATGACATAAGCTGAATTCCACTTGTCGCCAAAAGTCTGTGACTACTGATTTTTTTTCAGAGTAAAGTCTAAAAATAGTTCACTCGAAAACTATTGTTTAGTGTAAAACATGTTGAAGTTTAGCCGATAGGCTGTCGATTCGTTAAATGATGAGCTGTTTTCTTTAAAATGCTGTTTATTCAGCGTAGTTAGGCCTCTCCTCCATTGACACCCATTAAAACAAAACAACCTCTGATCTCCTTTCCCACATATGACCAAAGTGGCAGCATTAGCATTACCAGTGGCTTTGATGATAGGCTGAGGTGCACCTTCTCTCTCTTACACTGAAGAAGAGTGAAGCCACCAGTGTCCCAATAGGGTGCTGACATCTTGTGCTGATTCGGGACCAGAGTCCGCGCAGTAGTGAGCGAAGTGTAGCTGCGTCCCGCCCATGGGCTCCACCCACATTCCCACAGAGTTGACACTCCTCTTACCCATTTTTAATTAGCCTGACTGCTTCAATTTTTGTCTGCTGATTGCCATACAAGAGGCTTGTTAAAATAAGATAAATACAACTCCAATCTCTTCCTGAAGATCCCAAAAAAGTCAGTTCGCTCAGAGAATCTGTCAATCATGACGTCACACTCCCATGTTTATAGCATCACGTAACTAATCAAAACCAAACTTAGAAAAAAAAACTAACACTTGAACTCACATCAGCATGATAAAAACTACATAGAATGACAAAAACCATCTTTGGAAAAAAAAATATTTTACGTTTAATTTAATTATTTAGTTTGTCTCACATCCCATTAGATTACATGGAGAGGGCAGAGTTTATGACCTATACTGGGTCCAGCCACCTGTGGGCAATCGAAAAGTTTTGGCTTCACTTTTCAGCACTTGTGACAACAAACCTGATGGCAAAGTTCCAAGAAGTCTTCAACAAAATCCTTCAGTGGCCGTCCTCTGTGATGTAAGGCCAGAAGTTGCTCCTTTGCAAAATAGTCCAATTTAGTAATTTTTAGGGTTTGTTATTCTGTAGCGTTCAGGTCCAAAACAGAACATAGCTGGTACAGTGAGTGAGTGGCCCGCTGCATCCGAAAACTTAGGCAGCTGACTTGCTGCCTCGCTGCCTTATGAGGCAATGACTTTGCAGGCAGTGTTTTTGCTCGAAGGCACATCACGAAACTATTTGGGACAGCCTTCTGAGGCAGCGTAAAGGTTTAATGATTTACAACAAGATAGAACTGTCAGACCTCTGTCGTGTGTGTCTTGTGTTCCCGCCTCTTGTTTCCATATTTGGTTTGTTTCCTGTCCTCGTTTCATGTCATTATGAGTTACTTCGGTTCCAGGTGTGTGTGTGTGATTGTTAATTATCCGGTGTATTTAAGTCCTGTCTGTTGAGTTCCATTTCGTCTGGTCTACTTGTTACTCCCGGTGTTTCCTGTCTGTCAGCTTTGCCTTGTCCTGCCATGTCTAGCCCTGATGTCCTTATTAAATACTATTATTAGAGTTTACGTCCTCGTCTGTGTGTCCTTGTTCCTCCCTGCTGTGTGCACTGTGACAGAAGACCAGACCTAACAGTAAGCATCGTCCCTTCACCTCGTTTTGTTTTGTTCGTTTTTTCAAGTGGTTATTTTGTTCCTGTGTTTTGTCTCTCGCGGCAAGCAAGTCCGCTGGCCGCGAGCCCTCATGCCCGCCGTTCGCGGCTCTCCCATCCCGCCGTTCGCGGGAGTTTATGCCGCCATTCGCGGCTCTACCATCCCGCCGTTCGCGGCTCAGCCGAGCCCGCCGTTCGCGGGAGTTCATGCCGCCGTCCGTGGGGAAAGCCAACCCACCGTCCGCGGTTCCCTCTAGTCCGCAGTCTGCGGGGAAAGCCAACCCGCCGTCTGCGGGGAAAGCCAACCCGCCGTCCGCGGCTCACTCGGCCCGCCGCCGGCTGTGGCTTCCTCCAGCCCGCCGGCCCCCGCTGTTGAGTGGTCTCGCCAGCCGGCCGCCACCGTATTGACAAGCCAGCCGGCCGTGGCCGTATATTGATCAGCCACTGACCAAGGTCATTTTAAGTCATGTTAGTCTGTCTAGCCCCGGAGGGCTCCTGATACCCCTTAGCTGTCCCATGGATTTTTTTGGGGGGGTACAAAGGTCCCGGCTGTGGTGGCCGGGCCAAGGGACGAGGCCACGGCCACGAAGGACCACCTGCCTTGGCCTCCTGAGCTTCTTGCTCCACCTTGGCCTCCGTCTGTCTGTTCCGCTCTGGAGGCCCTGTCCTGTGTATGTATCTGTGTCTGTCCTGAGGGGCCTCCAGAGTGCCCACCCCCCCTCCCTGGTAGTACTGTTACGGCACGGGACGCGCCTTCCGGGAGGGGGGAGTTATGTCAGACCTCTGTCGTGTGTGTCTTGTGTTCCCGCCTCTTGTTTCCATATTTGGTTTGTTTCCTGTCCTCGTTTCATGTCATTATGAGTTAATTCGGTTCCAGGTGTGTGTGTGTGATTGTTAATTATCCGGTGTATTTAAGTCCTGTCTGTTGAGTTCCATTTCGTCTGGTCTACTCGTTACTCCCAGTGTTTCCTGTCTGTCAGCTTTGCCTTGTCCTGCCATGTCTAGCCCTGATGTCCTTATTAAATACTATTATTAGAGTTTACGTCCTCGTCTGTGTGTCCTTGTTCCTCCCTGCTGTGTGCACCATGACAAGAACGAGTTTTGGTGATAACTAAACAAATATTTAATTACTATAATACTAATTTCTCGCTAGAAATAACATCAAAAGTGCAAAAAGTTAATCAGAAATATACATTTACACACAAACTAACCACCAAACGCAACTTTCAGATGCCATCTTTATTTTTTAGCTCAACCGTCACGGAATGGAAAGCACAGGATTGTGGGATATCAAAGGCAGCGAAGGATACATCTATGCTGCCTTCAAAAATGTATCAAATGAAGGCATCTCATGAGACAGGAAGTAAAGCTAACTTTGGATTCAGACATACCTTGATGCCTTCCTACCTTGGAATGTGTCCTCCGAAGGCAGCATTTTTCAGTTTTCAGATGCAGCTGCCGTTTCTCAAACGGAAGGTTGCATCCTCCGGAGGTCACATTTGTAGGCTGCATACGTCATGAAGAAGATCTTATTTTAGAATATTAATAGTTATAAATTTGACCAATGTTCTTAGTTAAGTGTAAATTGTTGTAATATGCTTATGACTCGCGAATGTAATGCTCAGTTAACTGAAATAAACCAGGCTTGATGACGTATGCAGCCTGCAAATGCGACCTCCGGAGGATGCAGCCTTCCGTTTGAGAAACGGCCAGTGTGTGTGAGAGTGAGTGAGTGTGCGTGTGTGTGTGTGTGTAAGAGAGAGAGAGACTCTACAGGAGCAGGAATGAGAATCCTGCTTTACAGACTCGCAGACATACGTGACTCAAACACAGAACCAGGAAACAGGAATCACGTGACTTCAGGGAAAGAGAAACTGAAGAGTAGTTGAGCTGTTGTGTGTTTGTGTATCTGTGTTCATACAGCAAAATGGCAGAAGACAGAATTTCAGTAAATAAAAGGGAGTTCGTGTGTGCAGTGTGTCTGGATCTCCTGAAGGATCCAGTGGCCATTCCCTGTGGACACAGTTACTGTAAGAGCTGTATTACAGGCTGCTGGGATCAGGAGGATCAGATGAGAGTCTACAGCTGCCCTCAGTGCAGACAGACCTTCAGTCCAAGACCTGCTTTAGCTAGAAACACCATGCTGGCTGAAGTGGTGGAGAAACTGAAGAAGACCAAACTCTCTGCTGACTGTTATGCTAGAGCTGGAGATGTGCAGTGTGACGTCTGTACTGGAAGAAAATACAAAGCCATCAAGTCCTGTCTGGTGTGTCTGGAGTCTTACTGTCAAACTCATTTTGACCGTCATGAGGAGTTTCATTCACGTAAACCACACAAAGTGACTGATGCCACTGGACGAATGCAGGAGATGATCTGCCAGAAACATGAGAAACATCTGGAAATGTACTGTATTACTGACAAACAATGCATTTGTGTGCTGTGTACAAAATATGAACATAAAAACCACAACATTGTGTCAGCTGCAGCAAAGAGGACAGAGAAACAGGTATTTAAAACTAGAGATCAAGTTAATACTCAGTGCAGTGATCCAATATTCTGTTTATTTTCTGTGTAGAGCAGCAGCTTAATTACAAATTACACAGAAACGCTGTCAGTTTGAAGCTCTACGTCTGTGTCACTTTCACTTTTATGATATGTACACTTGCAATGTAAAGCAAGCCTTAGGGTGAATACCATTTCTCTCTCTTACCCCTTCCCCTTCCCCCTTCCCCCTTCCCCTTAGTTTTGCGCGTTCACGTGAGAGTAAGGGCTGTCCCAATTCTGGTTTTTGAGGGGTAGGGCTAAGGGGAAGTGGTAGATACCCCTTAAAACCAAGCATTTTCGCGAGCTTACTTGAAACCAAGGGGTACCCAGAACACACTGCGCAACCGGCAACAATGTCGGCCAGATCATCCAGAGAGTCCCATTTTCAGCTTAAATAATTGATTTAAAAATTACGACAGTCTTGTTTTGTGCTCTACACAGTCCTGTACATATATATTTGCAACCATGTTCTTAATTGAAACATTTTAAAAAATCACTAGTTTGCTACGCTTTACATCGCTGATTTGCACAACAATCGCAAAAACATCACTAATAAAACCCACGCAATCGACATACACACACTTGCAGACGCATCTTGGAAGTTTGTGATCAACACTTGTCGCCTCTGGTGACGTAGCAGCCAGCTAGCGACGATGTACGATGACGTAACCGTAACCAAGTGGTGTCTCATTTCATAGGGGTATGTTTTCACCCCTAGCGCTTACCACTCGGTTTCGAGGGACAAGGGCTAGGGGTAAGACGAAGGGGTAGAGGAAGGGGAAGGGGTAAAACAGAGAAATGGGATTCACCCTTAATCTTCATGTTAATTCATGTATGATGGTGGTAAATGATCGATCATCACTTCTGGAGTTTGAACCTACAGTTATCAGCTCCACTTTTACTGGATTCATCTGTTCACATGATGATTTAGTTCCAGTAGTTTTCTGTGAGATTCACTATCATCTGTTTGTCCTGCAGAAGCAGCTGAAGGAGACGCAGAAGACGTTCCAGCAGAGAATCCAGCAGAGAGAGAAAGATCTTCAGCAGCTGAGAGAGGCTGTGGTGTCTCATAAGGTGAGTCTGGAGAAGAAGAGAAGTTTGTCTCAGTCTCAGTTCAGACTCACTGAAGCCTGAATCACTGTGTGTCCTAACAGCGCTCTGCACAGACAGCAGTGGAGGACAGTGAGAGGGTCTTTACTGAGCTCATCCGCTCCATTGAGAGAAGCCGCTCTGAGCTGATACGGCTGATCAGAGATCAGGAAAAGCAAGCAGTGAGTCGAGCTGAAGGACGACTGGAGCGACTGGAGCAGGAGATCAATGATCTGAGGAGGAGAGACGCTGAGTTGGAGCAGCTTTCACACACACAGGATCACATCCAGTTCCTGCAGGTAACACAGATCTAGAAGAACAGCATCATAGTGGACTTGAGCAGATCCTGCTGTGACAGAGAAACATATCATGAGTGTCTTATTATATAATCATCAGTCAGACTCTCATCTGATCATCTTCTTTTGAAAGAGATGCCGCTTACAAATGGCTTTCAGCTCTGGAAATCGCTTAGGAATCATTTCTCTGAGCTCTTTCTTCTGGAAGATATATTTAGCTGTCAAACACCACTAGCGCCACCAACAGTTCAAAACTTCAACAACATTTCTGTCAGGACCACTATCGTCAAAATGATAGATACTTAGCATAAAGTTTGGTTTGGCGGTATGGTTCTGTTCTGTGCAAAAACTCCCTGCCCATCCATGCAGCCTGTCATGAATGAGCAGGGAGAGCAGCAATAATAATAACCCCCCGAGGGTTAACAGAACAGAACAAAGCAGATATCATTAATGTACATAATGATCTTTAAAGGGATAGTTCACTTTGAAATTAAAATTTGGTATCTATCAGCTTACCCCAAGGGCATCCAAGATGTAGGTGTCTTTTTTTCTTCAGTAGATCCAATTTTGATGTTTTTAGGTCAAACCGTTCTAGTCTGTCAGTCATATAATGGCAGGTATAGGTCACTGTCTCTATAAGAGGGAAAAAGAACATGCACAGAGAAATCCAAATTAAACAATTCCCCATCGTAACTACACATTGATGGCCTAAGACACGAAACGAGCGGTTTGTGTGAGAAAACGAACAGTATTTATATTGTTTTTTACCTCTTGTACACAACCATGTCCAAGTGATCTGAGTGCGCACACATCCGGTGTGTGACGTGTGTGTGCGCGCGCTCTGGCTTAGTCTGTGCAAGTGCCGGAAAGCGCCGGAAGTCACGCGCGCATTCAAAGGCGGAAGCAAGCATCTCGGCAGGATGCGTGCGCGTACTCGGATCAAGTGGACATGGTTGTGTACAAGAGGTAAAAAACAATATAAATACTGTTCGTTTTCTCACACAAACCGCTCGTTTCGTGTCTTAGGCCATCAATGTGTAGTTACGATGGGGAATTGTTTAATTTGGATTTCTCTGTGCATGTTCTTTTTCCCTCTTATAGAGACAGTGACCTATACCTGCCATTATATGACTGACAGACTAGAACGTTTTGACCTAAAAATATCAAAATTGGATCTACTGAAGAAAAAAAGACACCTACATCTTGGATGCCCTTGGGGTAAACTGATAGATACCAAATTTAAATTTCAAAGTGAACTATCTCTTTAAGTGTATAATTATTCAAGAAAAGAGTCTGATTTAGCAAGGAATTTCAGAAAGCCAAGTCCTGACTGCGAAAGGAGGAGTTGGGGTTGGAGGAGGGTGATTTGCTCCTGAGCAAGCGGGAAAAGCTGCGGATTAAGATTAAGATTAAGATTAAGATTATTTAAGATGTATTGAAACCAATCCAACCCTTAAGGGTCCTTGTGAAGTTTCAGTGTCTCCAACCGCTCTAAAGTTATAAATAATGGTCAATCTAATCATAGCCTTTGAGCTGCTTTTCCTGAGCAAATCTACTCAACCCTTCAATGAGACTCCATTGATGTGCTCGAGCTATTAGATGGAAATTTATGTTCTTAGAAGATGTTTTATCATCCAAACTATTTCCTAGAAAGTTCACATATAGTGTAAGTGTCAGATACTAGAATCTGTAGATCTAATGTGATATAATGAATATGAGAAGAATGAAGCTGATGTGAAAGTGCTGGATTGAGGTGAGTTACTAAAGATCAGTCAAGTCAAATCTGATGTTGGTGCAGGTTATTGGGTGAAGTGTGGAGCTGATGAGTTTTGATTTCTGTTTTCTGTAGAGTTTCCAGTTTCTCTCAGCACCTCCTGAATCTACAGACGTAAATGACGATCCCTTCAGTTCTCTCTTCTCTTTTGATGATCTGAGAGAATCTGTTCATCAGCTGAGAGACAAACTGGAGGATTTCTGCAAAGAGGAGCTCAAGAAGATCTCAGACAGAGGTAAAGTCCTGGACATTCATCTGCTCTCAGAAATGAGTCCATCATCATCATCTCATATCATGGAGAACATCATATTAGAAATGTCTTAGGAATGGATGCAGGATCATGAGAATCACTGTTCATGTCTGTTGATTTCCACAGTCACACTCACCAACATTGTTCTCTGGACCAGGAACAACTTCCTACAATGTAAGTCAGTAAGAAAACAAGCAGAAAAACTCACTGAGTTCACGTTCTTCCTGTAGAAGGAGAAAGAATAGTTTTATAATTGATGATGTAAATGATGATTTGCACAGATATCTGGTCATCTGTACTGAGACACTGATGATACACTGAACATGAAGAGTTTAGCTACATGAAAAGATCAAACAGATTCATAATTCCTGATTCTGATGTGTTTTATCTCCATCAGATTCCCATCAGCTCACTCTGGATCTGAACACAGCACATAAACGCCTCCTTCTGTCTGAGAGAAACAGAGTGATTACTAACACTGACACAGATCAGTCGTATCCTGATCATCCAGACAGATTTGATGTGTGTTGGCAGGTGTTGTGTAGAGAGAGTGTGTGTGGACGCTGTTACTGGGAGCTGGAGTGGAGTGGAGATGATGGTGTGGATATATCAGTGTCATATAAGAGCATCAGCAGGAAGGGATGGGGTGATGAGTGTGTGTTTGGATTTAATGATCAGTCCTGGAGTTTGCACAGCTCTCACTCCAGTTACTTATTCATGCACAATAACATACAGACTGATCTCCCTGTAAAGTCCATCAGCAGTAGAATAGGAGTGTTTGTGGATCACAGTGCAGGAACTCTGTCCTTCTACAGCGTCTCTGACACAATGAGCCTCATCCACACAGTCCAGACCACATTCACTCAGCCGCTCTATCCTGGGTTTACTCTTGGTTCTGGATCATCAGTGAAACTGTGTTGAGGAATCAGAACAGACTGATGAGAGATTCTACCCATAATGCTTTGAGTTGCATGATAAATCAGTTACAGTGAGATGTTATAGAGTCTCTTCTTTTCTCTTCATGACATTAACCTGTTAACCTGCACCCCGCATTTTGGGACTCACAGCTAAAAATGACCTACCTAACTTAAAATTGTAACAGTTCCTGACTTCACACACAATTTTGGTGTCTTTGGAAAGAAGACCCTTTGGGTTTTACTATCCATCATCCAGAGTTGATAATGCTCAAAAAGATTGCCTTGAAAAATTTTTTACCAAACTGATTTTTTTTTTCATATAAAAATACATGAAATCAGTCCTGGAGCAATCCAGAAAAGTAATGGGTTAAAAGTCACATGTCTCATGAGTTTATATTTCAAATCTGAAAAAGATACCATGAAAAATTAGATTCCTGCAACCATTTTTCTGAGACTTCATGCCGTCTACAAACTATTTTAGTCATTATACATACCACTACATAGTTTTTCAATTATAAAACAATAGACAGAATCTTAGACATCGTATAAGTTATTTATTTGAGCACTAGAAAAATACAATAAGAATAATTTCTGAGTAATAAAAAGAAGAAGAAGAAAAAAAAGAGTGCCAGACATACAGCATTCTCACTGATAGCTGTTCATACAGTCTGTAATCACACGCTTATGTGCGGTCATACAGATGGTAATCATACAGATACATGATACTGTGTAAGACCTGCTACCTTCAATAAATTCTTCTCCTCACAGGAACTCCTGGTCAAGCTTACTTATTTCATGTATTATAGAAATCTAATACATCGGCGAGCCACCCAAACCACTGCTGAGCCAATACAGCAAAATCTAATGAGACAGAACGAGTGAACAGATCACTGAGAGATGAAGCTGATGTGGAAGAGGAGGATTCAGTGGAAAGGTGTTTCCAGTTGTCAGTAGATGTTGTTCTCCAGACATGAGCTGGATCTACAGTGTCTCTGCGGGATGTTTTGGCCTCTAATGAGCTTTAGCTGTATTTTCCCTCTGATGTAATGTCATGACACACACACACACACACACACACACACACACACACATACACTAACACACACTGACATCAGCACACAAACACGCTCACACATGGACCTGCGTCGCCCTGAAACATCACTGCATGAGCTCACTGCTCACAGCTCCAGTGTTCTGCTCACAGTGTTTCACTGGACACACACACTCGTGTTAGTGAGCAGAGGGAGGTCAGAGGTCATGGTACAGTGTGTCAATCACATGTCACACAGTGAACAAAACATATGCGTGTGTACTGTGTATATTTATTATGTACGTATATATAAATACACACACATATAGCATATATTTTGAAAATATTTACATGTATTTAAGTGTATATATTTATATTCATATAAATTATATGATATATAAATATATTTAATATATAAACGTAACATATTTTTCTTAAATATATACATGCATGTGTGTGTATTTACTGTATATATACATAATAAATATACACAGTACACACTCATATAAAAATAATATTATGTAAACAAAAACTTTTATTTTGGATGCGATTAATCGTTTGACAGCACTAGTTATAATAGTGATTTTATAATGTCTAAATATAAATCCAACAGCAAAACGCGTGAAAAAGGCTACATCAGGGAGTGGAAATGGAAATGAGCCAATGAGTGTTCCTCTGCTGCCATCTAGTGGTTATAGTGGGAATATTATGTCATTTTCATTTTTAAAGTTTTCCAACAGGTTCATCCACCTTCACCACATCTGCTCCTTGTACCGTTCTGCTTCCCTCTCTCCCATTTATGCACATGTACTCTGTCTAGCTCCTACTGACTTTCAATTCCCTTCTCTCCAGTGCATACCTCCACCTCTCCAAACTCACCTCCACCTGTTCCCTACTCTCACTACACATCACAATATCATCTGCCAACATCATAGTCCATGGAGGTTCCTCCCTGATCCCATCTGTCAACCTGTCCATCACCATTGCAAACAAGAAAGGGCTAAGAGCAGATCCTTGATGCAATCCCACCTTCACCTTGAACCAGTCTGTCATTCCTACTGCACACCTCACTGCTGACACACTGTGCTCATACATATCCTGCACCACTCTCACATACTTCTCTGCCACACCCGACTTCCTCATAGAGTACCAAAGCTCTTCTCTCGGCATCCTGTCATAAGCTTTCTCTAAATACACAAACACGCAATGCAACTCTTTCTGGCCTTCTCTATACTTCTCCAACAACACTCTCAAAGCAAACATTGCATCCGTGGTGCTCTTACCTGGCATGAACCCATACTGCTGCTCACAGATTATCACCTCTCCTCTCAATCTAGCTTCCACTATCCTTTCCCATAACCTCATTGTGTGGCTGATCAACTTTATGCCACTGTAGTTACTGCAGCACTGCACATATCCTTTGTTCTTATAGATCGGTACCAGTACACTTCTTCTCCACCCTTCAGGCATGCTCTCACTTTCCAAGATTTTATTAAACAACCTGGTTAAAAACTTCACTGCCATCTCTCGTAGGCATCTCCATGCCTCCACTGGTATCTCATCTGGACCAACCACCTTTCCACTGTTCCCATTTTATATAAAATATACAAAAATATAAATAATTTTGAGACAAATAAACAATTCTGTAAAATAAGAATATACAGGGGTGCCAACACTGGCTGCAGTACTGTGTTTTCTGCCAACTGGCAACCCTGGGTGTTGACATAGTCGCGGGTCAAAACACTGCTCTTCTGTTCCAATCAAAACATCAAACAGGTTCTCCCCACTCAGTGACGCACACACTGAGAAACCTGATGAAAGTGCTCTAGTTATTGGCGATTCTATTGTATGGAACGTGCAAATAGAGACACCAGCCACCATAGTCCAATGTTTACCGGGAGCCAGAGCGCCTGACATCTTGGCAAATTTAAAAGTGCTGGCTAATGCTAAACGTAAATTAAGTAAGATTGTTATTCATGTCTGCGCTAATGATGTTCGACTTCACCAGTCGGATATCACTAAAAATAATGTTAAAGAGGTGTGTGAACTTGCAAATATGATGTCAGACACTGTAATATGCTCTGGTCCGCTCCCTGCTTACCGGGGGGATGAGATACATAGCAGACTGTCGTCACTCAATGGCTGGATGTCTAAGTGGTGCCCGCAGAATAACATAGGTTTTATAGACAATTGGACGAGTTTTTGGGGCAGACCTGACCTGTTGAAAAGAGATGGTCTTCATCCCTCCTGGGGTTGTGCCGCTCTTCTCTCTAGAAATATGGCACATAGTCTTAGAGTTCGTACTTGACTAACTGGGACCCGGGTGTGGAAGCAGACAGACTGGCTAAACCGACCGTCTGCTAGCCGCATCACGCCACAGAAGTCAGTTAATTCTTTCACCTATATATCACACTATAGAGACTGTGTCTGTTCCCCGAACTAGAAAATACAAAAAACGTCCAAACCAATTTATGAGTAATAATTGAATTGATGTTCAACAAATAAAAAATGTATATAACACAGAGAAACAAATTAAAATAAAGCTTGGCTTACTGAATATCAGGTCCCTTTCTACGAAAGTGTTTTGTAAATGATATGATCACTGATCATAACCTAGATTTGCTCTGTTTGACAGAAACCTGGCTAAAACCAGATGAATACATCATTTTAAACGAGTCTACCCCCCAAGATTGCTGTTATAAAAATAAGCTGTTTGGATAAAAATCCAAAAGGCAAAGGGGGAGGTGTTGCTACAATTTATAGCAATATTATCAGTATTTCTCAGAAGACAGGCTTTAAGTATAACTCCTTTGAAGTAATGAATGAATGAATGAATGAATGATGCATTTATATAGTGCTTTATTGTGTATTGCTGTACACCCAAAGCGCTTTACAATCATGTGGGGGGGGGGGGGGGGGGGTCTCTCCTCAACCACCACCAGCACCAGTTATACGGTGCTTCATATAACATTATCTAGAGAAACAAGTGTTATTGATAAATCCCCTGTGATGTTTGTACTGGCTACTGTATACAGGCCACCAGGGCACCATACAGACTTTATTAAAGAATTTGTTGATTTTCTATCAGAGTTAGTGCTGGCTGCAGATAAAGTCTTAATTGTTGGTGATTTTAATATCCACGTTGATAATGAAAAAGATGCATTAGGATCAGCATTCATAGACATTCTGAACTCTATTGGGGTTAGACAACACGTGTCAGTAATTACTTATTGTCGAAATCATACTCTAGATTTAATAATGTCACATGAAATTGATGTTAATGGTGTTGAAATTCTGCAGCAAAGCGATGATATCTCAGATTATTATCTAGTCTCGTGTAAACTCCATATACACTATATTGCCAAAAGTATTGGCACCCCTTCTAATGAACAGGTTTGACTACTTTAGTAATTTCTATGAGTACAAATCTTAATGTTAAAGCATATAATGATATTCTAGGAAATTGTGTGCTTCTAATATTATAGCAACAGTTTGGACTCTTTTCTATTCTAACATGACAATGTCTCTGTGTATAAGACAAGGTTCAAAAAGAAAATGATTGATTCAGTCAGTGTGGAAGAACTTGACTGGTCTGCATAAAACCAAGTCCTAATCCCAGTTTAACACCTCTGGTGTGACTGTAAATGCAGACCTTGAGCCAAAAACTCATCACCAAACACCAATGACTTGTACATACACTATATAGACAAAAGTATTGGGACACCCCCTTCTTTAGAACAGAAAAATGCACTTCCAAATCTGTGGCAACAACGATGGGAACATAATTCATGTATTTAAAAATTGTATTTCCATCTCTGTTGCAACAGTTTTGGAAGTGTCTAAAATGATATATACAAGTCATTGGTGTTTGGTGATGAGTTTTTGGCACAAGGTCTGCATTTACAGTCACACCAGAGGTGTTAAACTGGGATTAGGACTTGGTTTTATGCAGACCAGTCAAGTTCTTCCACACTGACTGAATCAATAATTTTCTTTTTGAACCTTGCCTTATACACAGAGGCATTGTACACAAAACACTAACTCACCCATCTCACCGTCACGACACAGGCTAGGAGACACAGAGGTAAGTGGTCAAACAAGGGTATTTTATTGTAAGTAACCAGGAGGTGACGAGAGGTGAGTGAAGCACAACGTGACAAGGTCCAGATAGCTTAGCTTGCAGTGACTGTAACTGTGATCTCTTGCAGGAATCCGGGGAGCGGTGGAGAAACTGGAACGTCTGAGGTAAGGAAACACACAGGTAAGTTCAAAGGGGTCTGGCTTGGTTCAGGTATGTGAAAGGTAGACCGGACGAGGTGGGAGTGTGCAGATATAGTGGAGCTTGATTAGCTGCAGCAGGTGATTGTGATCTTGTGAACATGGGTGCTGATGACTGCGGTGACTGAAGTGACAGAGACTCTCTGACACTCACTCTATCACTTCATCTTCAAAGTCAAAAAGTCAAAGTCAGCTTTATTGTCAATTCTGCCACATGTAGTAGTAGTAGCCCTTTATTGTCACTAGTCACAAGTACCAGCGAAATTAGCCATCAACCTGTCCATTACATACATACAATATGACAAGGGGGTAGACAGAACAGGAAGACAGGGAATTGAAGAAATATACAGCATACATAAGGTAAGAGAGGAGAAAAAAAACAACAACCCCCAGACTATGCTCCTTTTGGGAGTACAGTGTGAGAACAGGAAAAAAACACCTCAGCAACAAAAAGCACATAATCACAACATAGACACACGACTTTGCAACAGGGGAGGTAATCCAGCTCCAACAGCAGCCATCCAGGTCCTGCAGCCGAGTTTAGCGCTGGTCCCAGACCCGCTTGTCAGGCTGGCGGATCAAAGCGACGGAGGCGTCTTTGTACCGTACATACAGAGAATTGAAATTGCGTTACTCTCTTACTCCCTGGTGTATACAGATAACACTAAACACAAACAGTAGAACGCAAAAATACAGATAAGTACAAATCAATATATATATATATATATATATATATATATATATATATATATATATATATATATATATATATATATATATATATATTGTGGCGGGCTGAAGAATCACACAACCGTGCTGAGTGAGGTAAATTCCCCGGAGGGTGAATTTATTCAATAAACAAACGGTGCAAGTGACGTGAGTGCCGGTGGTGTGCAGTGTCTTCTTCCTCCCTGGTGCTGGCGTCCGTTTTCTCCCTCGGTGCGTCGTGCTCGGTGAGTCCGTGCTGGCGGCGGGCGGAGCGGCTATCCGGCGCTGTCTGGGAAGGACAGAGAAACACACATTAACGGCGTGACTTGCTGGAGGCATTGCTCACCCTCCTCTGTCTTCCCGCGGCTTTTGTAGCACTCCCCAAAGCCGCTTCAGCTGGGTCCGATCAGCCCGCCGTGATGAGGAGCAGGTGTTTCTCCTTCGTTGCCAGGGCGACGCTGATTGGTTCCCGGGACAGGTGTCACAATATCAATATATATATATATATATATATATATATATATATATATATATATATATATATATATATATATATATATATATATATATACACATACATACATATACATACACACACACATACACACACACATACATACATATATATATATATATATATATATATATATATACATATATATACACACATACACATACACACACACACATATATATATATATATATATATATATATATATATATACACATACACATACACATATATATATACATATACATACATACATACATACATGCACACACATACACACATACATACACAAAAATGCAACTATTACAAATATACAAATAAGGACATGTAGGAAAAAAATAAAACATTAAATAAAGAAAATAAAAATAATAATATAAAAAAAAAATGGATAAAGTGGCATAGGGCACATGGCAGATAGTGCAAATCAGTGAGATAAACAAACAAACAAACAGTGCAGAATATAAATGGTGTAGTGCAAAGAGCTTATAAGACTATTTAAAGTGACAAGGAGCAGTCTTTTTTATTCAGACTGCCAGACGAGGTAGTTGAATGAATGAGGTCAGTCCAATGCTGTACAAGTGACCGGTGCTTGTCTCAGTGTGAGTGTGAGTGTGAGTGTGTGTGTGAGTGTGTGTGAGTGTGGGTGGTGGGTGGTGGGTGGTGGTGGGGTGGGGGTCCGAGTTCAGTGATTCGTGGGGTAAGAGAGGGGAGGGGGGGTAAGAGAGGGGAGGGAGTTCAGCTTCCTGACAGCCTGGTGGATGAAGCTGTCTTTCAGTCTGTTTGTCCTGGCTTGGAGACTCCTCAGTCTCCTCCCTGATGGAAGCAGACTGAAGAAGTTGTTTGTCGGGTGGGTGGGATCACCTGTAATGCTGAGGGCTTTGCGGGTGAGACGGGTGTTGTAAATGTCCTGGAGGGAGGGGAGAGAGACACCGACGATCTTCTCAGCTGCTCTCACTATCCGTTGAAGGGACTTGCGGCAGGACGCGTTGCAGGCGCCATACCACACAGTGATGCAGCTAGTCAGAATGCTCTCGATGGTGCCTCTGTAGAAGGTGCACATGATGGGGGCCTTGATGGGGGCACATGATGGGGGAATTGATCTTCTTCCAGATCAAGTTCCGGCTCCCCTCGAGTGTCAAAATGCAGCAGGCCATCAGCAAGCCCCAGACTCTGCCGCTCCATATACTCTGCCGCCTCCTGCCTCCTCCCTTCAACTGGCCAACGTAGCTCCCCTAGCCACCATGCTGCACACGGCATCGCTCGCTAACATAACCTACCAACCTCTTCCTATCCTTCCTGCTCCCTGCACTCTAACTCCAGTGGCAGACGCTAGCGTGAGGCTGCCTCCACTAGCCACTCAAGCCCAGCCACCTTACTACTTTCCTTCCGCTATCTCTGCTCCTTTTCCCTGTCAATGGCCCACAGCCCCCCACTGCAGATGCCTGCGTAGGGCCTCATCAGCCAGCGACACAAGCTTACTTGCCTCCTCCCTCATTTCCTTCGACTGCTTCCTACTTATTTCCTCAAGCACCAGGTGCTAATCCATGTGTGAGGCTGCCTCTGCAAACGGTTACGGCCCCACCTTCTCTTCCTTACAACCTATCTCTTCAATTTAAACCTCAGTTCACCTTATTTACTGCAGTCCTTTAGTAACCACTTAAGGTTACTTAAGTGGCATTCAATTTTTTCCCAAATTAATTTATGGCTCCCCCTCCCCCGAAATATATATACTGATGGCGCCGCACATGGCTGCTTCGGTTTGTTGCTCATTGGTACTTTTTCTGTTTTTGTTTGTTTGTCCTGTCTTAAGCAAAGTTTTTCCGATCAGCTTCACTAGAAACAAACTCTTGGACATAAGAAATAGCACACCAGATAACCTTTTGCCAATGTTTGATCATTCGGACGTTTTACTGGACATTTTAGTCAGAGGAGCTGCATTCCTATACAAGCGCTCCAGGCGACGCTAGCGAGGGAAGCGCGCTGGTGCGCTGGTGAAATCCAGACAGCGCGGTTTAAGGACTCCGCTGCCGAGTATTCACCTGGCGAATCTCCGCTCCCTTGCAAATAAATCAGACGAACTTCAACTCCTCACCCGCACAAACAAGGACTTTTTAAACTCTGCTGCGCTTTGTTTCACGGAAACCTGGCTGAACGGAGCTATCCCGGACAGTGCGCTTCATCTATCCGGATTCCAGCTGTTCAGAGCAGACAGAGTCACTGAATCATCAGGGAAAATGAGAGGCGGTGGATTATGTTTTTATATCAATGAAGGCTGGTGTACAGACGTGACAGTTTTAAAGAAGATGTGCTGCCCAAACATGGAATTTATCAACTGTAAGCCTTTTTATTCGCCGCGGGAGTTTTCCTCGTTTATTCTGGTGAGTGTGTACATTCCTCCTGGCGCGCGTGTGAGCGCCACGCTAGAACTGTTGGCCGACCAAATCACACACACAGAGCAGCGTTACCCGGACTCTTTCATTGTCATTCTCTGTGATTTTAACAAAGCTAATCTCACACGTGAACTGCCTAAATACAGACAGCACATCACATGCCCCACCAGGGACAGCAATATACTGGACCATTGCTACACGGTTTTAAAGGATGCATACCACTCTGTCCCCCGTGCAGCGCTGGGACTCTCTGATCACTGTTTGGTTCATCTTCTACCAGCCTACAGGCAGAAGCTTAAATCTTCTAAGCCTGTCTTAAGAACGGTAAAGAGATGGACTGTTGAAGCAGAGCAGGATTTACAAGCCTGCTTCGAACTTACTGATTGGAGTGTTTTTGAGGCTGCAGCTACTGATTTGGATGAGCTCACTGACACCGTGACATCCTACATTAGTTTCTGTGAGGACATGTGTGTACCCACCAGGACTTATTTGACATTTAACAACGACAAACCTTGGTTCAGTACAAAACTCAAACAGCTTCGCCAGGCCAAAGAGGACGCCTACAGGAGTGGGGAAAAAGCCTTGTACAAACAGGCCAAATACACACTGAATAGGGAGATAAGAGTGGCAAAGAAAAACTACACTGGAAAACTAAAAAAACAGCTTTCAAGTAACGACTCTACATCAGTGTGGAAAGGCCTGAAAGCCATTACCAGCTTCAAGACCCCTCCCCCCAGCACTGAGGCCAATCAACAACTGGCTGAAGACCTGAACAATTTTTACTGTAGGTTTCAAAAACAAAAGCCTGGTCTGACACCCCAAACCCACTCTGGTGGGTCACAACACAGCCATCAACACCCCCCCTCCCCCCTACTGTTTCACAGCCTGTAATCAAGATCTGTGAAGATGTAAGCAAAGTCTTCAGGAGACAGAAGATAAGGAAAGCCAAAGGCCCAGACAGTGTCTCTCCAGCCTGCCTCAAAGCCTGTGCTGTTTAGCTATCATCCATCTTCACATTGATCTTCAACAGATCACTGGAGCTGTGTGAAGTCCCCTCCTGCTTCAAATACTCCACCATCATCCCTGTACCCAAGAAACCAAAAATCACAGAACTTAAATGACTACAGACCTGTTGCTTTAACGTCTGTGGTGATGAAGTCATTTGAGCGGCTCGTGTTGGCCCACCTGAAGGACATCACTGGACCCTTGCTGGACCCCCTGCAGTTTGCTTACCGAGCAAACAGGTCTGTGGATGATGCAGTCAACATGGGATTGCACTACATCCTCCAACATCTGGACAAACCAGGGACTTATGCAAGGATCCTGTTTGTGGACTTCAACTCCGCTTTCAACACCATCATCCCGGACACCCTTCAGAATAAACTGACACAGCTCTCCGTGCCCACCTCCATCTGTCAGTGGATCACCAGCTTCCTGACAGACAGGCAGCAGCTAGTGAGGCTGGGAAAATCCAACACCTGCACCATCAGCACTGGAGCTCCTCAGGGTTGTGTTCTCTCCCCACTGCTCTTCTCCCTCTACACCAACGACTGCACCTCTAAAGACCCCTCTGTCAAACTCCTGAAGTTTGCAGTCGACACACTCATCGGCCTCATCCAGAGCGGTGACGAGTCTGCTTACAGACAGGAGGTTAAGGAGCTGGCTGTCTGGTGCAGTCTAAACAACCTGGAGCTCAACACGCCCAAAACTGTGGAGATGATCGTGGACTTCAGGAGAAACACCCCATTTCTCCCCCCACTCACTATCATGAACAACACTGTGACTGCAGTGGAGTCATTCAGGTTCCTGGGAACCACCATCTCTCAGGACCTGAAGTGGGACACTCACATCGATGTACTTTCTTCATCAACTGAAAAAGTTCAACCTGCCACAGGCGCACATGACACAGTTTTACTCTGCTGTTATGGAGTCGGTTCTATGCTCTTCTATAACTGTATGGTTTGGGTCAGCCAGCAAATCAGATATAAGAAGACTGCAGCGGACTGTTAGGACAGCAGAAAGGATCATTGGTGTGCACCTGCCCAGCCTTCAGGACTTGTACTACTCCAGAGTGAAGAAACGGGCAGGTAACAGGTCACAGACCCATCTCACCCTGGACACGACCTGTTTGCGCTTCTCCCTTCAGGCAGATGCTACAGATCTCTGTGCACTAGAACATCTAGGCATAAAAACTGTTTTTTTCCCCTATGCCATCTCCAGCCTAAACAACTAACACAGGAATTATTACCTGTGTTCTGTAATTCATCCCCCATCTCTAATTATTTACTCTCTCTCTAGTACTATGTAAATATGTATGCATAATTTACTAACAAAATTGTTCTCTCCCGCTGCTGTCTCATGCCTATTAGCTTCTTTTGGGGAGTTCTATTGGTTCGGGCTATATTCCGAACTCCGAGCCTTCCCTCAGGACAGCACGCCAAATATGCTTACTATTCGCTCAGTCAGATTATATGTAAGGGAGTACTCATGAAAGATTGTTTTCAGTTTGGTATAATAACACTTGCTGATGAAGTCTGAGAATTGAAACATACACAGCTAAGATTATTCAGTAAATCCTGCTCATTTTAACATCATGTGTCTCCTGCTTTCTGCTCGTCTCTGGATTCCTCTGTTAACCTCTCAGGCTGATGGAAGACTTTGAGTTAATGCAGTTTTGGGTCTCGGATAAAAAGAAATGTCTACTGACAGGATCTGTTATTCCTGGTATGGCGATATGATCATATGTTTTTGGCGCAGTTATTAGGATGTTGGCACATTCTAACACTGTGTCCTACACCGGACGCGAATGGCGTGGTGCGACAAGATACAATAGAATCCATTATAATCAGCGATGCTGACATGACAAATCCCAGACAGTAAACTAATGCCGTGTTCTATTTTTGACGTACTGACACAAAGTTTAAATGATTTTAACGGTTGCTTTGTCATGTCCAGTGTAGACAGACTTTAGCTGTTGCAGCACGACAACTGTCACGTATGGTGTAGGCGGTATTTTCAACATTTACAGGCGCCAGTGTGTTATTTTATTGCTGTCTGAATCCAGCTGCTTCTTGTCTTTTGTTCTATTGATGGTTGTTGTTCCATCAGGCTGTATTGATGTAGAAAGACAGACACATTGAGTCAACAGATCACTGAGAGATGAAGCTGCTAAGAGGAGGATGATTTAGTGGAAAGATGTCTAGAAGAGCTCAAACATGAGTAATGTGTGTCTGTTTCTGCAGTAAATCATGACTGTCCCGTTAAATTATGTTTTATTAACAAAGTTCAGGAGGAGCACATTCAGATAATTAACCTAATTAACACGAGAGGAGAACAATCAGTAATCAACCCAGTTAACAAGATAAGAGGTGTGTATATATACACAGCAGACTTACTTCTGTTCATTGGCAGTTTTCCAGCATTCGGTTTGCACCTTTGGCCATTATACTACAGACCAACAAACTTTTCTCGTCTAAACAACGAGACCTATACTGGGGATTTTTTCGGATCCTCCGGACAATATGCCGGCCCAAGGATCGCTCCTTCTCCGCCAGACATGGCTGCCGAGCTCCAGGTTTCATCGCGGCCGCTGGCTGCTCTCTGCCCGACCAGCAACACGCTCTCCACGACGCCGAGACTTAACCTCGCCTCCACCGGCGTCACTTCCAAACTTCTTCCCTGGCATCCTCATATAATTCGGCCGTGCCAACAATTCTTCCGATCGGAAAGTGGATCGTATTTAAGCCCGAGGCAAACGCTGATAAATTCCGACGCACCGTCCTCGTGGAGGGTAAACAAAGCGGATCTGTACGATCTAATTTATTCGTCTCTGCAATCAGCCAACCTCACTCCTAAATCCAATCCAGCAGGGTGGCCAATATTTCGAGCAAAGCTCGCAAGGCCCCCGAACTCGCCTCACTTGACACCACCATCGCCCCGCACAAAACCCCGCTCTCCTTAAGCGCTGGGTTGCAGCGGCAGGCTTTCAACGAGCCTGGGCAACGCCCCAGATCTCACCATGGCAAAGCCTCACTCGCTTCCCTCTTCGGCTCAAACTTTCACTGCGGCTCTACGGGCCACAGTGTCGTATGCAGCCGGGCCTCCAGCTCTTGTAGCAGCAGACGCTAGCGCGAGGCTGCCTCTGCTAGCGGCGCAGGCCATTGCAAAATTAATTTTTAGATAAAGTCGCAAATTGGTAGGTCATTTGTTGCTAAACATTTTAAATGACGTTGTGACAAAAGGATGTTAAAGTTGTTTTGATTCATGATCTTTTTTGATTTGATCGTTAAATTCAACTATTTACCTACAATTAACAATTATAGGCACAAACTAACAAATAAGGTGTATTAAAGAAACGATTATTATTGAACAAGTGCAACTAGCAAACCTAATTCACATGTGATGTGCGTATTGCAAAGTCTAGCTGATGTGCCGCTCGGCTAGCTTTTCAATATTTTCTTCTTCATGTGGTTATGAGGAAAACGTATGTCTTTTAGCATCTTATCACTTTTAAAACATGCTAAAAGTTGCTAAATACATTTTTAAATGGCTAAATTTGTTGCTATGTGCTTTGGAAAACAAGTTGCTAAATCTGGCAACAAAATTGTTAAATAGGCAACACTGCAGGCTACTCGGGCATTTCAGCATTTTTCCATAAAAAATCACAATCCACTCCCCTTTTCCGCAGCCTACAGCTAAAGCTGCGGTCATACTAGATTGAGCATGCGAAATTGTTTCGCATGCCACAGCGGTCGTGATATGACGTCACTAACCGATCTGTCAGCTCCGCATAACTCCCCGTTTTCAAGCATAAAACTTGACAAAATCTCTCTCAATAGTAGGACATTGGTCATGCAATAAATATGATGAAATCATGCACTTGGCTGGCAAAAGTCGACATCACCTCAGCTTTCAAAGCTATGCCTATCCATCCAGATTCATGGCCCTTATTTGGGGTAAACTGGCACAGGAAATTCTATATTGTCATGTGCTTAACTTTCGGATGCAAAGCAGCACCAAGATTTTCTGATGTGTCATCAGAAGCAGCTTATTGGATTTGTCAATTACACAAAGTAATCCTCATAACATTTTTATTCCCTTTTAGACTGTTCTGAGTATTGAACTCCCGGTGGAGCAAATATGTTTCTCTTTCGTCTACTGGCGAGGCTCACCCATCCGATGCCGCGAGTATTGAACTCCCGTCGGATGCTGCGAGAGCCTCCCGGTCGAGCAAACCTTGCCTTTTCCGTCCGTCTACCAACAAGGCTTACCCGTCTGACACAGTGAGTATTGAGCTCCCGTCAGATGCTGCAAGTGCCTTCCAGTCAGGAAAACATTGGCTTTTCCATCCGTCTACCGACGAGGCTTACATGAATGATGCAACGAGTATTGAACTCCCATCAGACGCCACCAAGCTCTTGCGGCTGGCACTTCAAAATTTGTTCAACCATCCATCGGCCAGTAAGGTCCACCCATCAGATGCCGCGAGCTGCTCCCGTCAAAACTACGTGGACCTTCCCGGTCAGTCAATTCAAGCCCGTCCACTCCACTCCACACCCCAAATCACGCTGTTCCTCGTCCATCGGCCGGTAGGGCCCTTTCACCCGGCGCCGTGAGCTGATCCCTTCGGAGTTTGTGTGGGCCCTCCAGGTTAAAAGACTAAGTTTCTTCCTGAAACGCCAGCCCGCCAAATTTTCGGCACTCATTTTGGGGGGTTATTCGTCGGGCGGCTGTCCTTTGCTATGTTGCTTTTTGGGGGTACTCTGGGTTCGGGCCAAAATTCCGAGCTCGGAGCCCTCCCCTCGGACAGCACGCCAAATACGCATAAACTTTATTCTATTTATTATATGTAAGTGTGAACTCGTGAAATGATGTTTTATTAAAGTGCCCCTATTATGGGTAATGAAAGGTTCATGTTTTGGGAGTCCCCAACAACAGGTTGACATGCATTCAAGCTCAAAAAACTCTTTCATATTCTTATAATATGCATTTGTTTTTACCTTATTTGCTCAATGACTCCCAAACGATTCGTTCAACGATTCATTTTTCCAAACCCCTCCTTTGCGTGACGCTAATCTGCGATGATTGGTCAATTTCATTTAAAGCAGTGTTTGTGAGCTTTTAACACTCCAAAAGCGGCACCTAGTGGCAAAGAATGAATTTGCATGTTCATTCAGACCAACACAAAAATCAAGTTTTCCCAGGTCTGCGCGCGCAATAAGTGGGCGGGCAATATGCTAATGTTTCATGTTGATGTCAACATGGGCTTGGGATTCATTTTAAAAACGACTCATTTCAATAATTCAGAGTCGACTCTTTCTTTTGAGAGACAATAACTTTATACATGGTGCACTTTCAGATTTAAAACTTTGCAGGATGTTTTCATTCACTTAGAGCTGTGTTACACACTGCACAACAGGTCATTTTCAAAAATCCATAATAGGGGCACTTTAACAAAGTTCGGGAGGAGCATGTTAAGATAATCAACCTAATTAACACGAGAGGAGAACAATCAGTAATCAACCCAGTTAACAATATAAGAGGTGTGCTCTTTATTCTATTTATTATATGTAAGTGTGAACTCGTGAAACTATGTATGTCAAGTACATACTCTGAGTGCCAGACATACAGCATTCTCACTGAGTTTACATGCACCCTATTAATGCGATTATAATGAGATTTTGGCAATATTGGAAATATCTTAATTTCGGTTGATACGATATAATTCTGATATCGATATGAATACTATTTAAAAAAGCAAAAAACTGCCAAGAATGCCCACAACAAATGTCTGTACCTACAAACGTATGAAAAATTAATTTGCCAAATCTATGAGCTCCTCCTATTAAACTATATTTGGGGGGGGGGGCAGCACACATAAATTAATGTTCACCTTTTATTTGTATTTAGGCTTCATACAAACAAGAAATGTGAAATCACTGTCAAATAAACATCTCAGACTCATCTTATTAATATATTAATATCTTTAAACCAGTCAAAAGTTTTTGAACAGTGAGATTTTAGTTTTTTAAAGAATTCTCTTCTGCTCACCAAGCCTGCATTTATTTGATCCAAAGTACAGCAAAAAGTACTCCTGTGATTTCAAAGCGTTTTAGCATCATTACTCCAGTAACACGATCCTTCAGAAATCATTCTAATATTCTGATTTGCTGCTCAAAAAACATTTATTATTAGGCTATGTTGAAAACAGCGGAGTAGAATTTTTTCAGGTTTCTTTGATGAATAGAAAGTTCAGGAGAACAGCATCTATCTGAAATAGAAATCTTTTGTAACATTATAAATGTCTGTACCATCACTTTTGATCAATATAAAGCATGCTTGCTAAATAAGAGTATTAATTTATATACCCCCCCCCAAAAAAGAAAAAAATATATATACTGACTCCAAGTGAGTTGCTGCAGAAAACAAAAAAAAAGAGCAACCATAAAAACATGTTGCTGGAGATGGGCTTATTATTGAAAATGCAATCTGATTGTCCGCCAGTAGGAGGCGCTTTGAGAGCGGTAGCGCTAGCGGTTTCCATGGTAACGGCTGTAATCTAAGCAGCTCCGCTCACGAACGCTACTTTATCAGATAAAATGAAAATGCCATCAAAACTATTCTGAAGACAGTCGGTTCCCTTCAGAGATGCATTCATATAAAACACCCGCGCTGCGTTTTGATTTCGAAATGTGCAATGCTCATCTTTATTCAACGAAGTCAAACGCCACAAGTAAATCAATGTATGGGAAACACTGGTGATGTATATCTAAATATCGGAAATGTGTTTGAAAATTATACCACCGTTATTGAAAGAAATTATATCGCGATACATATTGATATTGAATTATTGTCCAGCCCTAAATACAACCATACAAACGTGTTTTGCATTAGACGTAAATAAATTAAAACAGCGGCCAGTAACACCTGCTCTTTCTGAGTCCATCATCTGTGCTGTGCAGTGGCGTATGTGAATAATGGCAGTAAAAAAATTAACCACAATTCTTACCGAATAATAAGAATAATGGAAATTGCATGTAAACGGGAGTGAAGAGCTTTGCTCTTGACATGTAAACATCATAATGCAATTAAGTCCTTACTCTGATTATTGGAAATAATCACATTATTCGTGCGCATGTAAACGTAGTCATTGAGATAGCTGTTCATACAGTCTGTAATCACACGCTGATGTGCGGTCATACAGATGATAATCATACAGATACATGATACTGTTGAAGACCTGCTACCTTCAATAAATTCTTCACCAGAACTCCCGTCAAGCTTACTTATTTTATGAATTATAGAAATCGAATACATCGGCGAGCCACCAAACCACTGCTGAGCCAAATACAGCTAAATCTAACGAGACAGACACGAGTGAACAGATCACTGAGAGATGAAGCTGATGAGGAAGAGGAGGAGGATTCAGTGGAAAGATGTCTAGATGAGCTCAAACATGAGTATCGTGTCTGTTTCTGCAGTAAATCACATTTTTAATCACTTTTTTACAGTGTAGATTTATTTATGAGAAATAAGAAATACTACAGAAATTGAATAAAGCAGTCAAAATGTGAAAATAAAACAGCGACAATAGCTCAAACTTGATATCGTTTTGATCTGAATAATGACTATTGTTTTCTGCAGAGCTGCTTTACAGCTGAAACTGAGTGAACAACATTAACAGTGTTATTTTCTGGGTTATTACTGTGAAGCTGCTCTGAATGAATCTGTGTTGTATAAAGCGCTGTATAAATAAATCTGACTTGACTTGGATCTCTGCATGTTGAGGTTCAGAGGTGTTTCCAGTCGTCAGTAGATGTTGTTCTCCAGGCGTGAGCTGGATCTACAGTGTCTCTGTGGGATGTTTTGGCCTCTAACAGCTTTAGCTGTATTTTCCCTCTGAAGTAATGTTATGACACACACACACACACACACACACACACACACACACACACACACACACACACACACACACACACACACACACACACTGACATCAGCACTCAAACATGTGCTGCCCTGAACCATCACTGCATGAGCTCACAGCTCCAGTTTTATGCTCTCAGTGTCTCACTGGACACACACACTCGTGTTAGTGAGGACAGAGGGAGGTCAGAGGTCACGGTACAGTGTGTCAATCACACATCACACAGCAACATCTCTCAAATAAATACAGGTGTTATGCATTTGTAATCCAATTATCTGCTTAAATGAGCCAAGAAAGAGATGTTAAAGGTCAGTGGTGACAGTGACAGCCAGTGGTTTAAAAGGGGTACTGCAGTACAAACTGGGGGGGGGGGCTGTGAAAATCTTTAATAAAATGTTATAAATAATCAAAAGCTTATTTGTTAAAATAATGAAATAAAACATTTTACTTAACTTTGTTTAGCATTTTCAACGAGTTCAAAATGCATTTTATTATAAAGCCAGTAAACAAGGGGTCACCAAACTTATATAATATCATAATATCAGTATTTTTCCGATTATCTCTGTTGCTGAAAAATAAAAGTCGCTGCATGTTTGTGAACAGATGTTCATTTACATTCAAGAGAAACTGAGATTAGCAGAGATGCAAACTATACCTTTCTCCAAAAATTGCCGTTTTGAATTCAAAATAGGTCATTTGTGTGATTCACGTAGATCTGAGTTGCTACTTCATACATCAGTACAAAAAAAGCACTGAACTTTAATTTTTAATTTTTTTATAATTACAATAATAGTGATTTTATAATGTCTAAATGTAAATCCAAAAGCAAAACACGGGAAAAGGGCTACATTAGAGAGTGTAAACGGCAAATGAGCCAATGAGTGATCCTCTGCTGCCATCTAGTGGTTATAGTAGGAATATCATGTCATTTTCATTTTTAAAGTTTTCCAACAGGTGTCAGAAATCTTCCACTTAAGCATGGCACATTTTCCATTATATTATCTCTATTAATAAAAAAATATATAATTTTACATAGGCCTATAATGTTCCCATTTTATATAAAATATTCAAAAATATGAATAATTTTGAGACAAATAAAAAATCTGTAAGTAAGTATACAGGGGTGCCAGCACTGGCTGCAGCACTCTGTTTTCTGCCAACTGGCAACCCTGGGTGTTGAAATGCTATTGGCTAACCTGGCAGTGGGCGGAGTCACACAGACCAAAACAAAAACAGACATTCTGACACAGAAGGCACATTTCAAAGCAGAATAACTGGCTGTTGGATTGTTCTTCAGAGAAACACATATGTGAACTTGGCATCTTTCCTAAATATCTACAAATGTATTATGGTACTGTTATGCTATACTAAAGTCAAAAAATGACATACAGCATCTTTAAAATCACATCTGACGTCACTTGCTGTTATTCGTCACACTGGAAATGAAAAGTGAAGTCTAAAGCACAGAAATAAACAGGATAATAGCTGTTAATCAAAGTGAAAAAGTGAATTTTTTTTATGTATTGAAATAAAAACTTTTCTTAAATGAATGTAACAGTTCAGTGAAAATCAGATTTGTTTCATTATATTAAATCAAGACAAAATCACACACTGCTCTTGACTGATTAACTGTAGTAGCTTTAATACGGATCCATGTATTGAATTCATAATGAAGTGTCTTATTTTACATTTGACTCAATTTCTGTAGTATTCTGAATACTAGATCAAGCCTAAACCTATTTTTATTTACATGTAATTTGCTTCTTTTTTGTTCATTTTTAATAACAAAATTGTTATTTAAAGTTATGTTAAAGTTGTGTGTCAGAATTTATAAGACAGCATTTTAAAGACACATATCAGAAATTAATTTAAAACAAATTAAATTAAAACAAAAATATTTTAACCTTGACACATTTTTCCCCTGCCATGATTGTCTAGTAACATAAAATGATAAATGTGTTTTTTTTATTAGGATTATTCATTACACTAAAAGGAGACAATAAGCATGGTGGTAACAGGGTTGAACTAATTACAGTTTTTCTCGATTGCTTAAACACATTTCTTGAAATTATGCCTCGTATTCTCAAAACAGTAAACACGAATCCATAACTTCTAACTCGATTCCCCAAACTTCATAAATTCAGGTCAAAATGAAGCTCTCCACTCAAAACAACTCAATCTGAAAAACCAAACTTTGCTCTCCGACATAACCAGTGTTGGGCAGTAACTAGTTACTGTAACTTAGTTACTGTAATAATATTACTTTTTACAGTAACTAGTAGTGTAACTAATTACTAATAAGATTTCAGTAATAATATTACAGTTACCATCCATAAAACAGCTTAGTTACTTTTGATGCCTCGACCCGCTGATTTATAATCCAACAATTAAATAATTCCTAGATTATTTTTCATAATTTTCACGACTCATGCATGTGATGAGGTGCAGCAGGCAAGCTTGGAATATGGAAAAGATTACATTCAGCAGATAGAAATATAGCATTATATTGATTTTGTCGAGAAAAAAGATGATCTGAACACTGTCGTGTATTACTTTACTCTGGCGTTACATCCCTCTGATTAACATGTGCTATATTATATTACTATAATTAAAAATATTTTTGGAAAATTAAACAGTTTCTTAAAAACTTATGTGATTTCATAAAGTACATAATGAAATATAATCGTATATGGGAAATGGAGAAATTACAATTAGCTTCAAGATACACATGACAATTAATGAGATTAATACAACACTTCTAAATGAATGTCACTATTAATTATTGAGTGTTTGTAATAACAAATAATGTGGATTTTGGTCAAATGATGAGGCAGAAATATGTTATTAGTAACATTTATGTGGAAGATACATTGTTACAACTTCTGTGTGACGTGAAGAAACAATGTAACTAATTACTGCTGCCAGAAAATAACTGTTACTTTTGAAGGAGTAACTAGTAATGAGTAATATATTACATTCTTTGAGGAACTAGCCCAACACTGGACATGACACACAAACACACACACACTACAACACAGTCTTACACACTGATGAGATCAATTCAAAACAATACTACAAAAACCGGTAATAAGTGTGGTGCTCCCCAAATGTTTTATTCCTCAATTTAATGTACTGTAAAATACAGTACAATACAGCAAACAACAACATGTCCTTGTGTCCTTGTGTCAGTTTGGATGACAGTTACTGTACTGAAATGCAGAAGGCTGCTCTTCTTATGTATGCCATATATCTATTTCAAAAGTACAAATGTACACATTACTGTATGTGGGATATGATTCACAGTTACACTTTTACTAGTGGTCTGACCAAAAAATAAAAATAAACACACATTACAACGTCATTGTGAAATAGAAAATAAATATGTGCACAAAGGCGAAAATAAAAATGAGAAAGTCCATTGTCAGAATTTGTAAGTCTTGTGTTGTCCTCTGTCTATATATGCTTTCTAATTGAAGGTTGATGAGATGCACCTTTGAGCTAGAGAACTGGTTTGTCATTGGTTGATCTATATTCTCTTCATTCTCTTCAATTCATGGCAAATTTATAAAAAATCCAATAGAAATGTGTAGAAAATATGCTTGACAGTTTATGATCAACCATTTACCGTAATGACTTATACGATGAACTAATGACTTGAGGTTTTGAGAGGTAAGACCAGAGCCGGCGCCAGCGCAGCACTGATGAGGGGGCGGCTGAGGTAACGAAAGGGGGCGATGACGTAGCGCAAAGTAAAAATAAATAAATAAATAAAAACATATGTGGCCCATTCACGTATTTGTCGGACTGTAAACAAACCTGCCCGCGCTACTACTACAACTATTAGAATACTGGGTTCACACACAGATAGTGTTTTGGTCGCGAGACAGGTCGGTGGAAGTTATTTATTTATTTTTTCAGTGCCGTGTTTTAGAATGATGTATTATGCGTGGAGAAGCTGCTATAAAAGACGAGAGCGCAGCATTCAAATTCAAAGACATCCGTAGCGCATTTACTTTGAAATACAATGGAAAAGTACCACAGTGGAATGAAAAATGCGTTCTGAGTGAATGACCCTACTAAAAGGTAGCCTACTTTGCAAATACAGATGGCAGAGTATAATAAAACAAAATCACATCAAATTTGAAAATCTGACATCCAGGAAATAACATGTCTTAGTGCAGCGGTTTTACCACAAATACAGTCAAATACCACCACAACCACCAGAAATACTCAATCGTGTCTGTTTTACAATGAAACACATTCCCTGACATAACACATTCATTGTGGCCCATTTAACAGATGCATCATTTTAAAGGGATAGTTCACTTTGAAATTAAAATTTGGTATCTATCAGCTTACCCCAAGGGCATCCAAGATGTAGGCGTTTTTTACCTCTTGTACACAACCATGTCCAAGTGATCTGAGTGCGCACACACATCCGGTGTGTGACGTGTGTGTGCTCACACTTGACGGAGGGCGTGTCTGAAGCGTGGTGCTGACGCAACTTTTCAAGCGCCAACGGAGGCGTCAGCCAATCAGATCGCCTCATGCAAATACCCAATCCCGTTCATGCAACACCAGAGAAGTATGTGATTGGTTGTTGTAACTATGACGGCGCGTCAGCACCACGCTTCAGACACGCCCTCCGTCAAGCGTTGACGCCGACGCCCCGTGTGAATGCAGCGTGAGCCAGAGCGCGCACACACACACGTCACACACCGGATGTGTGTGCACTCAGATCACTTGGACATGGTTGTGTACAAGAGGTAAAAAACGATATAAATACTGTTCGTTTTCTCACACAAACCGCTCGTTTCGTGTCTTAGGCCATCAATGTGTAGTTACGATGGGGAATTGTTTCATTTGGATTTCTCTGTGCATGTTCTTTTTCCCTCTTATAGAGACAGTGACCTATACCTGCCATTATATGACTGACAGACTAGAACGGTTTGACCTAAAAACATCAAAATTGGATCTACTGAAGAAAAAAAGACACCTACATCTTGGATGCCCTTGGGGTAAGCTGATAGATGCGCAACATGACATTAGCAACTGATACAAATTTACATAATCAGTTGCATGAATGTACCAAAGCAATCACAACTTGTTCAAAAGAGAAACTTTGTATGATGTGCACAAGTGACGAGATGATGTGGAGGTTCAACAAGTAGTTTTGAGAATTTCATTTCTGATCTGAGAAATGCACCAAAGCCACTGAGAAACACTGTAAGCTGACTTTAGCCCTTTATCCATCGAAGGTTTTGATTGGTGTGTGATGCATTTTGACTCCTAGTGTTTCCACTTGGGTAATTGTGTGCAAATTGAGCTCAAACTGTGCAGACTTGAGTGAACAATATTGAATGCTAGTGCTTTCTAAATGGTGTAAGCACTGAGAAATGTAGGATTTGTGTGTAGAGTTTTGCAGTAACAGTTCAGCAAATCTGACTCATGTGTTAAAGCAGGGGAACAGAAATGGGTGTGCTTTTTTAAAAATGGCGTTATGGTTTATAAATTTTAATTCAAAAGCCTGGTTATAGTGTTTTAGCAATCGAGAAAAACTGTAAAACCAACAAATTCTTGCTTTGATTTCAGTGTTTAGTTTCTGGAGTGCTTTATGTATTGCAGATGTTTTCATAAGAACATCAGATATCTGAGCTCTCAAACTCCAGTGCTTTCACACATTCTTCACATGATCGTGTTTTTCTGTGTCTGTTGTTGATGTGTTTGAACACGCTGTAGGTTTTTCAGGTATTTGCGTGATGTCTGCAGCTCCGTTACATGCAGATTTCTCCAGATCTCACATGTTTTCATGCATGCAGCAGTCGGAGCTGCAGATGTTTTGCTTCAGAGGTTCATGTGTTTAGTTTGTGCCGCCCATCCGCACCACCCAAACGCCGGCACTGGCACAGCTGACCTCAGGCCAGCGCTGTCAGTCACGGCTGTAATGTGTGTGTCCAGCGGGTTCAGGCCAGTTTTCCTGGTCCTCAGGAAGTCTGGTCAGGTTCCAGACTCTTCCTGCGACTGTGTTCGGTACAATGAGCCGCCCTGAATGTACCATGTTTTCTGTGACCCAGTCAGATTTAGAGACTGAGATCTGGCACAGCATTAGAGGTAATAAAAGCCATTCGTCTCAGAGGTACAGCGTCCGTTTCTGCAGCAGCGAGAGCTCATAATAACTCCATTATACAAAACAGATCATTGTGTTCAGTAAGCAGTTCTGTAGTAGAGTTCAGGGTAGGGTTGCACCAGCCATTCGTAAGTTCTTACTTAACTTAAAACGTCCACACTAGAGGCTTAGTAACTACTAGCTAGTTTGTAACTAAATCTATGCATAATTTGGTTGCACCAGTTGTTCGTAAGGCAAGACGTAGCTAGTAGTTCGTAAGCTCTCCGTAAAGTAATGCGTAGTCGCATAATATGACGTTTACCCTAAATCATCCAATAGAAACTTGCAGGACTTGATTAAATGCTATGAATTTTAATTTATCCTTCATTCTAACTTCTTTTGCCTCGCGTATACTAACGGTTAAAACAAGTTTCAATTAAAAACGATACATTAGTCTATATGTAAGCTATTTTATATGTAAATAACATTCAGAAACTGTAATTGAAATAAATAAGGATCAATAAATACTGAAAGAAAACAAACATAAGAAATGCCATTTGTTTATTATTTCATCTGACATGCGCAACACAGACCGAAGCGCTGTAGATGGAGTGTTAAAGACACGCTAATAAAAACAAAGTACGTTTATTGACATTCTCTCTCTATTAAAGGAACACTCCACTTTTTTTGGAAATAGGCTCATTTTACACCTCCCCTAGAGTTAAAAAGTTGAGTTTTACCGTTTTTGAATCCATTCAGCCGATCTCTGGGTCTGGCGGTAGCACTTTTAGCTTAGCTTAGCATAGATCATTGAATCTGATTAGACCATTAGCATTTGGTCATCAATCTGATTAGCATTTGGTCACCATTAGCGATGCTAACGGTCTAATCAGATTCAATGATCTTTGCTAAGCTAAGCTAAAAGTGCTACCGCCAGACCCGGAGATCGGCTGAATGGATTCAAAAACGGTAAAACTCAACTTTTTAACTCTAGGGGAGGTGTAAAATGAGCCTATTTCCAAAAAAAGTGGAGTGTTCCTTTAATATGTACGTGAGTGTAAATGTCAGCAGCATCATATATGCCTAAAGGATTGTCGGGTAAAAGAAGAGCATATTGATGCAGTTCACTCAGTCTGCTATTTTACTCCAACCGTTACTCCTGACCAGACGCTTCAGTAAATATTTAGTTTATACGTAGAGTTACACTTCAACTAAAGCCTCTTTCACACAGAGATTCCGGAAAATACACGGGTAATGTGTTCCGGGAATCATCCCGGGATCGTTTGATTTTGGTTCATTCACACTGCCAGTGATTTTCCGGAATCTGTGCGTGCGTTCACACACAACCCGTAAAGATCCGTGACATTTCATGTGACGTGTATAATGCGCCGTGCACCATTTCACTAAACTGAACGATTTCAGCTTCAGCGCTGATAGTGAGGAGCTCCCTGATCGCTGCTTCATTCCAGTTTACATATTTTTCGTCGTGTGAACATTGATCTGCCTTCAAAACACCCGGTAAAACAGTCGAACGATAAAGTGCGTCATCACTACGACACACCCTTTACGGCATTGATCCGGCTTGTTCCGGGACTGAACCCGGCAATAGGCCCTTTCACACCGCAGGAACCTTTTCATAGTACCGAACTAATTGTGGAACTACCCACTTTTTGGCGTGTTCGCACCGCGGGAACTAGGAACCGTTTTAGCTCCTGGAACTCCGTTTTGAGGAACTAAATTAGCTCCTACTTCAGAGTAGCGTCTAAAACAGTTCCGTAGGAACTATCGTGATGTAAGTGTACGCTAAACGCGTACGAAAACACCCTCACCCGCCATGATTTAAAACGCCGTGTAAACACATACTGTGTAAACATTGTATCAACTTATATTTCGCAAGAATGGATGTAAATAAAGTTTACAAAAATGTAAATAAAGTTTACAAAACAAAAGATGTGTGCTTAATCTTTCTATATGTGCTGATAATCACCTTGTTGCAGAACATAATGATGAGATAGCAGCTGTTAAAAAATTGCGACGTCTTTAACCCCAAAAAGGTATTTTTAACCAAAATAAGAGAAACGTAAGTATATGTAATTAATGTAGTATATATGGCTTATGCAGTCATAAAAAAGCATGGACAGACAAAAATAGTGTACCATTTAAAATGATTTATTGAACAAAACACATACACTAACGTTACTGCTTTGGTTTCTTAGTCCTCCTTTCCGATCTTTCAGTTGCTTGACGTATACGTCGACATGTCCATTATTGTGAAACCCACGAGACACAACAAATACACAGCTCCCATCACAGCGTCCTCATCCTCCTGTTGTTAACGTCGTTGTTCTTTGTTTTCTTTGTTGAACGCCGCGCATAAATGACGTCGCTGTCGACCGGCTTACATCACTTCCTAGTACCCGCCGTCGGTGCGAATGCAACCCTTTAAATAGTACTGGGAAATAGTTCACGCAAAATCGTCCCAGTACTTTAGTACTGTACTTTTAGTTCTGGAACTAAAGCGGTGCGAAAGGGGCTAATGCTACTAGGTCCCCAACCCGGGATCAATCCCGGAATTAATCCCGGGACGTGTCTGCGTTCACACAGAAGGCACTCCGGCAATTTTCTGGCAATTTTCCGGGACCAACATGCAGTGTGAAAGGGGCTTAAGTGTAATGGTGCAACGAACACATATTTAGTAGTGCGTAAGTTGTAACTTATGTACAGCTGGTGCAACCGGCCCCAGATGCTCATCAGACAATTAAAACACACGAACGCTTCTGAAATCATGCTGATTTGTGTTCTTGTGAATTCTGAAGTTTTTCATCAGCTGAACCCATCGGAGCTGAAATGTTTTCTTGAAATATTTTAATTAATATTTCAGCATTTTAACAACACATTCACATGTTCATGGTTTATGATGTCAGTTAATGGTCATATCATGACATGCATGCAAAAATATATATATATATATATATAAACATCTTAATTTAAAAATAATTTAATTTATTTCAGATAAAATATTTATATTGTATCAGTTGTTATATTGTTGTCAGTTTTAAAATTTAGTTTGTTAAACATACAATATAATATTATATATGTCAAACAAATATGTAATTGTTAATATAAGTATTTTATTTTGATTTTATATTTAAATTAATTTAATGTTTTGTAAGGGTATTAGCATGTCAGCTCTTCTGTAAATCATCATGTGCTCTTACGTGATTATGTCCTGTTATGATTATTGAAATAAAGTGGAGTGATTTGAGTGTAAAGTTCAATGTACAAGATACAACCAAGAAGCAGCTCCAGAAGATGAAGCCTTTTGTAAAACTATGAGATATACAATATTACAAACAATTCAAATGTTGAAAGAAGAGCTGACCTGACGATCCTTCAGATGATTCAGAAATACTGTGATTTACAGCAGAACAAAGTTCAGCAAACACACCCTTAGAAGGGTGTGTGTGTGTGTGTGAGAGAGAGAGAGAGAGTGTGTGTGTGTGTGTGTGTGTGAGAGAGAGAGAGAGTGTGTGTGTGTGTGTGTGTGTGTGTGTGTGTGAGAGAGAGAGAGAGTGTGTGTGTGTGTGTGTGTGTGTGTTTGTGTGTGTGTGTGTGTGTGTGTGTGTGTGTGTGAGAGAGAGAGAGAATGCGTGTGTGTGTGTGTGTGTGTGTGTGAGAGAGAGAGAGTGTCCGTGTGCGTGTGAGTGTGTGTCCGTGTGCGTGTGTGTGAGAGTGTGTGTGTGTCCGTGTCCGTGTGCGTGTGTGTGTGTGTGTGTGTGTGTGTGTGTGTGTGAGAGTGTGAGTGAGTGTGTCCGTGTGCGTGTGCGTGTGCGTCCGTGTGTGTGTGAGAGTGTGTGAGTGAGTGTGTGTGTGTGTGTGTGAGAGAGAGAGTGTGTGTGTGTGTGTGTGTGTGAGTGTGTGTCCGTGTGCGTGTGAGTGTGTGTCCGTGTGTGTGAGAGTGTGTGTGTGTCCGTGTGCGTGTGTGTGTGTGTGTGTGAGAGTGTGAGTGAGTGTGTCCGTGTGCGTGTGTGTCCGTGTGCGTGTGTGTGTGTGTGTGTGTGTGTGTGTGCGTGTGAGTGAGTGCATGTGAGTGAGTGCGTGTGAGTGAGTGAGTGTGTGTGAGTGTGTGTGAGTGAGTGTGTGTGTGTCTATAGTGTACAAACACTAAACAAACTAAAGGCCTGCAGGAAGGTTGGGAGTGTTTCATTGTGTCAGTAAATCAGCTCCACTGCAGCAATCTCTTACATAACTAGACAATAAGCGTGTGTTAGTCAGGGTCAGATATAAGTGGTTGTTTCCCGTGATTCGTCTGTTTACTCACTGAAGGAAGGAAAGAGCATTGAGCTGATGTGGAGCAGGGTTTAGTAGCTGCTGAGAGTCATCTTTATGTTTGTTAATGGAGCGGATCTCATATGAACCAAGATCTGCTCATGAATCACTCCAGAATGTTCTCTATAAGTTATGAACAAACATCCTTCCAGTAACATTAATAGAAAGTTCATTCAAAGTTATCTGCACTGTAATTTTTTTTATATATAATTTTGGCTAGCTGTGGTTGCCAGAATAATGTTGTGAAAAATACAGAAAAACTGTAAACACATGTACAAAAAAAACTAAAATTTACAGTATAAAACTGTAATTTACAAACAAGTACATTTTAATGTAAACCACTAAATTCAACAACACACACTGCTATTAAAATCTGTTTTGTTCCTTTAACATACTGACAACCATCATAATAATGCAGGAGGTACAAGAGACATGAAGAATCAAAGCTAGCTTCAACACAAACAGAAGTATATACTAATATATAGAAGGTGAAGTATATACTAATATATAGAAGCAGAAGTATATACTAATATATAGAAGATGAAGTATATACTAATATATAGAAGCAGAAGTATATACTAATATATAGAAGGTGAAGTATATACTAATATATAGAAGCAGAAGTATATACTAATATATAGAAGCAGAAGTATATACTAATATATAGAAGGTGAAGTATATACTAATATATAGAAGGTGAAGTATATACTAATATATAGAAGGTGAAGTATATACTAATATATAGAAGATGAAGTATATACTAATATATAGAAGCAGAAGTATATACTAATATATAGAAGGTGAAGTATATACTAATATATAGAAGGTGAAGTATATACTAATATACAGAAGCAGAAGTATATACTAATATATAGAAGATGAAGTATATACTAATATATAGAAGGTGAAGTATATACTAATATATAGAAGATGAAGTATATACTAATATATAGAAGGTGAGGTATATACTAATATATAGAAGATGAAGTATATACTAATATATAGAAGGTGAAGTATATACTAATATACAGAAGCAGAAGTATATACTAATATATAGAAGATGAAGTATATACTAATATATAGAAGGTGAAGTATATACTAATATATAGAAGATGAAGTATATACTAATATATAGAAGGTGAAGTATATACTAATATATAGAAGATGAAGTATATACTAATATACAGAAGGTGAAGTATATACTAATATATAGAATGTGAAGTATATACTAATATACAGAAGGTGAAGTATATACTAATATATAGAAGCTGCACAGAGTCATTCACACAAACACTAAACACATCATAATAACACAGATGATACTTAATGTTAAATAATGCAATAAACTTTCATTAAACAACAGAAGATGTAACATAAGCCCATATGTACATATAACTGATAACAACAACTATTAAAAAACATGATTATTTAAACAAAATACTTTCAAACGTGGAGAGTCACGCAGGGAATATCAGTTTACAGATTTTGACTGTAAATTATACATCGATTTGTTATTTTTTACTTCTAAAAACTGTACAATTAACAGCATTTTACTGTAAAATTACATGAAATGTGTGGTTAGATCTTTTACAGTTTGTCCCTGTATATAGTACGGGAACTTACTGTTAACCAGTTGTTTTCCGTAGCGTTTTTACAACATTTTACAGTTAAAATTACACTTATTTTTTACAGTGTGGTCTTTAATAACATTATACACATCGTTCATGGAATGTTTTTCTGAAACATTTTAGTTGGATTATTAATGC
>CM049861.1:210000-212500 GCA_027422415.1 Schizothorax lantsangensis | reverse complement strand
TTCTGTCCTGTGGCTATTATGTATTAGACTCATTTATGGAATGGCATTTGTGGGCTGCGCTATGAGAAAACAATATTCAAAGAAAATCTAAAAATATATTATTTAAGTTTATTATTTTTAATATCAATTTTTATTTAATATTTATATTTTTTTCATTATGTATATCTTATCTTATAACCCGTCCTCTACCCCTAAACATAACCCTAACAAAAACCTCTGCAGACCACTAGATTTAAATAGAAACATGATTTGGCCTTTTTAAGCAGTGAGGTCATCTCACAAGTCAATGTTCAACACTTTCACTATATCAGTGCGGTTATTAATACCTCACATGTGTAGTCAAACCTGTATATAATGGATACTCACTCCTGTTACCCATTTCATTCCTGTTACTAAATAGTTTTTTCTTTAAAAAATAAATTTAAACCATTATTTTTTTTATTAAGTTTGATCCATAATTTATCCCATTATATAATAAATTGCATCACAGAAAATTGATAAGGTTTGAGGTTTGAGTCGCCATTAAAATGAAAAAAAAAATGAGTTTGTGTACTTCAGAAAAATACACCTTGTGTAGATAAATAGTGATTTTTATGATAAAAAAATAATATTTTTTGAGCATGAAACCAACAATTTCTTTAAAATAAACACCTGCCTGAAGGGAAATGAAGGAATTTGTTGATATATTTTTAAACATGCTTTTTAAAAGACATTAGAGTTTTGGTAACAGGACTGAGAAAAATACATCCATCTTCCACTTAAAAATTGTGTAAAAAATTAAATAAAGTTACCTGAGATGGACCAATATAGATTTTGAATAGTTAAATATGTGTATTACTAGATTCAGTCTTTAAAAAAGGTAGAAAATTTAAAAAAATTAGAGTTTTGGAAGCAAATGGCACCCATTCGGTGGAATGGCCCAGCTACATTAAGGAATATCATCACATTGAAAGCACTCCAAGGAAATCACGTTCACATTCTTATCGCTTTGTGATCGGTACCTCCTTAAACAATCATGAAACATCAACACGCAAATGTTTACAATTATCTGTAATGCAGCGCTCTCACGCCGGTGGGCGGGGCCGCGCTGACGTCATCGGAACGGGGCGGCGACGTCAGCGCGGGCGCGGCGCGTTTATGCGAGTGTGCAGGACTCTCAGAACGCGCGTGCACGTGAGCGCGTGAGGCCACTTTCTCTGTTGTGTGTGTGTGTGTGTGTGTGTGTGTGTGTGTGTGTGTGTGTGTGTGTGTGTGTGTGTGTGTGTGTGTGTGTGTGTGTGTGTGTGTGTGTGTGTGTGTGTGTGTGTGTGTGTGTGTGTGTGTGTGTGTGTGTGTGTGTGTGTGTATGTGTATGTGTATGTGTATGTGTATGTGTGTGTGTGTGTGTGTGTGTGTGTGTGTGTGTGTGTGTTCCAGATGCTCGATTTCTCCTCAGAAGTAGTGTCTCGTCATGGATCTGATCGACAGGTAAGACTGAATGCTGTATTGATTACATCGATAATGATTAGGACACGATGTGTGTGTTTTATGTCAACATATTTACTTTAAACGATTAATTTCCTTGTTAATTGTGGTGTTATTGTGTAAATATCGTGTTTAAAGAGAATCATACAAACGGCGGGTTTAAAAACACAGTTTAGCTCAGTGTTTCTGACTAGCGACCTCATCTCGTGTAGATATAATATAAACATAAGTGGATTATGGAGAGTTTTATCACTGAATGAACATGTTTTAAGGCTGAGTCTTGACTATCAGGGTTTATTTAGTTTATTTTGGTTGTACTTTATGATGATGAGACAGAATTCAATTCAAAATTCTGTCAATCACAGCTTGATATTCTATTTTGGTTTCATATGAATTTTGTGAAATCTGACAAATCATAATTCCTCCACGTGCAGTTTGATGTTTTATTTTAGATTCATATTAGACAGATTTCATTAAAAATACTAAATTCCTCCAAGTACAGTTTTATTATTATTATTGTAGTTTCATGATTAATACATTTCTTTAAAAAAAATAATAATAATTATACAAGTACAGTTTTTTTTATTATTATTGTAGTTTTATGATTAATACATTTCTTTAAAAAAAATAATAATAATTATACAAGTACAGTTTTTTTTATTATTATTGTAGTTTTATGATTAATACATTTCTTTAAAAAAAAAATAATAATAATTATCCAAGTACAGTTTTTTTATTATTATTATTGTAGTTTTATGATTAATATATTTCTTTAAAAAAATAATAATAATTATCCAAGTACAGTTTTTTTTATTATTATTATTGTAGTTTTATGATTAATACATTTCTTTAAAAAAATAATAATAATTATCCAAGTACAGTTTTTTTTTATTATTATTATTGTAGTTTTATGATTAATATATTTCTTTAAAAAAAAAATAATAATTATCCAAGTACAGTTTTTTTTATTATTATTATTGTAGTTTTATGATTAATACATTTCTTTAAAAAAAAAATAATAATAATTATCCAAGTA
>CM049861.1:197500-202500 GCA_027422415.1 Schizothorax lantsangensis | reverse complement strand
CTCAACAAAAAACATGCTGACATCACAACCCTTACAAAAATTAACCATGGTTTTATCATAGTAAAACTGCTTAATTTTATTTTTTTTACTTCCATTATATTTGAGGAAGGGGGCACAACAATACAATCCTGCTTAGGGCACCCATTTGGCCAGCAGCGGCCCTGTAGACAACCATACTAGGGTAATTGTTACTAAGCCTGCCCTGGGTACACTGGTTTTCTTGTCCGTTGCCCTCACAGATTCCTGCAGCGAAGCTTGGATGTACATTTACATTCCAATAAAGGTTATTGATGACATGCCTCTGAAGTTTGACTTTTTGCACCATTACAATACTTATAGGCAACTAGTCATCATATCTTCCGCTCCATGAAACATGTTAATGCTCTGTAGTACATGTTTTTTAATGTATTTGCATTGTACTAAAATGTGTTCATTTTCAATGGGCATATACGCGGCTGAAACAGGTAGCCTAGTGCATCCCAAATTTTTCAACATTAACATTTTAATATAACATTATAGTCATTATGGCCTTCAGAAAAATGTGTTTTTGAGGAGGTGGGGTAGTGCACAATAGGCCTCTGTGGCGCGGGCTAAGCTTTTGTCCTTAATGGCATTTTTTTCCTTACATTACTTTTACTTTTATACTTTAAGTAGTTTTGAAACCAGTACTTTTACACTTTTACTTGAGTAAAAAGCTTGAGTTGATACTTCAACTTCTACAGAAGTCTTTTTAAACCCTAGTATCTATACTTCTACCTGAGTAATGAATGTGAATACTTGTGACACCAGTGGTGGAAAGAATGCAGAACATTTTTAGTTAGGGTTAATGTGTGGTTTTGGTTTAATTTAGTTATAGTTTTAGCTGTATATATAAACATTAGAAGTCTTTGCAATGACCTCATTTAGATAGGATTAGGTGTGTGTGTGTGTGTGTGTGTGTGTGTATGTGTGTGTGTGTGTGTGTGTGGTGTGTGTGTGAGAGAGAGAGAGAGAGAGAGAGAGAGAGAGAGAGAGTACTGTTCTGTTTGTTGGTGTTTGTAGTGATGGACTCTACTGCTGTGGTAAAGTGTGTGTGTGTGTGTGTGTGTGTGTGTGTGTGTGTGTGTGTGTGTGTGTGTGTGTGTGTGTGTGTGTGTGTGTGAGAGTGGAGAGAGAGAGAGAGAGAGAGTACTGTTCTGTTTGTTGGTGTTTGTAGTGATGACTCTACTGCTGTGGTAAAGTGTGATAGAGTGTGTGTGTGTGTGTGTGTGTGTGTGTGTGTGTGTGTGTGTGTGTGTGTGTGTGTGTGTGCGTGTCCTCTCTCTCTCTCTCTCTCTCTCTCTCTCTCTCTCTCTCTCGTGCGCATGTGCTGGGTGAGTGGATGGAGTGTTGAGCGAGAGCGTGTGGCTGCTGTGTGAGGTACGAGTGGTCTTTACTTCTCTATCTTTGTTTTTTGTTGTTTATTCTTTTGTTTAGTTTGTTGAGTTTTTTTGTTTAACGTTGGTTTTGTTTTTTTAAATAGAGGAGTGTTGTTTTTTAGCCGGGGCGTCGTTGCTCTCACACGTGTGTGTGGAGCATGGCTGCCTCAGGCAGCGGGAGTTTTAATTCATTGACAAGGCGTCATGGTGTGAAAATAGATTCAATCGCCAGTGTAGAAGATTGTGGTTTAGCTGTGGGAGAAGAGATTGGACATGATAATGTCTTGTCAGCGTCCCGTATGAATGGCGCTGTTGTTGTTTTTGCGAAAACAGTTGATTTAGCAAATCAGTTAGTGCAGAACGGTGTTGTGATTAAAGGTATTTTTACAACCAGTGCTTCCTTTGTCCACACCTTCCAAAAAAGTGATATTGTCAAATGTGCCGCCCTTTATTCCTAATGAAGTGTTGGCCAATTTGCTTGCGCGTCATGGTAAAATAGTTTCACCTATAAAGATGATCCCGATTGGTACTAAATCACCCCTCCTGAAGCATGTTGTGTCTTTTAGGCGCTATGTTTATATGATCTGCAGGAGCACCTTGATGAGCTGGATTTGTCTCTGAATTTTCGACATGAGGATTTCAACTATGTTATCTTTGTTACAACAAACAATATAAAGTGCTTTAATTGCGGTGGAATGGGGCACTTGATTCGTGCATGCCCTAATAGGGTGGATAAGTTGAATGAGGCGCCTTTACCGGCTGTGAATGATGAGAATAGTGTAAACGCTGAAGAAAATCAGAATGCTGCTGTACCAATCACTGATGGTGAGGTACCTGGGCCAAGTTCAGTGCAGACAGTGACTGCTTTGGTCGGGAAAACAGCGGAGATAGAGCCGGTAGATCGATCTGTGGAAGAGGACATGATTGTCACTGTAGCTGAAGTGAATGAGACGGAGAACAGATCAGATATTGCAGACGTTGTGGGTGAGTGTTCTGTTCATCGTGAAAGTGTGATGTTATCCGAGTTGGATGACTGCACTTTTAAAACGCCACAGAAGCGAAGGCTAGAGCAACGTCCTTCGGATGAGAAAGCAAAGAAAGGATTTAATCCTGATGTAAGTCAAACCGACACGGAAAGTGAAAGTGATTTCTCAGAATGTAGCGCAACGTGCAATTTGTCGCAAAGTGGATCCTCCAGTAGGAGTTATAGCGCAGATGATATTAAATCCTTTCTAAAGGAAACTAGGAATGTGAGAAAAGTTCGCATTGAGCAATATTTTCCGGATACGATACAATTTATTGATAAAGTGAGAATGTATAGGAATGAAGGGTGTTTTAGCAATCAAGAAGTGTATCGTCTTAAGAAAATACTTGCTAAACTCAATACGCAGTCGGAATCCAATGTTAGTAACGAAAAATAATCAGCATGTTTATGTGAATTTTTGTTTGTCGAGCCTAATTTGCTTTTGGTTCTCTTTTATTATGGGAGGAATAAGTATTGCTTCTCTTAACATAAATGGGGCCAGAGAAGGAAAAAAGCGTTTTCAACTTTTTGAAATGGTTAAACAGAAAAAAGTTGATGTTTTATTTGTGCAGGAGACTCATAGCGATGAGTTGAATGCGTGTGATTGGGCCAGAGAGTTTGATGGAATGTCCATATTAAGTCATCTGAGTTCCACCAGTGGAGGTGTTGCAATTTTATTTTCTAAAGTTTTTATTCCCTGTTCATATCAAGTGGAAGAGATCATAAAAGGCAGACTTTTAAAGATTAGAGCCCAATTTGAGAATTGTTTTTTTGTTTTTATCTCCGTTTATGTTCCTACTCGAGCAGTTGAAAGGATGTGCTTTTTAGATACTTTGAGTAATGTCTTAGTGAATTGTAGTACAGAAGATGTTTTGATTTTAGGTGGGGATTTTAATTGTACTGAACAGTTATTAGATAGGAATCATGTGGAACCCCATATGCCATCACGTAGGAGACTTGTACAGCTAATGAGTTCTAATGAAATTGTTGACATATGGAGAAATTTTAATCACTTACAGAGACAATATACTTGGGCACATGCTCACGAAAATGTACTATCCCTAGCTAGGTTAGATAGGTTTTATGGATACAGACATCAATTCAATTTATTTAAAGAGTGTTCCATTGTTCCTGTTGGTTTTTCCGATCATAGTTTAGTCAAGTGTTCTGTAACTATGGGTTTTTTGAAGCCAAAGAGTGCTTATTGGCACTTGAATACTAATTTGTTATGTGATCGGTTATTTCAAGATTCTTTTAAGGAGTTTTGGGTTGGTTTTAGATCTAGAAAATCATCCTTTCAGTCTGTACAACAGTGGTGGGACTTTGCAAAGACACAAATTAGACAACTGTGTCAGCAGCACACTTTTAATGTGACAAGGGATAGGAAAAATACAATTGAATTATTAGAAAAAGAACTAAAGGAGATGCAGGAATGTAGAGATACCTCAGGAGATTTTATAAAAAGTGTTCAAGAGAAAAAAAAAACTTTAAATAATTTATTGGATTTGGCTGCACAAGGAGCTTTGGTCAGATCAAGGTTTCAAAATATTGAATTGATGGATGCACCTTCAAAATTCTTTTTTAATTTGGAAAAGAAGAATGGGCAAAAGAGGTTTATACACAACTTGCGCTCTGAGACTGGGGAGTTGTTGTCGGACCCCTTTGAAATAAGAAACAGGGCAGTTGGTTTTTATCAAACACTATATGAGAGCGAGTTATTTCTAGATGAGTCAGATGTGAGTGTTTTTTTTGAGAATTTGCCTCAAGTACCTCAAGAACTTAATTCTGTATTGAGTAATGCTGTTACTTTTGAAGAATTACAAAAGGCACTTCAAAATATGGAGTCTAATAAAGTGCCTGGTATTGATGGCCTTCCAATTGAATTTTATAAGACATTTTGGGCAGAAGTGCGCTTGGATTTGTTACAAGTACTCAATGAAAGTTTGGTGAATGGACAGTTACCTTTAAGCTGCAGAAGAGCAGTTCTTACATTATTGCCCAAGAAAGGTGATTTAAATGACATAAAAAATTGGAGGCCTGTCAGTTTGCTGTGTACTGATTATAAGTTACTTTCCAAGGTCCTGGCTAACAGGTTGAGTGAAGTCCTTGGTCATATTATTCACTCTGACCAAACTTACTGTGTTCCAGGAAGGCGAATATGTGATAATATCTCTTTCATCAGAGATATTTTAGATATTGGTCAATATTTTAAGTTGAATTTTGGCCTAGTGTCTATTGATCAAGAAAAAGCTTTCGACAGGGTGGAGCACACATATTTGTGGAACACATTAACAGCCTTTGGCTTTAATAATGATTTTGTGTCCATGTTAAAAGTTTTGTATAATGAAGTTGAAAGTGTTTTAAAAATTAATGGGGATTTATGTGCCCCTTTTAAGGTCTTCAGAGGTATCAGGCAAGGCTGTGCCTTATCTGGCATGTTGTACACTTTGGCCATAGAGCCCCTCCTAATGAGAATAAGAGCAAAACTATGTGGACTATCTATTCCGAATTGTATAAATGTATTTAAACTGTCTGCTTATGCTGATGATGTTGCTGTTTTAATTAATGGGCAAAGAGAT
>CM049861.1:172500-192500 GCA_027422415.1 Schizothorax lantsangensis | reverse complement strand
TAGTACTTATTCATTAAACAGTGCTATTCATTAGATACTAGTACTATTGATTAAATACTAGTACTTATTCATAGGTACTAGTGCTTATTCATTAGATACTAGTGCTTATTTATTAGAATAGTACTTATTTATAGATACTAGTATTTATTCATTAGGTACAGTGCTTATTCATTGATACTGTGCTTATTTATTGATACTGTACTTATTTATTGATACTGTATTTATTCATTGCTACTGTACTTATTCATTAGGTACTAGTACTTATTCATTGCTACTGTACTTATTGATTAAATACTGTACTTATTTATTGCTTATTCTTTAGTACTTATTTATTGATACTGTATTTATTCATTAGCTACTAGTACTTATTCATTAGATACTAGTGCTTATTCATTAGCTACTAGTACGTATTGATTAAATACTAGTACTTATTGATTAAATACTAGTACTTATTCATTAGGTACTAGTGCTTATTCATTAGCTACTAGTACTTATTCATTAGAACTGTGCTTATTCATTAGATACTAGTACTTATTGATTAAATACTAGTACTTATTCATTAGGTACTAGTGCTTATTCATTAGCTACTAGTACTTATTCATTAGATACTAGTACTTATTTATTAGATACTAGTACTTATTGATTAAATACTAGTACTTATTTATTGTTATTCTTTAGTACTTATTTAGAATGATACTAGTATTTATTCATTAGATACTAGTACTTATTGATTAAATACTAGTGCTTATTTTTAGTACTAAATTAGTACTAACTATTCTTTAGCTACTAGTGCTTATTCTTTAGCGAACTAGCTTATTCTTTAAATCTTATTAGCTTTAGCTACTAGTACTTATTTTTTAAATACTTTAGCTACTAGTGCTTATTCTTTTCTAGTACATTATTAGTACTAGCTTATTCTTTAGCTACTAGTGCTTATTCTTTAGCTACTAGCTACTAGTGCTTATTCTTTAGCTACTAGTACTAGTGCTTATTCTTTAGCTTAGCTACTAGTGCTTATTCTTTACTAGCTATTCTACTAGTGCTTATTCTTTAGCTTAGTACTTATTCATTAGGTACTAGTGCTTATTCTTTAGCTACTAGTGCTTATTCTTTAGCTACTAGTGCTTATTCATTAGCTACTAGTGCTTATTCTTTAGGTACTAGTGCTTATTCTTTAGCTACTAGTACTTATTCATTAGGTACTAGTGCTTATTCTTTAGCTACTAGTGCTTATTCTTTAGCTACTAGTACTTATTCATTAGGTACTAGTGCTTATTCTTTAGCTACTAGTGCTTATTCTTTAGCTACTAGTGCTTATTCTTTAGCTACTAGTACTTATTCTTTAGTACTTATTCATTAGGTACTAGTGCTTATTCTTTAGCTACTAGCTACTGCTTATTCTTTAGCTACTAGTACTTATTCATTAGCTTATTCTTTATACTAGTACTTATTCTTTACTTATTATTCTTTATTAGCTTATTCTTTATACTAGTACTTATTGTACTTATTTATTAAATACTAGTACTTATTTATTAGATACTTATTTATTAGTACTTATTTATTAGATACTAGATTAAATACTATTTATTCATTAGTACATATCTTTATACTAGCTTATTCTTTACTTATTGCTTATTCTTTATTAAATACTAGTGCTTATTCTTTAGGTACTAGTACTTATTCTTTAGCTACTAGTACTTATTCTTTAGCTACTAGTACTTATTCTTTAGCTACTAGTGCTTATTCTTTAGCTAATAGTGCTTATTCTTTAGGTACTAGTGCTTATTCTTTAGCTACTAGTGCTTATTCATTAGGTACTAGTGCTTATTCTTTAGGTACTAGAGCTTATTCTTTAGCTACTAGTGCTTATTCTTTAGCTACTAGTGCTTATTCTTTAGCTACTAGTGCTTATTCTTTAGCTACTAGTGCTTATTCTTTAGGTACTAGTGCTTATTCATTAGCTACTAGTGCTTATTCTTTAGGTACTAGTGCTTATTCTTTAGGTACTAGAGCTTATTCTTTAGCTACTAGTGCTTATTCTTTAGCTACTAGTGCTTATTCTTTAGCTACTAGTGCTTATTCTTTAGCTACTTATTTATTAGATAGTGCTTATTGATTTATTCTTTAGGTACTAGTGCTTATTCATTAGCTTATTGATTAAATACTAGTGCTTATTCTTTAGGTACTAGTGCTTATTCTTTAGTACTTATTCTTTAGTACTAGTGCTTATTCTTTAGCTACTAGTGCTTATTCTTTAGGTACTAGTGCTTATTCTTTAGCTTATTCTTTAGTACTAGTGCTTATTCTTTAGGCTTATTCTTTAGCTACTAGCTTATTCTTTGCTTATTCTTTAGGTACTAGTGCTTATTCATTAGCTACTAGTGCTTATTCTTTAGGTACTAGTGCTTATTCTTTAGCTACTAGTGCTTATTCTTTAGCTTATTCTTTAGTACTAGTGCTTATTCTTTAGCTACTAGTGCTTATTCTTTAGGTACTAGTGCTTATTCTTTAGCTACTAGTGCTTATTCTTTAGGTACTAGTGCTTATTCTTTAGCTACTAGTGCTTATTCTTTAGGTACTAGTGCTTATTCTTTAGCTACTAGTGCTTATTCTTTAGGTACTAGTGCTTATTCATTAGCTACTAGTGCTTATTCTTTAGGTACTAGTGCTTATTCTTTAGCTACTAGTGCTTATTCTTTAGCTACTAGTGCTTATTCTTTAGCTACTAGTGCTTATTCTTTAGCTACTAGTGCTTATTCATTCTTTAGCTACTAGTGCTTATTCTTTAGCTTATTCTTTAGTACTAGTGCTTATTCTTTAGCTACTAGTGCTTATTCTTTAGGTACTAGTGCTTATTCTTTAGCTTATTCTTTAGTACTAGTGCTTATTCTTTAGCTTATTCTTTAGTACTAGTGCTTATTCTTTAGCTACTAGTGCTTATTCTTTAGCTACTAGCTTATTCTTTGCTTATTCTTTAGCTACTAGTGCTTATTCTTTAGCTACTAGTGCTTATTCTTTAGCTTATTCTTTAGTACTAGTGCTTATTCTTTAGCTACTAGTGCTTATTCTTTAGCTACTAGTGCTTATTCTTTAGCTACTAGTGCTTATTCTTTAGCTACTAGTGCTTATTCTTTAGCTACTAGTGCTTATTCTTTAGCTACTAGTGCTTATTCTTTAGCTACTAGTGCTTATTCTTTAGCTACTAGTGCTTATTCTTTAGCTACTAGTGCTTATTCTTTAGGCTTATTCTTTAGGTACTAGTGCTTATTCTTTAGCTACTAGTGCTTATTCTTTAGCTACTAGTGCTTATTCTTTAGCTACTAGTGCTTATTCTTTAGGTACTAGTGCTTATTCTTTAGGTACTAGTGCTTATTCTTTAGCTACTAGTGCTTATTCTTTAGGTACTAGTGCTTATTCTTTAGGTACTAGTGCTTATTCTTTAGCTAATAGTGCTTATTCTTTAGGTACTAGTGCTTATTCTTTAGGTACTAGTGCTTATTCTTTAGCTACTAGTGCTTATTCTTTAGGTACTAGTACTTATTGATTAAATACTAGTACTTATTTATTAGATACTAGTACTTATTTATTAGATACTAGTATTTATTCATTAGATACTAGTACTTATTGATTAGATACTAGTACCTATTAAATAGACACTAGTAGTAGCCCTTTATTGTCACTAGTCACAAGTACCAGCGAAATTAGCCATCAACCTGTCCATACATACACAACATATATGACAAGGGGGTAGACAGGACAGGAAGACAGGGAATTGAAGAAAAATACAGCATAACATAACATGAGGAATGTGAGGAGGAAAAAAAATAACCCCCAGACTATGCTCCTTGGGGAGTACAGTGTGAGAACAGGAAAAACACCTCAGCAACAAAAGCACATAATACACCATAGACACACGACTTTGCAACAGGGGAAGTAATCCAGCTCCAGCAAGCAGCCATCCGTCCCTGCAGCCATTTCCGGCGCTGGTCACAGACCCGCTTGTCAGGCTGGCAGGTTTTTTTCTTAACAAGAAAAGTATAATTAAATACTATTGGAATAAGTACTAGTATCTAATGAATAAGTACTAGTAACTTTACAGAAGACACTAGTACCTAAAGAATAAGCACTAGTAGCTAAAGAATAAGCACTAGTAGCTAATGAATAAGCACTAGTAGCTAATGAATAAGCACTAGTACCTAATGAATAAGCACTAGTAGCTAATGAATAAGCACTAGTACCTAATGAATAAGCACTAGTAGCTAATGAATAAGCACTAGTAGCTAAAGAATAAGCACTAGTACCTAATGAATAAGTACTAGTAGCTAAAGAATAAGCACTAGTACCTAATGAATAAGCACTAGTAGCTAATGAATAAGCACTAGTAGCTAAAGAATAAGCACTAGTAGCTAAAGAATAAGCACTAGTAGCTAATGAATAAGCACTAGTAGCTAATGAATAAGCACTAGTAGCTAATGAATAAGCACTAGTAGCTAATGAATAAGCACTAGTAGCTAAAGAATAAGCACTAGTAGCTAAAGAATAAGCACTAGTAGCTAATGAATAAGCACTAGTAGCTAATGAATAAGCACTAGTACCTAATGAATAAGCACTAGTACCTAATGAATAAGCACTAGTAGCTAAAGAATAAGCACTAGTACCTAATGAATAAGTACTAGTAGCTAAAGAATAAGTACTAGTACCTAATGAATAAGTACTAGTACTTAATGGAAAGGATACTAGTGTCTAAAAAATAAGTACTAGTAGCGTGAAAATAGATACTAGTACGGCTTATAGATTAAATGCTAAAACGGCTTGCCATAGTGTGTGTGTGTGTGTGTGTGGTGTGTTTCAAGAAATAGATCAGTAGGAAGTGATCACTTCCTGTATTCTCATATCGAGAGAGTGTGTGTGTGTGTGATGATAATCAGAGGTGGCTGATGTTAATCTCACACAGGAAGTTGAGAACTCTCTGAGGGGGGCATCAACTGTGAATCACACACACACACACACACACCGCTGGAGCTCAGCGAACCCTTCCTGCTCTTCTGGAGATGAAGGTAAGATGATTTCCAGTCATTCAGAGCGGCTCTGCTGTCTGTCAGTGTGTATGAACGCTTCGACCGCTGCATCAAACATCATATTCTGCTCAAACTTCTGAAATATAGTTATGTATTTCTCAGCTGTGCAGCAGATTCAGATTCTGACATGTACATTCTGCAGATGAATCAGATAAGAACACTTCATTTATGAAGCCAACATGTATATAAACAAAGTGTTTAATGAACCTTCACAATAATATGCTCCTACAATCATTCATTTATGATTCTGTGTAACTTTGCATAATCATATCTGACATATGCATGAATATAAAAGTAGAAATATTATATATGCTTTACACAGATGCCTGATTTCCGCCAACACCAGAACAGCGTAATATTTAATGTTCACCATACTCATTAATATTTCTGTGATTTTATTGCTTAAAGAGTTCTGATGAGACGCTACTGTAAATTATGTCAATCATAAATGATTTTATGATCTGGTTCCAGCTCTGTTTGGTCTCTAACACTGTAAAGCCCTCGTTAGATAACATCCAAAATCTCTCATCTCATTATTTATAGCCGTTATTGAGCGGATATTATCCACAGTACTGTACCTATAGCTCCACGCTCTTAAAAATCAAGCTTTTTTAAAAACCTCTTAAAAATATAGATCTTTATTAGCATTTATGGTTCATGAAGAGCCTGTCAATTTTGCGATTTTGAGCTTTTCATAAAGTATTTTTCCAGACTAGTGGAAAGAAAACATCCAAAAGACACCGTTAAGTGTTTATTTTATAGCACTTTATCTATTCGTGTCAATAGATTTAATTACAATACATATTTTTAAAGGCCGTCTTCTCAAAATGAGTTTTTTTCTCTGACACCGAGCCATAAATCTCCACCAAACTTTACATTTTTATTCCTATAGTCTATATCCTGAAGGTTTGTACAGAGGGATTTGTTCATGCATAATTTGCTTGATTATGTGCAATATTTGAATCCCCCCCATAATTGTCAAAATATAGTGTTTTATGTCTGTTCTAAATATTTTCTGAATTATGACAAAATGAGATCCCTCTGTAAAAATCATTTGACTCTAATATGTCAAAATAAAAAATTAACAAGAATTTTGAAACTGACTTAGATTTTTGACTTCTAGAAATGTATGCAAATTAGCGCATGTTTCATTAAGTAATGCCTCGTTTGCATATTTAAACCTAACATTTTAGAAAACTTGTAATACAAAAAATGTTTGCAATTATTAATGTAATCAATCAGCTGGGTAAGGCGATAACTATTAGTTAATTTTTTTACCCTATTCACCTGCAGTGTCTCGCCTAGAAAAACATGGTTATTTTAAGAGCTGTTCGCTCAAAGGTTCTTCAGTGAAATAAACATGGTTCTTCTATGGCATCGCTGTGAAAACCCCCTGCTGTGTCTCGCTCACAGATTTAATTATGACATGAATATTGATGGATCTTGAGTGAAAACACTCATTAAGTTCAATAAAGCATGTGAACAGGGGCCTGTTCCATAAAACAGGTTTACCAAATAAGCCAGGTTTATTTCAGTTAGTCAGTTGATTTGGTTCAAAATAAGTCAGACTAACTAAAATAAGCCTGGTTTATTTCAGTTAGTCGGTTGATTTGGTTCAAAATAAATCAGACTAACTAAAATAAGCCAGGTTTATTTCAGTTAGTCAGTTGATTTGGTTCAAAATAAGTCAGACTAACTAAAATAAGCCTGGTTTATTTCAGTTAGTCGGTTGATTTGGTTCAAAATAAGTCAGACTAACTAAAATAAGCGAGGTTTATTTCAGTTAGTCGGTTGATTTGATTCAAAATAAGTCAGACTAACTAAAATAAGCCTGGTTTTTTTCAGTTAGTCGGTTGATTTGGTTCAAAATAAGTCGGACTAACTAAAATAAGCCTGGTTTATTTCAGTTAGTCGGTTGATTTGGTTCAAAATAAGTCAGACTAACTAAAATAAGCCTGGTTTATTTCAGTTAGTCAGTTGATTTGGTTCAAAATAAGTCAGACTAACTAAAATAAGCCAGGTTTATTTCAGTTAGTCAGTTGATTTGGTTCAAAATAAGTCAGACTAACTAAAATAAGCCTGGTTTATTTCAGTTAGTCTGTTGATTTGGTTCAAAATAAGTCGGACTAACTAAAATAAGCCAGGTTTATTTCAGTTAGTCGGTTGATTTGGTTCAAAATAAGTCAGACTAACTAAAATAAGCCTGGTTTATTTCAGTTAGTCGGTTGATTTGGTTCAAAATAAGTCAGACTAACAAAAATAAGCCAGGTTTATTTCAGTTAGTCGGTTGATTTGGTTTAAAATAAGTCAGACTAACTAAAATAAGCCTGGTTTATTTCAGTTAGTCGGTTGATTTGGTTCAAAATAAGTCAGACTAACTAAAATAAGCCTGGTTTATTTCAGTTAGTCGGTTGATTTGGTTCAAAATAAGTCAGACTAACTAAAATAAGCCTGGTTTATTTCAGTTAGTCGGTTGATTTGGTTTAAAATAAGTCAGACAAAATAAACTAAAAATAAGCCTGGTTTATTTCAGTTAGTCGGTTGATTTGGTTCAAAATAAGTCAGACTAACTAAAATAAGCCTGGTTTATTTCAGTTAGTCGGTTGATTTGGTTTAATATAAGTCAGACTAACTAAAATAAGCCTGGTTTATTTCAGTTAGTCGGTTGATTTGGTTCAAAATAAGTCAGACTAACTAAAATAAGCCTGGTTTATTTCAGTTAGTCAGTTGATTTGGTTCAAAATAAGTCAGACTAACTAAAATAAGCCAGGTTTATTTCAGTTAGTCAGTTGATTTGGTTCAAAATAAGTCAGACTAACTAAAATAAGCCAGGTTTATTTCAGTTAGTCAGTTGATTTGGTTCAAAATAAGTCAGACTAACTAAAATAAGCCTGGTTTATTTCAGTTAGTCGGTTGATTTGGTTCAAAATAAGTCAGACTAACTAAAATAAGCCAGGTTTATTTCAGTTAGTCAGTTGATTTGGTTCAAAATAAGTCAGACTAACTAAAATAAGCCTGGTTTATTTCAGTTAGTCAGTTGATTTGGTTCAAAATAAGTCAGACTAACTAAAATAAGCCTGGTTTATTTCAGTTAGTCGGTTGATTTGATTCAAAATAAGTCAGACTAACTAAAATAAGCCTGGTTTATTTCAGTTAGTCGGTTGATTTGGTTCAAAATAAGTCGGACTAACTAAAATAAGCCAGGTTTATTTCAGTTAGTCAGTTGATTTGGTTCAAAATAAGTCAGACTAACTAAAATAAGCCAGGTTTATTTCAGTTAGTCGGTTGATTTGGTTCAAAATAAGTCAGACTAACTAAAATAAGCCAGGTTTATTTCAGTTAGTCAGTTGATTTGGTTCAAAATAAGTCAGACTAACTAAAATAAGCCTGGTTTATTTCAGTTAGTCGGTTGATTTGGTTCAAAATAAGTCAGACTAACTAAAATAAGCCTGGTTTATTTCAGTTAGTCGGTTGATTTGGTTTAAAATAAGTCAGACTAACTAAAATAAGCCTGGTTTATTTCAGTTAGTCGGTTGATTTGGTTCAAAATAAGTCAGACTAACTAAAATAAGCCTGGTTTATTTCAGTTAGTCTGTTGATTTGGTTCAAAATAAGTCGGACTAACTAAAATAAGCCAGGTTTATTTCAGTTAGTCGGTTGATTTGGTTCAAAATAAGTCAGACTAACTAAAATAAGCCTGGTTTATTTCAGTTAGTCGGTTGATTTGGTTCAAAATAAGTCAGACTAACTAAAATAAGCCAGGTTTATTTCAGTTAGTCAGTTGATTTGGTTCAAAATAAGTCAGACTAACTAAAATAAGCCTGGTTTATTTCAGTTAGTCGGTTGATTTGGTTCAAAATAAGTCAGACTAACTAAAATAAGCCTGGTTTATTTCAGTTAGTCGGTTGATTTGGTTTAAAATAAGTCAGACTAACTAAAATAAGCCTGGTTTATTTCAGTTAGTCGGTTGATTTGGTTCAAAATAAGTCAGACTAACTAAAATAAGCCTGGTTTATTTCAGTTAGTTGGTTGATTTGGTTTAAAATAAGTCAGACTAACTAAAATAAGCCTGGTTTATTTCAGTTAGTCGGTTGATTTGGTTCAAAATAAGTCAGACTAACTAAAATAAGCCTGGTTTATTTCAGTTAGTCGGTTGATTTGGTTCAAAATAAGTCAGACTAACTAAAATAAGCCAGGTTTATTTCAGTTAGTCAGTTGATTTGGTTCAAAATAAGTCAGACTAACTAAAATAAGCCTGGTTTATTTCCAAATATGTTAATGTAGTTAATGTAGTGATTACGTCCATTTCTGGCGCTATGGCACAAACATGATCCCTGCACGATCTAATGTGTAGCGTCTTATTAACTCACTGTCATGCATTGTGTGCAACACATTTCTTCATTACCTACATTTCACTACTGATTATACCCTGTATGATTGTGTATGTGACAAATAATAAAGAACCTTGAACCCTCGAACCTTCATGTTTGGTTCATTTTCTCCTCCGCTAAAGAAACTCTTAAGCCTCTTAAAAGTCCTCGTTCGTACTCCTAACAATTTCAGACCTTAAGACGTCTTTTAAGGGTTGAGATGCTTTCTGAATTACTTTTATCTTTACTAGGATCTTCTCTTTAAATTTAAGAGGAAACACCCACATTTCTAAGAATTTTGTTACTAGGAGCAACTCTTGGCACTAAGATTTTTCATGAATACGGGCCCTGATCTGATCAAACCATCTAAATGTCGACGGTTCTGTTCTAGCAATGTTAGGCCTTTGAGCAGAAAAACTAGTTAAACCAGGCACAGATCACCATGATGCAAGTCACTTAACTAGAAAGAAATTAATCTAAATCATTTCAGACATGATCCCAGCTGACAGTAAACATTCTCAGAGCATTCTGGCAAGTTATGAATAAACATTAATACAACGTTTGTTCAAAGTGATCAGGGCTGTGTCCCGAAAGCATCGTAGAGACCACTGGTGGCAATGAGTCTAAGATCCACCGAAGGGCTTACGATGCTTTTGGGAAACAGCCCTGCACTGATCAAAATGATTTTGTGGTGCAGTAAATACTAAATTTAATTTCTACATTAAATAATTTAGTTCAGGCAAGAATTTAAAAAATAGTACTCAATTTAAGCTTGTAGAATTTAAAGTTTGAACTTATAAGTATATTTTACTTATTTAATACAAAGATTGTTTAAGTAAATATCAATGTCATAATCCCGTTGTTCCCATCATGCACTTGGGCAGGAATAATTAATAGGGTAATTTGCTGTTTTCAAGATGTATTTACACTGTTTTATGGTTGCTTTTGTTGTTAGGTTAAGTACTTTGCTGAAATCTGGAGTTCATTTTTTACTCAAAGTGACCCATTCATACTCAAACACTATTTACTGATTGTCACCGTCATTGTGTATCATGTGCTATAACTATATTGAGTCAACATATTACCTTTAAAGGAATAAAGAGTTGTTTACTTGTTTACATACGTGAGTGTAGCTGAGACACATGCTTTATAGGTTTGTTTGTTTTTTTAGTGCTGTGTTGTTTTGAGTAAAATTGACAAACTGTGATTGAGTGAAATATACTTAAGTATTGCATTGTAAACTTAAAATAATTAAGTAGAAATTACTCTGCCTGGCCATGTTAAATTTACTTAATTTCCTTTGCTAATTTTACATAACTTAGTTAAGCAGAGGGTGAATTCGGGTAATTTGAGACACTTTTTGCAATTTTGACTTCTGCGATTTATTTCGATATCTATCTAACACATTAGATGTTTTCTAACCACACCAAAAGAAAGAATGTAGATATTATACCCAGAAGAGACATGCCACACCTATTAGTGTTTTTGTGCCAAAAAACAATTTGATAATCTGGGACAGGTCACTTTGTAATCTGGGACATATGTATTAGGCCTAAAAAAGCCTATATTCACCATACTTTATGCATGCCAAACACAATATCACCAATAGCTCCCTTCATTCTACTCTCATTCCATTTGCTTCTTCGTATTTCTCTCATTTCCCTCTCTCTCTCTCTCTTTCTCTTTCTCTTTCTGCCATCTCTTTTCCTGACGCTGTGGTGCCATAGTATTCTGTAATACATTTCATTGAGTTAATTAAAGGCCATGGATATTTTCATATGTTAGCTGACTGTGTGTGTGTGTGTGTGTGTGTGTGTGTGTGTGTGTATGGGTGTGTGTGTGTGTGTGTGTGTGTGTGCGTTTGTGTATAGAACATTGTCAACTGGCCTGGACACAGATCCCCCTCCTGCTCAGTGATTTGAACTGTTGTATATACTAAACTAACTGGGAATTTGGGAAATTAAATTAATGGTTTATTTCATCCTGAGACCTTTGCTTGCTATTGGAATACGTTTCCCAGATTCCATCTCTGTAGCATCTCTCTAGCTAGCTGGTTTAGCTAGCTGCTAGCTACTGTGAACTTATGCTAATGTTATAACCTCCAACATTAACACCCATTTCTCATTATAGCATATATTGGCCCTTGTCATTAGATCCCTAAATGCATATTTCCCCCATTTGAAGACTGTCCCAGATTACCCAAAGCATGCTGTCCCACATTCTCAATAATATTTGATAATGTGGGACAACAAAAAAAATTTTGCAAGAAAAAAAACTAAAACACATTTTCAACACTTTAATACATATTTTGCGTGCAAAAACTTGCAAAATAAAAATTAAGTAAATTTAACTTATTTTTTTTTCAATGTGGTCTCGTTTATGGAGCAACATTTTAGTTGGGCATCATTTACAGAACATTCAAAAAATTAACAATCCCATAATGTTTGCAAAAATAATAAAATCAAACGTTCCCCTTAAAGCTGTCAGCGGAGCTTCACGGTTTAAACGCCGTTAAATCTTTCACTTTACAGCAAGATTATTTCAGCTTAAATAGTTAAGAGACATTACAGGGCATTCATGATTGATTCGATATTAAAATATTTAATTAAATCTGTAGTGATGCTGATTTATTAAGCACACGTTATTCTATAAATAATGATTGTGGAAGGAGCTGTAACCAATATAAAGGAGCTCAGGTGTTGTTTAGTGTACAGCACATTTGGCCTAATCAGAGACGAGTGAACGCACGTCAGGTAATGTGACTCACGCTCCAGTTAAAATCACATTCACTCTGTGATATAATGAATGAACATGCACGTGAATTGGTGTTAGTGCATGCTATAAAAAGGTGTATAGTTCACATCTATGCTTATCCAAGATGTAGGTGCTCCAGGTGTAGTGTGTGGCAGGTATGTCACTGTCTCTATTGGGATGGTCGGTTTGTGTGTCGTGTATGTCCAAGTGGAGTGCGGTGTGTGACGTGTGTGTGTGGGCTGGGGGCGTGTCAACGTGTGTCGCGTCGTGCTGACGTTGTCAGCCAATCAGACATGTCCCGTGCAACACCTGTGATTGGTTGTTGTAACTATGACGGCGCGTCAGCACCACGGACACAAGTGTTGTGAATTGAGCCAGAGCGCGCACACACGTCACACACCGGATGTGTGCGCACTCAGATCACTTGGACATGGTTGTGTACAAGAGGTAAAAAACGATATAAATACTGTTCGTTTTCTCACACAAACCGCTCGTTTCGTGTCTTAGGCCATCAATGTGTAGTTACGATGGGGAATTGTTTAATTTGGATTTCTCTGTGCATGTTCTTTTTCCCTCTTATATAGACAGTGACCTATACCTGCCATTATATGACTGACAGACTAGAACGGTTTGACCTAAAAACATCAAAATTGGATCTACTGAAGAAAAAAAGACACCTACATCTTGGATGCCCTTGGGGTAAGCTGATAGATACCACATTTTAATTTCAAAGTGAACTATCCCTTTAAGCGCTGATTTTAATATCAATGTCTGTTAAAGTGAGTTAATGTAGTTCAATCAGAGTGTTGGAGTACTTGTAGCTGTTCTCAGCTGTGGATCTGACAAACAGGAAACAGCAGGAGGCGACAGGAAGCCATACAGAGCTTCAAACTAAAATTAGCAGCGTGGACATGTGCACCTCTAAGCATCACTCATGCATGACAGACACCAAACCAAGCGCTTAATATCTGCTTTGATTACGACACGGCTCGATAGAGCTGAATAATCAATCATGGTCATCCAGCGGTCTCAGACGTTCACTGGAGAATATAGACTGGATTGTTATATCTGGAGGGCCTTTGATCTCAGATAATTTGCAATAAGCTAAAGAGGAAATAAACACTGATATCTCATTACTGAGTCTATATTTGCTTGTAGAAAAAGCTCAGGAGTTGATACGGCTGACAGAGCAAGTTCAGTTCATGCAGTTCTCTGTTAAACTGATGGTGATGTGAATCAGGTCAAGTTGGGCTCGTTACTCAGAAATGTCATTACTAGTTACTCCTTTCAAAAGTAATATTATTAGTTACTTATTACTTTCTTTCAACAGTAATTAGTTACACTACTAGTTACATTACTTTTCCTTCACACCCCACAGAAGCTTTAACTGTGTATCTTCTCAGTTACTTCAGTGAAAGCACTTACTTGAAAGTTGTAAACACAGATTTTTACTTAAGTAAAAGTACAGAAGTACTTGCTTTTAAAAGTACTTCACCAAAAGTACATTTCCTTTTTTTATGTCAATGCACTGTTTTATTATTGTCGTGTTTAATACTTGCAATACCTCTGAAGCAACTTAGGTTACACTATTTAGACATTCTACTAACTATAAGTAACTTTGGAACTACGTTTCAACTAATTCTCATTAATTTGCAACTACATGTCTACTAACTCTCATTAGGGTAGGTTTAGGGTTAGTAGAAGAAGTTGACATGTACTTGCAAAGTTTCTGATAGTCAGTATGTTGTGGACCCATGTCCATCATGCACTTTCACAACAAAATAAACTTTTTTTCTTTATTGAATAATAATAATAAAAAACCCTCTTGTGTTCTCTTTCTCTGGATCATTGTTTCTACACTGGTGATTTTTTTCAACTAACTTTTTTATTTATACCAAACAAGGTCATAATCATATCTAGAACATTAGGGGGACTATTGTTTTGAGGGAAATATTAGGACCAGACCGCTATGGTAAAGGAACTAAATACATAAGATTTTTTGTAAAGTAATAAATCTGAACTGCAAATAATATTTTTATTTTAAAATATGCACCTATTCAATTTTAGCCGTATTCCTAATATGTATAAAAAGCAGAAAGACAGAAAAATGCTATTGTCGTCACAATAATTATGAATTACATGAATCACGTAAATAAACTTTCAATTCAAAACGGCGGAATTAAAAAAAAAAATATATATATATTTAGAATAGTTTGCATTGCTGGATAGTCGAGCCGACTGTTGCTATAGTAACGAACACAACTTTCATCGCACTTCAGTGTTACATTTTGTTACAGTGTTACATTCAACATTAACAGCAAGTCAAAAGAGGCAAGCTTTCAACTGAACTGTATAGCTTATATGCATTTTAGACACTTATATTATGCTCGTTCCCCTGTCCATGCAATGAACGCATGTTATTGAATGATGTTTTTTTTCTTTTAGAACATTAAAACTGCTCAGGTAATTTCAGTGGTAGGCTATGATACATATTTGTGCATTAAACTCCTCGTAACCGCAAACTCCCCGTTATAGCGCACAAATAGGCCTATTTTCGCTCGTTGTCAGCCTCGGCTTTTCTGCAACAGACTGAAGCTCCGCGTGAATTCAGCGCGCCTTGCATTTAGCTTATAAAAGAAAAATGCTGCAATTTTCTGGCGTTATTTTATGATAGTTTGGGCAGTCTCAAGCTATAGCTTAAACTTCTCAAAATACAGTCCGCTTCAGATTAGTTTTAATCTATGCACACAAAAAAATAACTAATTCTGATTGGGTGGGCAAGACAGTCATTTAGGCTCAGCCCAGCCCTGCCTATGCCTGGAATTGCTTCAAATACAGACTGATTAAAAAAAAATCAAATCTGCTTTAAAACCCATGTAACACAACAGTAGCTGTGTAACTTTACAAGCAGCAACACTGCTTATCAAAAAAGCATAACAGCGACAGATTTATTTGACATCAAAACAAGACTTTCTAAAACGCTGTCTAATTGATTTGATGTTGTACACAGAACTGTGCAGCGCTGCTTCGAGTCAAACACTTACAGTATTGTGTGTTATTAGGAGACGCACAACAGTTCTTCTGTGGCTAATATTTTCGTTCACATAATTTTGCAAAATCAGACAATATTCCCCTGGTTTCATAGACAAGGTTTAAGCCTAAAGTGTAAGTCTGAGCTGTTTCAGCTGAAATAAACTTGCTCTGATTGATTTTAAAATACTATGTTTTGTCTCAAGATGCACACCAGTAATATTTTCTCTAAGGCATGTTAATAAAAATTACTTTATTGAACTATGGCCTAATCTTGGCTTAGTCTAAGCCCTGTCTGTGAAACCAGGCCATTGTGTCTAATATATACCATTATAATAACTTCTTCTTATTGAATTGTTGTAAATAAATATCACATTTGCAACTGTGTTCAAAAACATCACTTAAAGTAAATGTACTTAAAGTAAATGAAATATTACTAACAATATATTTCTACCTCATCACTTCACCAAAAACCACATTACTTCATTACGGTGATTGATAGTAAAAGTGTGTCCATTATCTTCATGATGTATTTTATCCCACAAAATTCTTCTGAAATATTACTAACAATATATTTCTACCTCATCACTTCACCAAAAACCACATTAGATCTCATTCAGAAGTTATTACAAGCACTCAGCGGTGATTGATAGTAAAAGTGGTGTATTATTCTCATTGTGTGGCTTAGCTATAATTTCTCTGTTACCATGTACGATTATATTTCATGATGTATTTTATCAAAAGTTTTCTCAAATTATTTTTTAAAATCACATAAGTTCATAATTTTTGAGTTTTCTCAAATTATTTTTTAAGAGATTTTTGAGTTTTCTAAAAAGATTACACATCTTATTTTTAAGTGATTTTTGAGTGTTCAGATCATCTTTTCTCTTATTTTTTAAGTGATTTTTGAGTTTTCTCACTAAATCAATCTAATGACAATATTTCCATTCGCTGAATGTAAGCTTTTTCATATTTCAAGCTTGCCTGATGCACTGGTGATTCATGAACATTATGAAAATAAATCTAGATTGTTAGATTTGAAGTCAGTAGGGGTTGAGAGGCTTATTTTTTAAGTGATTTTTGATCAAATTTTTGAGTTTTCTAACTTATTTTTTAAGTGAAGCTGTTTTATGGATGGTAACTGTTTTCTAATATTAGTTTTTACTGTTTTCTCAACTTATTTTTTAAGTGATTTTTGAGTTTTCTCAACTTATTTTTTTATTTTTAGTTTTCTCAAATTATTTTTTAGTGATTTTTAGTTTTCTCACTTATTTTTTAAGTGATTTTTGAGTTTTCTATTATTTTTTAAGAATTTTTGAGTTTTCTCAAATTTTTTAAGTGAATTTTGAGTTTTCTCAAATTATTTTTTAAGTGATTTTTGAGTTTTCTCAACTTATTTTTTAAGTGATTTTTGAGTTTTCTCAACTTATTTTTTAAGAGATTTTTGAGTTTTCTCAACTTATTTTTTAAGTGATTTTTGAGTTTTCTCAACTTATTTTTTAAGAGATTTTTGAGTTTTCTCAAATTATTTTTTAAGTGATTTTTGAGTTTTCTCAAATTATTTTTTAAGTGATTTTTGAGTTTTCTCAACTTATTTTTTAAGTGATTTTTGAGTTTTCTCTTATTTTTTAAGTGATTTTTGAGTTTTTATTTTTTAAGTATTTTTGAGTTTTCTCAAATTATTTTTTTAAGTTTTCTCAAATTATTTTTGATTTTTGAGTTTTCTCATTTTTGAGTTTTCTCAAATTATTTTTTAAGTGATTTTTGAGTTTTCTCAAATTATTTTTTAAGAGATTTTTGAGTTTTCTCAAATTATTTTTTAAGAGATTTTTGAGTTTTCTCAATTTATTATTTAAGAGATTTTTGAGTTTTCTCAAATTATTTTTTAAGAGATTTTTGAGTTTTCTCAACTTATTTTTTAAGAGATTTTTGAGTTTTCTCAACTTATTTTTTAAGTGATTTTTGAGTTTTCTCAAATTATTTTTTAAGAGAATTTTTGAGTTTTCTCAACTTATTATTTAAGATTTTTGAGTTTTCTCAACTTATTTTTTAAGAGAATTTTTGAGTTTTCTCAACAAATTATTTTTTAAGTGATTTTTGAGTTTTCTCAACTTATTTTTTTATTTTTGAGTTTTCTCAACTTATTTTTTAAGTGATTTTTGAGTTTTCTCAACTTATTTTTTAAGTGATTTTTGAGTTTTTATTTTTTTAAGAGATTTTTGAGTTTTCTCAACTTATTATTTAAGAAATTTTTGAGTTTTCTCAAATTATTTTTTAAGAGATTTTTGAGTTTTTTCAAATTATTTTTTAAGTGATTTTTGAGTTTTCTCAAATTATTTTTTAAGAGAATTTTGAGTTTTCTCAAATTATTTTTTAAGTGATTTTTGAGTTTTCTCAAATTATTTTTTAAGTGATTTTTGAGTTTTCTCAAATTATTTTTTTAAGTGATTTTTGAGTTTTCTCAACTTATTATTTAAGAAATTTTTGAGTTTTCTCAAATTATTTTTTAAGAGATTTTTGAGTTTTCTCAAATTATTTTTTAAGTGATTTTTGAGTTTTCTCAACTTATTTTTTAAGTGATTTTTGAGTTTTCTCAACTTATTATTTAAGATTTTTGAGTTTTCTCAAATTATTTTTTAAGAGATTTTTGAGTTTTCTCAAATTATTTTTTAAGTGATTTTTGAGTTTTCTCAACTTATTTTTTAAGTGATTTTTGAGTTTTCTCAACTTATTTTTTAAGTGATTTTTTTTTTCAAAATTTTTGAGTTTTTGAGTTTTTTTTTTTTGATTTTTGAGTTTTTGAGTTTTCTCAAATTATTTTTTAAGTGATTTTTTGAGTTTTCTCTTATTTTTTAAGAGATTTTTGAGTTTTCTTATTTTTTCAAAATTTTTTAAATTTTTGAGTTTTCTCAACTTATTTTTTAAGTGATTTTTGAGTTTTCTCAAATTATTTTTTAAGTGATTTTTGAGTTTTCTCAACTTATTTTTTAAGTGATTTTTGAGTTTTCTCAACTTATTTTTTAAGTGATTTTTGAGTTTTCTCAACTTATTTTTTAAGTGATTTTTGAGTTTTCTCAACTTATTTTTTAAGTGATTTTTGAGTTTTCTCAAATTATTTTTTAAGAGAATTTTGAGTTTTCTCAAATTATTTTTTAAGTGATTTTTGAGTTTTCTCAACTTATTTTTTAAGTGATTTTTGAGTTTTCTCAACTTATTTTTTAAGTGATTTTTGAGTTTTCTCAAATTATTTTTTAAGAGAATTTTGAGTTTTCTCAACTTATTATTTAAGACATTTTTGAGTTTTCTCAACTTATTTTTTAAGAGAATTTTGAGTTTTCTCAACTTATTTTTTAAGAGAATTTTGAGTTTTCTCAACTTATTTTTTAAGAGATTTTTGAGTTTTCTCAAATTATTTTTTTAAGTGATTTTTGAGTTTTCTCAACTTATTTTTTAAGAGATTTTTGAGTTTTCTCAACTTTTTTGTATTATTATTTTTTTAAATTTACAGTGCTCTAAAAAATCTGAAGCTGGTTGCCTTAAACTTTTAAGTTTGCTCAACTTTTTTTTTTACAGTGTAGTAACACTACTAGCAAAAAGCAATGTTATTACTGTAACTAGTCACTGCCCAACACTGTATATAGCAAACAGGATCAGGGTTAAAAATGACCAATCACAACACAGAATACAGTGATGTTAACCAATGATCCGAAACCAAGCACTGAAGCACAATGTGTGTGTTGTGTGTCGCAGGAGGAGTTTGTGTGTGTGTGATGATGACGAGGCATCTCCGTTAATGATGGTGAGTGATTTCATCTTCAGCTCTGTCTGTGATTGGTCTGGAGTGAATGTGATGTAATGTGTGTGTGTGTGTTGATTTCTCAGGATGACATGAACAGACGCGAGCGGATCAGACCTGCACACACACACCTGGATGAAGGTGTGTATGAATCACTGACGACTCATGAGACACAGGAGTGTGTTTGTGTGTGAAATACATGCAGAGACAAACCTATGAAACATTCAAGATTTGTCAAACATGGTAACACTTTAGAATACAGTTCCATCATTAATTAATAACTACACAGGAACAAATGACTAACATTGTAGTAAGCTACTATTACCTAACAAGAAACTCTGATTAATGAATTAGTAAGTAAAGCTCTCAGTCAAAACTGGTAGTTCACTATTAGCTAATCAATAACTACTATATTTTTATATATATCCTGGAGAACTAATAAGAACTACTGTATACAGGTTCATAATTAATGTGAATTATGCATAATGTATAATTAATTCTAAAATGAAGATCATGGTAACCCACTAGTAATGACTCAAGCATTACCAAATTCTTCAGAAGGAATTATTAATTATTTGGATCAGTTTCTAAAGTGAATAACATGATAATTATCTAGTAATGACTGAAATCATTGTATGCTTTTGAGGTTTTTGTGAGGTTTTGGTTAGTAATTAATTTTGTTAGATTTGGAAACACTTAAATCATTACTAGTGTGTTACCGTGATCTTCATTTTAGAATTAATTATACATTATGCATAATTCACATTAATTACGAACCTGTATACAGTAGTTCTCCAGGATATATATATAAAAATAGTAGTTATTGATTAGCTAATAGTAGTTACTACAATGTTAATAGTGCATTAGTCATTTGTTCCTGTGTAGTTATTCATTAACGAAGGATTAGTTACCTTTTAAATAATTAGATCACTAAGTCGTACAGAACATCGCATATTAATGCTCGGAGAGTCA
>CM049861.1:155000-162500 GCA_027422415.1 Schizothorax lantsangensis | reverse complement strand
GCAACTAAGATATCATTTAACACTTTCAGCAGAGCTGACTCGGTCTATGAAAAGGATTAAAACAAGACTGGAAAATTACTTAAAGACTTAAGTTGATGACACAACATTTACAGAACCACAGAAATAGGTGGGTAGTTATTTAAAACACACGTGTCTAAGGAGCAAAGGAGTAACAGAGACAGATGCAGGAACAGAACCAGTTAATAAACATTTGGATAAACAGACTCGATTAACCATGACGGTGTCACGTTTATGTTCTGTTCTGGTTCTGTTCATCCAGCCTTGACCTAGTTTTCCGTTGTTCTCTGATTAGTTCATTAGTCTGCAGCTGTGTTAATTAATCTTCCAAAGTGTGCGCTTGTATATCAGTGGACTCATTTATACACTGCACTCAGTTAAAAGACTCAGTAAGACTTAAAAACTCCTTTGAAAGGGAGTTAGATGGGCAGCAAACATGAACATTAAAATCACCAACCAATATAAAATGGTCATAATTTGTAGTAATGTACCCCATTCAAGGTCAAGGTCAAGGTCAAGGTAGGTTTATTTGTAACATAAAAATCATACAGAGTACAATCAGCAGTGAAATGCAGGGATTTTTTGAAGAAAAATATAGCATAACATGAGGAAAGTGAGGAGAAAAAAAAAAAAACCAGACTATGCTCCTTGGGGAGTACAGTGTGAGAACAGGAAAAACACCTCAGCAACAAAAGCACATAATACACCATAGACACACGACTTTGCAACAGGGGAGGTAATCCAGCTCCAGCAAGCAGCCATCCGGTCCAGCAGCTAAACCCAGCGGCGCTAGTCACAGACCCGCTTGTCAGGCTGGCGGTTCAAAGCGACAGAGGCGAGGGATCGGGGGGTGGGGAGGTGAATGCATATCTTTATATATGTGTGTATGTGTGTGTATGTGTAATAGTTTGTAATCAGCAGGTGTCCGTACAATGGGGGAGGAACGCAAGAGCGTCTCACTGCAGTGCTCTTCCCAGGGTTGATTTTCCAGCAGAAGCCTAGGCCGAGGCCAGTGCTGGTTCAGGGGAGCCAAAAAAGATAAGATTGCGATTGTTTAGTCTTGGGGCGAGTAACCGCATTCCAATTCCACGGCTACTCTCTTTGTCCATTTTGATCTCCAACACCATAAATTTTCCTTTGCAAAGCCGTGAGCTTCTCCATGATAGAATCCATATTGCGGTTAATAGTCTCAGTCTCAATGCTGACCGCTCTTCCCACTGCTTCAATCATGACGGGCAGCCTTGTGAGGCTTTTGACAGCTGTTCCCATTTTCTGAATTCTTCGATAACCCAGGGCAAAGCCTAATCCAATCAGCAGAAGACCTGTTATCATGGTTCCGAATAGGTAGATATCTTCAATGTCCTCCACGGAAAGAGCCACCAGACACACGATTCGCCATCTCTCCCACGCGTCCATCGTGTAGCCAGCTGCGAACGTTCCGTCAGGGCAGTCAGGTTCCCCCGAACCCGAGCTTCTCGTCGAGAAGATGGTGTCAATTGCGTTGAGAGACCAGTTGATCAAATCCATAATTTTTCAGTTTGGAGAGCAGTGCAGAGAGAGTCTCTCAATAGATAACGAGACGAGACCAGAGAGCAAGCAGGGAAAACAAGGGCGAGGACGGGGAGTGAAAAATGCGACCGCCTCCGTTGAGTGCCAAAGAGAAGAATGGCCATTCACTCCATAAATTCAAAAATAAAATCTTTAACTAGATGTGGAGGGCGATACAACACAACTAACAAACACATACACATACTCTCACACACACACACACTCACACATACATACTCTCACACACACAAACACACATACACATACTCACACACAAACACTAACACTCACTCTCTCACACACACACACGCATAAACTGTCTGATTTGTGTGTTTTTATTCTCAGATCCAGTCCGAGTGAGCAAGAGAATGTAAGTCCATTTCACTGTAACTCAAATTCATTCATAAACTCCATGTTTTACACGCATAACAAAGTCAATCGAACAAACTTGATCAACACAGGGTTAGTAGTTTAGTAGGGTTTTAATAGTTTTATTTAATTTTTACTAATAACTCGTTCTGGTGCCATGCTATTCATCATAGACCACTAACTAGAAATAAAAACAGTACATGTGGAGGAGAGCGGGGCATGTTGTCACGTGTTACTCCTGTTGTTTTGATGCCGTTAGACTGAATGACTCGCTCTAAGATGATTCACTGCACAGCACTTCTCAGTTTCCCTCCCCAAAGGTTATTGTTGCAGTATTGGTAAAGAACGGGCCTGAGACGACGTGCTCATTCATGCATCTTTAATGAACTCTCCTTCCCCCCCACCCCCGCGCATGTGCACATTACACATCCAAATATCCTACTACTACACCTCCCCTTTTTAACTAAAGAACTCCCCCTAACAGATATCATGAACTTTAGCATGAACATAGCACTGTACTGTTAATCTCTCAATCTCTCATTCAGTCCATTCCCTCCCCTTCTGTGCAGCTTTCAAAAATTTGAAGAAAAGTAGTCTCTCACTGTGGGAAAAGTAAAAAAAAAATCACAGACATTATGCCATTATTACTATCTTTCAACAGAAGAAAGGGAAATAACATAGGATTTGTTGTTGTCAATTCAGTTCACAGCTATACAGGTTCAGTCTTAACGGTGGCCTAATAACCCGGCCCACTCTGCTTCTAACACAGTCTTGAGTCTCTCTTTACTGTGAAGGAACTGTTCTCAGACGGGAACGATATCTTCTCAGACTACCGTTCTGCCCTTCTACAATGTAGGAACGTGAGGTATCAGCAGGATTCGTGACTCTCCCTGGATTTGGCAAGTTCTTGATCCAGACTGATTGTCCTGTCTCTAGAACCGGTTTCACTTGTACTCTGTGGCGTTTATTGTATCATTTAGCCTGTTTTTCCTTCAAGTCTTTGTCCTTGTTCTTGAAGGTGCTGAGGTTCGGCCAAGCTGGTTTCAGCGTGGACGGACTCACTGGGAGAGTAGTTCTGATGTTCCGCCCATTCAAGAGTTGAGCAGGTGAAGCTCCTGAAGCTAATGGGGTAGCTTTGTAAACCATAAGTGCTTTGTGAGGATCCTCACCTTTCCTCAATAGTGCTTTAACAGTTCTGACTGCTCTTTCTGCTGCTTCTCCATTACTTTGAGGATAGTACAGGCTGCTGGTCACATGATGGAAATCATAGTCGGATGCTGCAAACTGTGGTCCATTGTCCGTAACTAAAACCTCTGGGACCCCGTGACGAGCAAACATCGCTTTAAGTTTCTCTATCTCAGGTTTTGTTGCCGTTGAAGTGAGAGAAGCAACTTCTATATAATGTGAGTAGTAGTCAATCAGCAGCACATAATTACCCTTGTTCCAGTGGAAAAAATCTGCTGCCACTCTCTGCCATGGTAGTGAGGGTAAAGGAGTAGTCAGCAGGGGTTCTGGGTGACTGTAGCTGTTTTTGACACAAGTTTCGCATTGACTCACTTTGTCTTTGATCTGCTTAGTTATACCCGGCCACCATACTGACATTTGTGCTCTTGCCAAGCATTTAGTGATGCCTTGATGTCCCTGATGTACCTTCTCTAGGACTTCCCCACGTATACCGCCAGGTATCACAAGTCTCTTTCCTTTCATCAGCAAGCCCTCTGCAATGAGCAGGTCATATCTGTGTTGCCAAAACGATGCTAGGTGTGGTGGAATACTCTTTTTTCCTTCCCACCCTGTGGTGCCTGCACACTTCATCCTCTTCCTGGGCCCTCTTTATTTGAGCAAGCTTGGTAGGTGTTGCTGGCAATTGTTGAATGACATGATCGATGTACACTTTTACCTCTTCCTCTCTTTTTAGGTCGGCTTCAGACGGGTGTTCTTTGAGTGGAGCTCTAGAAAGCGTGTCTGCTGTGATCAAGTTTTTTCCAGCAACGTGCATGATTTTGTAGGAGAACCGCAGAAGTCGTAGACGAAATCTCAGTATGCGTGGAGGCAGGTCATCTAGCGGTCTTGAGCCTAGTACACTAACTAGTGGCTTGTGATCAGTCCTGACCACGAAATCCAGTCCAAGAAGGTAGGTTTGGAATCTTTCACAGGCCCAAGTGATTGCTAGTGCCTCCTTCCCAATTTGTGCATACCTTTTCTCTGCAGGTGTCATACTCCTTGAGATGAAAGCGACCGGTCTCCATACCCATGTAGGCTGGAGCTGAGACAGTACTCCTCCTAATCCAAAGAAAGAAGCATCAGCTGAAACTCTAGTCTGTCGTTCTGGGCAGTATTGTGCTAATACTGCTGAAGAACTGAGTTCTTGTTTCACTTTTTCGAAAGCTTGTTGTTGTGGGCTCCCCCAATGCCCAGTCGTTTTCAGCTTTAAGCGGGTCTCTGATCGGTCCAGTCAGCTCTGCGATGTTGGGTGAAAATTTTCCGATGTAATTCACCATGCCAAGGAATCTCTTGACATCAGCTGTATTTTTAGGCTCTGGCATGTCTTTTATAGCTTTAATTTTGTCTGGGTCAGCTCGTATACCCTGACGGATATGTCCTAAGAACCTAACTTGAGGAAATGCAAATTGACATTTCTCGTTCAGTGTCAAACCTTTCTGTTCTAGGCGGTTAAGTACTTTGACGAGTCTCGCATCGTGTTCTTTGCGAGTAGAGCCGAACACCAGAATGTCATCTGCGTGGCACAGCGTACCTTCCAAGCCATCGAGCATCAGTGTTAAGCGTTTCTGAAAGTGTTCCGGTGCTGATGAAATGCCAAATGGAAGGCGGTGAAAACAGTATCTACCATAAGGCGTAATGAAGGTAGTGAGTGGGACTGAGTCTTTATGCAAAGGAATCTGCCAGAATCCAGCAGTAGCATCTAGCTTAGAGAAAACCGTTGCACCTGACAGTTCAGCCAGTGTTTCATCCACTGCCGGAAGAATGTGTCTCTCTCTGCAGACATTGTTATTCAGATGTGTTAAATCAACACAGATTCTGATCTTGCCATTTGGTTTTGGTACTATAACCATACCTGAGCACCATTCTGTCGCTTAGGAGCTATGACCCCCAGGTCTTCCATTCTTTTCAGCTCCTCTTTGACTTTGTTCCTCATGGGCAAGGGGACGGGGGACAGACAGAGCAAATGGAGTGGTTGACTCTTTCAGTTTAATTTTGTAAGCTCCTTCTAGTTTCCCGAGACCTGTGAAGACTTTTGAGAAGAGCTCTTTGTAATTGCGGCTCTTGATGTCTGAATTGCATCCACTGTGTGCAGCAAGTTCAGCTCTTTTATGGCAGGTAGTCCAAAGAGTGGGGTCACTAGTCTTGGTATCACGAACACTGGGTGTTTTATCATTTTCCCCTGATGATTAAGTGATGCTTCTCACCGGTATTGGCTTGTTGCTTGGTCCACACAGCTTTTTCGTTGGTGGGCTGAGAACACCATGGCTCCTCTTTGAGTACAAGCTCTCTGGGATCGCGGTTACCGCAGCTCCAGTGTCTAGCTTGAAAATAATTTGTTCACCGTTTATTATGATGGGCTTTTGCCAGACATCAGTCGAATTCTCCGACAGTACAACTCCCAAGAACACAGTCTCTATGCTCTCTGTCTCATCACACTGATATATTTCGTCCATTCTTTTCTTTGTTTTGCAGACTACTGCAAAGTGACCTTTTTTATTGCACTTTCTACACTCCGCATCCCTTGCTGGACAGCTGTTCAGTGAGTGTGTTTGTGGCTTTCCGCATCTGCCGCATCCCTTACTTGCTTCGTGGTATCTTGTAGAGTCTATTTTAACATGTCCATGTTTTCTTCATTTGAGTCCCCACTTGCTTGTGTTAAGTCTGTCTGCTGCTTTTTTATTTCTTCACTTTGTTTTATTTTTGTGATGGCTTTACTGAGTGTGATTTCAGGATCCAACTGTAGTCTCTCTGACAGTCTGTGATCTCTAATACCAGTCTATCTCTGATCTTTTCCTCTTGAAGGACTCCGTATTGGCAGTTTTCTGCTAGTTTATGAACTGCAGTAATGAACATTTCTGCTGACTCTCCCAGTTCTTGGCATCTCTTGTTGAATTTAGCCCTCTCTTATATAACATCGTGCTTGCAAACAAAGTGTTTCTCGAACTTTGTCATATTCTTTCCTGTCTGCTTCTGACAAAGCCAACGTGCACATGATATCCTCAGCTTAATCTCCCATTGTATAGATAAGTGAATTAACCTGATATTCCGGACTTCTTTCACGGATCCCCGCTGCTATGCGGAATCTCTCGAATCTTCTAATCCAATTTGGCCAGCTGCCAAAATCGCTGAAGTCGAAATGTTCAGGTGGGCTTGTATCCATCTTAAATACAAAGTATCCATCTTAAATACCTTGTTGCTGATTTCGGTATTTTTCCGAGGCTCACTCACACTCCGTCTCTCGCAGCTGCCTGTTGCCGACGCTTTTTCTGGATTTGTTTTTTTCCCTTAAAGGTCTCATTTACAACCTCTTACAGAACTGGCGAGGATGACCGTCATCCTTGCAAAGCGAGGTAAGTCCAATTCTGACACCATGTTGCGGTATTGGTAAACAACGGGCCTGAGACGATGTGCTCATTCATGCATCTTTAATGAACACTCCTTCCCCCCCACCCCCGCGCATGCACACATTACACATCCTACTACTACAGTTATCAGGGGGAAAATCATGGGAAAAACTGATTACACACACAAGGTTGCACATTAGACCTTTTTATAATCATGCATATTCATTTATCCTTGAACCGAGACTTTCAGAATTGATTCTAATAAGGCCTACTACTTCTGTTTACCAAACATGTACACGTCTGATTCATCTTCCTCCACCCTAGTCTTCCTCAGAATCCCATCATAACCTATTTCAAACAGTGAAGTCATGCAATTAATAAACAGTTTTCTATGACTCTCTTAGACTTGCCAAGGCCTGTTAACCTTGAAAGCAGTTTCAGAAACATCACACATGGCTGGGACTGTATGAGAGAGATATTTCACATCTAGGTCAAAGAGCTGTGAAGAGAACTGAAATCAAGCTGAGAGACAGACACAAACAACTGAACATCACAGCAGAGAAACATACAGTTAACAATGTTGACCTCTATAGCGGGGCATGTTGTCACAGTGGAAACCTGCCAGTAAACCGATGATTAATTTCAGCAATGCATTTATGAAACCGCAAATGCATGCAGTAACCGTTATTTTGACCAACAAATGTTGTAGTTTATATATATATGTATATATATATATATATGTTCCAAATATAAAGAAATTGACAATAAATCACTATGCATATAATTATGCATATAATAATCACAGCATGATGTCTGATGGTTTTGTGTATTCAAGAAACCCAAACATAAATCAGATAATTTATGTAAATAATAATCACTCTCCATTTCACCCTTAGGTTAAAATACCATCATCTGCAAGTAAGTTATGTTGTCTTATATAATATAATTTCATATAATACACACTACCAGTCACAAGATTTTGAACAGTAAGATTTTG
>CM049861.1:112500-150000 GCA_027422415.1 Schizothorax lantsangensis | reverse complement strand
ACTAATTACCAGGGAAAGTAACTATTGCGTTACTTTAAAAAAATGTTCAAATGTCAAATAACTTGGATGCTCCAATATTAAATATGTTAAATTAATGAAATGGACACTAAATAGAATAAATTATTATTATAAAACACTGTACATTAATCGACACTATTTATCTACTGACACTTAGCATCAGTCAGTCAAGCATTATAATATGATATTATGATAATTTAGCATTATATGATGGTAGAACTTTAGTAATTAGAATAACCAAGTATGAATTCATATTTGTCATGTTGACTGAACTTAGGACTGGTGCTTAAGATATTGTTTGTCATTTAGTGTTTCTATAAAAAAAGGGGGAAAAATTATAAGATAAAACTACTACGAATTATACCACTAATAACAATATAAAACGCATTAAGGATTAATGAGCTGCTGGGTTCATGAATATTAATCAGGTAGTCTGCGTTTGCTCGAATTGATTTGCTGAAATCAAAACAGGGATGATAATAGGTGAGCGCCGGCCAATGAGATTGTCGTTTGCGCATTAGCTCCGCCCACTAGCAGAGTTCTTAAAGCTGAAGAATTCTAAAGAAACTCCGTTATTTTGACACGAAAACACAACAAAGAATATCGTTTACATGTAGCGCGTCAATTCTGCATGTTATGAAAGACTCAAAAATCTCGCTCTGTGTGTGTGTGTGTGTGTGAGTGTGAAGTGAGTGTGTGTGTGAGTGAGTGATGTGTGTGTGTGTGTGAGTGTGTGTGTGTGTGTGTGAGAGTGTGTGTGTGTGAGTGTGTGTGTGTGTGTGTGTGAGTCAGTGTGTGTGTGTGTGTGTGTGTGTGTGTGTGTGTGTGTGTGTGTGTGAAAGTCAGTGTGTGTGTGTGTGTGTGTGTGTGTGTGTGTGTGTGTGTGACTGTGTGTGTCAAAAAAAAAAATGAAATGTGAGAAAAAAAAAAAAAAAAAATAAATGTAAAAATGCAAAAAGTCTCCTGTGAGGCTAAGTTGCTAAAAGTGTGTGTGTGTGTGTGTGAGTGTGAGTGTGAGTGTGAGTGTGTGAGTGTGTGTGAGTGAGTGTGTGTGTGTGTGTGTGTGTGTGTGTGTGAGTGAGTGAGTGAGTGTGTGTGTGTGAGTGAGTGAGTGTGTGTGTGTGTGTGTGTGTGTGCGCTTCACACTAGAGTTTACGGTACGTCAAATACAGCTACACTGCTCATCCATTCAGATGAACTGAAACATAAAATTCTAATAATATTATAATAAATTATAGTAACGCCGCATTTTATTGTCAGTAACTGTAACGGCGTTGTAACGGGGGAAACAGTAATTAGTTTGATTACTCGTTACTGAAAACAATAACACCGTTATTCCCATCACTGGTTGTTACGACGTAAAATATTTTTATTACCTTATATGTCCAAAACTGTAATTTTTCATAAATAAAGATTTCTGAGTTCTCTCAACTTATTTTTTAGCAGATTTTTGAGTTTTCTCAACTTGTCTTTTAACTTTTTGTTGTATAAACTTAAAAAATAAGTTGAGAAAACTCAGAAATCTGCTGAAGCTGGTTGCCTTAAACTTTTTAAGTTTGCTCAACTCTTTTTTTTACAGTGGACCTATTTTGATCTCAAAAGAGTGAGTCACTGAAAGTTGAGGAGTTTGCATCTATGATTAGATACTAGCTGACTTCTGTCCACAGGAAGGAGCCTTTCTAGTGCGCGACTGCTCGAAGAACACTACCTATGAGCCCTTGGTCCTCGCTGTGTTTTACGACAAACGAGTGTTTAACATTCAGATCCGCTTCAGTGATGAAATCAGCAAATACACTCTGGGAACAGGCCTGAGAACCAATGATGTGAGTCAAGCACCCACAGAACACAGTGTTATAATACGTCATCTTCATCATCATCATCATCATCATCTCTTTGTGTTCCAGAGGTTTGACTCAGTCACTGATATCATCAGGTTCCACTCCATTTTCCCCATCGTTCTTGTTGACGGGCGGAAATCTTCCACGGCAGCCAATCAGAGGAGGCAGTGTGTGCTGATGTACCCAATCACAAAGCAGGACCTGACAGAGCTTTTGAAATAAGAGCAAATACAGACATCTCCGGGATTTTAACTGACATTTTAACTTTATAAGACATTTTTAGTGACGTTTGCCTGGTACAGACCAAGCCAAAGAGCTCATCTGATAGAAAGACAAATCAGTCATATAATAATATGACTGTGTATCTAAACGATTTAATATTTTTGACATTTTAAAACACACATAGAGTGAAAGTCAGTGTTTGGTTGAATGCACACACACAAGAACCATTTAACTTTTAATCCATTTATAAGTTCACACTTAATATTTTTTGGCCTTTATGAATAATTTAAAAATAGATGTTATGCTTCTTAAGCTTCAGAACTATGTACAGATTATAGTTTGACATACACTCATAACATGTTTAGTTTACAAACGAGCAGATGCCCTGAAAATCAAAAAGCTATGCTGTAACTTTACATAACATCAACAGTAATAAAGCAAGCATATTTGATCATTTGAGGTAGATTTACACTGAAAACACATCAAACCGTCTCAACTGTTTAATGACAATACACTTTACCAAAGGAAAGACATGTATGCTGTTGTTTACAGTGAAATACTGAGTCCGTATATGCAAATATTTTTGTTTGTTTGCACTTTTTAGTGTGTCATACGTTTGAATTTCAGCAAATGGCAAAGCCTCACCAATCAATGACCATGTGCACAAAATCAGAAAAGACTCGCTTAACACTGATGCTTACGTGCATGATTACAAATAACAGTTAATGAACATTTGTGAATCTCCAAACGCAAGAAATGATCCTGTACAGTCTAAAACAGTCCTAAAACAGACATTAGTGTTGTTGGAAACCACCTGGTTTCAGAGTTCTGGATATCTTCTACATATTGGCATTTCGGTTTTACATTTATTATTTTTAGAAATTCTCTCTTTATATATTATACATATATATGAGCATGTTTGTCATTGCTGCTGTCAAGTGGGCCATTGGTAAGTAATGCTGAAAAAAGTTCCCAACGATAATATGTGACACTGGAGCACAAACCAGTCATAAGGGTCCATTTTTTGAAATTGAGATGTATGCATCATCTGAAAGCTGAATAAATAGCTTTCCATTGATGTATGGTTTATGATCGGACAATATTTGGTAAATCTGGAATCTGAGGGTGCAAAAAAATCTAAATATTGAGAAAATCAGCTTTAAAGTTGTTCAAATGAAGTTCTTAGCAATGCATATTACTAATCAAAAATTAAGTTTTGATATATTTACGGTAGGAAACTTACTAAATATCTTCATGGGACATGATCTTAATATCCTAATGATTTTTGGCATAAAAGAAAAATGGATAATTTTGACCCATACAATGTATTGTTGACTATTGCTACAAATATACCCCAGCGACTTAAGACTGGTTTTGTGCTCCAGGGTCACATACAGTATGAGTAGAATAGCTAATACTTGGTCATATTTGACGAAATGCTTATTGGCATTGTCCACCAACCAGCTTTATTACCATTAAACTTTAAAATGATCTCACATGGGTTTTTTAAATCGTAAAAAATGAATACGTGAAATATCTACAAGGGAATGTAGCTGTTTTTTACGAGAGTGGTTTCTCCGAGACTCCCGTTAGAACGAACTCGATTACCTGATACTTCTGTCCGTGGACTTTCTTGAGTTTCATCTTGAATGAAGGCTGTTTCATGTTCGCCGGTTGTTCCTGCTCGTGATCCACTGCGCGAACCCACTTATAGTTCTTCAGAGTCTGGACGCCAACATTGACCCTCTGAACTGAAGGATTGGGGTGGTTCAGAACCACAACCGGCTGGTTCGGACCGGGAAGCTTAACGCGCTGATTCTCTTTCAGAGGAGTTAACCTCAGTTCTCCATGACGTTCGGTTGAGAATCGAGGATGGTCCATTCCATCCGACGATGACCTGCGTTTCTTGGCTTTTCTCTTTTCTTTCTTGTGTTTTTTACGTGGTGGCGAGTCTTGGCGCTTCTCTTCTCTTTCACAAAGGTTTCTCTTTAGTATCAGCTTGATAGCCACTGCAGGACTTCCGGAGACGTTCTGTTCGCTGAGCGTGCAGCAGAGAACCGGTCGCGCCGTCAAACTCTCCTCGCGAGTTGGCGCTTCCGGAAGCTTCTTGGTGGGTTCCAACAAAGAACTGGGAATCCTGAACAAAGCTACTTTTGGATACATGTTGGAAACACAGGAATGGTGCTCTTGGCCAGACTCGTGTTCATAATTTCCCTTGTCTTGATGTGAAATGTCGTCCTTGTTTGATGGAACGACGCTCTGGTTTGGCAAAACCAATGGTTGAGTCAAATTTGGAGCTTGTTTGTTTAGGGTTTTCTTTGATGTTTTTACTTGACCATGAGTTTTAGATATTGCAGAGCCTTTACTACTCACATCCTCTGTCTTTGCTTCTTTGAGACCCGAAGAAGCACCTTTGGGTTTCTCCTCAGGGTCCTCCTTTTTAATCAGAATACTACAGACTAGTGATTGCTCTGAACTCTTCACCTCGTCCTTCGGCTCTTTCATTGCCACCATCCAGCGTTGCGTTTCTGGCGAGGACTTTAAGATGGTTTGAGTCGACGTAGGCGTAGGACAAAGAGAGAAAACTGATGAGATCACGGGAAGGCTTTCAGAACTCAATTCCGGACCTTCGAGCGTGATTATCTCTGGATCCTTGGTCTTCAGGTGGCGCTTGCTCTTGGCTGGCGTCTCTGAAGAACACTGTGGTTTGTGTGCTGATTGAACAGTTTTTGTGATAGTCTGAAGATTGGTGCACGTTGAAGGCCGCTGCTGTTTGACTTTGTGAGATGAAGAAGACGTGGACGGGCTGACTGGACACCCTTTGGCAACTTGGCATTTGAAGGACAGTTTGCCTCCGGTTGCGGCTGATGAGGGTTCATCCACGTTGCTCTTCCGGTCTTGCGGGGTACCGTTGGGTGGGATCAACCGTAGCTCCAACTCTCGAGTCCCGTTGACGTTTTTCACCTCGACCAGTTCCACCAAACACCCGGCAGGAATATTGATCTCCTCTGGACAGGACACGGTCAAAGGCTTGTTGTGTTGAATTGGCTGGTTCAAAGGTGCCAACAGTTCCACTTGGACACTTGATGGCTCTGCTGATGATCCTACAGGTGCTCTAGAGTTCGTTCTTGACTGATTGCTCTTTTCTGCACTGGAGTGCAGTGGACCTTTGATTGTACTGCTGGAAAGTACAACTGGTTTCTGCATCCCAATGTTAGTCCCAGTTGTGGACTGACTAGACCTCTGATCCATCTGGATATTCCTCTTGGATAAGGGCGTATTAAGCAGTGTTCTTAGCGGGGTGTTCAATTCAACAGGTGCTCGGACCTGGACTCTGGGAAAGGTTTTTGCAGCCGTAGCCTTTCCCGAAACACTAACCCTTGGGCTTTGCTGTAGTGGTTCTGTAGAACCAACACGAACTCTTGAGAACGTGGCTTTCGGAGTAAGCTTTTCCGAAACGGAAACCTTGTTGTTCCCATCAGCACTGGGTTGAGAGTTCGATAGGTTGCCGTTTGCCTCCCGTGATCTTAGAACCACTTGTGGCATGATGCCTAACGAGTGACTTGGAGCGCAGCTGGGAACGGCACCGGTGAACTGAGTCTTAGAAACCGGAACGACGGTTGCTGTGTTGGTCATACACGGCGATGTGAAACTGTAGGTCATCCGGGCACGATTACTCTTAGTTTGGTTCACTGATTGGCTGGGTTGACTTCCACTGGGGTGTTCGACATGGAAATTGGGAATCGCACACTGGTCGCTCCTTTCAGGCCAATCTGAAATCACGAGAGTGTCTGTAACAGATGGACCTTCTGTATCTGTGGTGGATACAGTGAAGTCAGTTATGAAGCCTTCTTCCGCATTTCTCTTGTGTATACGAAGGATATGCTTCACCATGTAATCTCTCCGCACGGCTCCGTACGAGCAGAAGCTACACCTGTACGGGTACGAGCCGGTGTGCAAGACGATGTGTTTCTGAGACTCCGTTTTAGAATAGGAGATATGGCTGCAGAGCGCGCAGGAGAAAGTCACCTCCTGATGATGGGACACGTGCCTCTCGAACAGGTCAGTGTCTTTGGTGGAAAAGCGGCACTTTGCACAGCACAGGCGATCGATGTCTTTTCTAGGTATAGCATTGGCCTTGCCGTTCATCAATGACATGAAACTTTGTTGTGAACGCATGGTCAGGACAATCCTACGGTCCAAAAATCAAAGAATGCGTGATCCACATTAGCTGTTTTTTCACGGGTGAGAATCCCTTCCTTTGGGCTCAGCACAACGTTAGTTTATATCTGCACAATGGGTGAGAAAAAAAGAGAAATTAGAAACGAATACGATACAGAAAGTAGTAATAAACAACTGATTCACAAAGAACACCGTCTTCCTTGGTTGTTTTGCAACAGCTCTAATTTATAACCTTTGCTTCTATAAATTCTTTGTAACGCAACTAACAGCAACACTGTTAAAGATAATTCATGATGTTCAAATCACTAGTGCATCTTGAAAGTGAATTTAATGGAGCATTAAAGATGACACTTTAGGAAGTTTATTATAACCATTGTTGCCTTTTTCAAGGTACACTATATTGCCAAAAGTATTGGCACCCCTTCTAATGAACAGGTTTGACTACTTTAGTAATTTCTATGAGTACAAATCTTAATGTTCAAGCATATAATGATATTCTAGGAAATTGTGTGCTTCTAATATTATAGCAACAGTTTGGACTCTTTTCTATTCTAACATGACAATGTCTCTGTGTATAAGACAAGGTTCAAAAAGAAAATGATTGATTGAGTCAGTGTGGAAGAACTTGACTGGTCTGCATAAAACCAAGTCCTAATCCCAGTTTAACACCTCTGGTGTGACTGTAAATGCAGACCTTGAGACAAAAACTCATCACCAAACACCAATGACTTGTACATATGGGTTCAGTCATTTTAGACACTTACAAAACTGTTGCTACAGAGATGAAATACAATTTTTAAATACATGAATTATGTTCCCATCGTTGTTGCCACAGATTTGGAAGTGCATCTGTTCTAAAGAAGAGGGTGCCAATACATTTGTCTATATAGTGTATGTACAAGTCATTGGTGTTTGGTGATGAGTTTTTGTGCATTTACAGTCACACCAGAGGTGTTAAACTGGGATTAGGACTTGGTTTTATGCAGACCAGTCAAGTTCTTCCACACTGACTCAATCAATCATGTTCTTTTTGAACCTTGTCTTATACACAGAGACATTGTCATGTTAGAATAGAAAAGAGTCCAAACTGTTGCTATAATATTAGAAGCACACAATTTCCTAGAATATCATTATATGCTTTAACATTAAGATTTGTACTCATAGAAATTACTAAACCTGTTCATTAGAAGGGGGCGCCAATACTTTTGTATCTTGAAAGTAACCACATAGAGACCAGAATATCATAAAGACTTGGAAATGCAATCACTAACAACCTTTTAACAACCAAACTGCAACTGACTAATAACCACTCAGAACAAACTAGTACAGTGTACCAGGTTTTGCATTGGTTGTTATCTGATGGTCTGAAATATCCATTTTTGGGGGTCTACATGTCAAACTCTCTAGCGCCACCATCAGCTTGAAGTTTCACTTTTTTAAAACCAGTTTTCTGTTAATAATATTTCAGTCCGATGGCATAAAAACTCTTTGACCTCCGATATTGTGCAGAACTGCATTCATCACATCTGAAAAAGTTGATTTTTTTTATTTCATGTTTATTTAATTTATTTGGCTTACCATTTTTTTTCTGTTCTTAACTAAATTTGGCACAAACAGTCATAACACCATTCTGAACAATACTGATCAAATGAGTTTTTGATATTCAAAACTGTTCACCAATGACCAGCCCGAGTGCTTAACCATTGCAATGTATACAAATCCAGTGTGAAACCAACATTTGTCAAAACATTTGCCTATAAAATCAAATACAAGTACAATAAGACATTTTTATGCAATGCAAGAATAGTCAATGTTCTTGATTTGGCTTACTGGTTAAAATCACAATCACTAATATCAATACTTTCAGTAGTTTTAATCATATTTATTAGTAAAGATATTGGTATTAATGACAGTAACAAAACAAAAGCTACTTGTACTGCAACGTACAAGCTACAAATCACTTTATAGTAGTAGTAGTAGTACAGTAAATGCAATAAAACAGAGCTTTTTGTTGGATATTTATGTTCTCAACACTGCAAAAACAACACAGATTTGATATTTATGACTCTGGAGAACAAAAGCAGTCATCAGTAACACAGGTATATTTGTAGCAATAACCAACAATACATTGTATGGGTCAAAATTATCAATTTTCTTTTATGCCAAAAATCATTAGATATTAAGATCATGTTCCATGAAGATATTTAATAAATGTCCAACCGTAAATATATCAAAACTTAATTTTTGATTAGTAATATGCATTGCTAAGAACTTCATTTGAACAACTTTAAAGGTGATTTTCTCAATATTTAGATTTTTTTGCACCCTCAGATTCCAGATTTACAAATATTGTCCAATCATAACAAACCATACATCAATGGAAAGCTATTTATTCAGCTTTCAGATGATGCATAAATATCAATTTCAAAAAATTGACTCTTATGACTGGTTTTGTGCTCCAGGGTCACATATTATAAATGCATGCAATATAGTATAAACAGATGCAATTTCTGAGTAAACAAGGAAGCTATGCAGGAATGGCTTCACAGAACAAGCAGTAATTTATTAGGTCATAAATGCACAGTGCATTGCACAAATGCATCTACATGAGCATCGAATATCTCTGCAGATCTACTGCTCTCTCATCAGGAGGAGATTCTCGTTCTGACTGCATGCACAGCACACAGTAATAATTCCCCGAGGCGATATAAATAAGAAGAGCATTCACGCATTTCTCAAGTGTTGCGTGATCAGAGCCACGCGCGCGCGCGCCGCTGCGACGCGCAAACAGCGATGCGTTAAAACACTAACCTCGTCTTAAAAGCGTCCTCCTCTCAAAAAACCGACCGATGAGTTTGATTCGTCCATTCTTCTCTATTTTACCACGAAGGTCGCTTGCATTGTTTTCTAAGTGCCGCTGTGACCGCGCTCGAGGGTGCGGGCGCGCGGAACACGTGACGCGACGCGCGGCTCTGATTGGCTGCGCGCTGCAGTAGAGCTCTACAGCTCACGCGGGCACCCGCATTTCACACGCGCAGCGACCCAAAAACATGTGATTTCTCGCTTTGATGATAGAATGTGGAGCTCAGAGCGTTTGTTCTTGTAGAAACTATTTTGTTTTAGTCGGTTGATTCATGTGATGCTGTGAGTTAGTCAGTAAATTCACCCGCACTGTGCACTCTTCCTCTTACACAGCTTGAGCCAAGATGGCGGCCGTGAAAAACAGACAGGAGCCAGACTCATGTTGTAGTCCGCTTGTATTCACACACACTACAGTTTACAGACACACTTCACACATTCTGATGCTATTATATAACGGTTATGGGTAATACATGTATGCATGTATATTTATTTGATTATATTGGCCACACCCTTTTGTAAAAAAAAAAAAAAGTTGATCAAATATATAAATAATAACACATTACAGACACAACTCTAAAATATAAACAATCACATATTTAAATGGCTTCTCTGACCCACTAGCTGTATTTTCAGTGTAAATGCATTCATGTCACCTCGAGCAGCATTAATCACGTCAGTGTACTTCTATGTAGTGTAAAGTTGCAATTCTATTAGAAGCAATATAGAGATGATCTTAGTAAGTGGTTATTATAACTGATAATTCTAACTGTATACATACACGCAGTAACTGTTGTTCAGTGTGTGTGTGTGTGTGTGTGTGTGTGTTTACCTGCTCGCTGTGTGTGTGTGTGTGTGTGTGTGTGTGTGTGTGTGTTTACCTGCTCGCTGTGAGTGTGTGTGTGTGTGTGTGTGTGTGTTTACCTGCTCGCTGTGAGTGTGTGTGTGTGTGTGTGTGTGTTTACCTGCTCGCTGTGAGTGTGTGTGTGTGTGTGTGTGTGTGTGTGTGTGTGTGTGTGTGTGTGTGTGTGTGTGTTTACCTGCTCGCTGTGTGTGTGTGTGTGTGTGTGTGTGTGTGTGTGTGTGAGTGTGTGTGTGTGTTTACCTGCTCGCTGTGAGTGTGTGTGTGTGTGTGTGTGTTTACCTGCTCGCTGTGAGTGTGTGTGTGTGTGTGTGTGTGTGTGTTTACCTGCTCGCTGTGAGTGTGTGTGTGAGTGTGTGTGTGTGTGTGTGTGTGTGTTTACCTGCTCGCTGTGAGTGTGTGTGTGAGTGTGTGTGTGTGTGTGTGTGTGTGTGTGTGTGTGTTTTCCTGCTCGCTGTGAGTGTGTGTGTGTGTGTGTGTGTGTGTGTGTGTGTGTTTACCTGCTCGCTGTGAGTGTGTGTGTGTGTGTGTGTTTACCTGCTCACTGTGTGTGTGTGTGTGTGTGTGTGTGTGTGTGTGTGTGTGTGTGTGTGTGTGTGTGTTTACCTGCTCGCTGTGTGTGTGTGTGTGTGTGTGTGTGTGTGTGTGTGTGTGTGTGTGTGTGTGTTTACCTGCTCGCTGTGAGTGTGTGTGTGTGTGTGTGTGTGTGTGTGTTTACCTGCTCGCTGTGAGTGTGTGTGTGTGTGTGTGTGTGTGTGTGTGTGTGTGTGTTTACCTGCTCGCTGTGAGTGTGTGTGTGTGTGTGTGTGTGTGTGTTTACCTGCTCGCTGTGTGTGTGTGTGTGTGTGTGTTTACCTGCTCGCTGTGACCTGTGTGTGTGTGTGTGTGTGTGTGTGTTTACTTGCTCGCTGTGAGTGTGTGTGTGTGTGTGTGTGTGTGTTTACCTGCTCGCTGTGAGTGTGTGTGTGTGTGTGAGTGTGTGTGTGTGTGTGTGTGTGTGTGTGTTTACCTGCTCGCTGTGAGTGTGTGTGTGTGTGTGTGTGTGTTTACCTGCTCGCTGTGTGTGTGTGTGTGTTTACCTGCTCGCTGTGTGTGTGTGTGTGTGTGTGTGTTTACCTGCTCGCTGTGTGTGTGTGTGTGTGTGTGTGTGTTTACCTGCTCGCTGTGAGTGTGTGTGTGTGTGTGTGTTTACCTGCTCGCTGTGAGTGTGTGTGTGTGTGTTTACCTGCTCGCTGTGAGTGTGTGTGTGTTTACCTGCTCGCTGTGAGTGTGTGTGTGTGTGTGTGTGTTTACCTGCTCGCTGTGAGTGTGTGTGTGTGTGTTTACCTGCTCGCTGTGAGTGTGTGTGTGTTTACCTGCTCGCTGTGAGTGTGTGTGTGTGTGTGTGTGTTTACCTGCTCGCTGTGTGTGTGTGTGTGTGTGTGTGTGTGTGTTTACCTGCTCGCTGTGAGTGTGTGTGTGTGTGTGTGTTCTATCTAGAAATGCTAGTAAGTGGTTATTATACTTGATAATGCAGTTCCAGGAATATTGAAGGCTGTTGCAGCACTAAATCTTCATTTATATGACACATAAATATGACTCAATGATATCAGCTGGTTATTTTGAGTCTGCTAAAATGAACTCATCACATGCATGTCCTTTATTAATGATTCATCACATACAGTACAGTGTGATCCGGCAGTCTTATATCACCCAGATGAGTTATTTTACAATAGCTGTACATTATAACCAGTGTTGGGCAGTAACTAGTTACTGTAATAATATAACTAGTAGTGTAACTAATTACTAATAAGATTTCAGTAATAATATTACAGTTATCATCCATAAAACAGCTTTTGATGCCTCGACCCGCTGATTTAAAATACAACAATTTAATAATTAATAGATTTATGTTCATAATTTCACGACTCGTGCATGATCTGAACACTGTTGTGTGTTACTGTACTCTTGTATTACATCCCTCTGATCAGCATTATATTACTATAATTAAAATATTTTGGAAAATTAAACAGTTTCTTACAAACTTATGTGATTTGATGAAATACATAATGAATATAATCATATATGAGTAACGGAGAAATTACAATTAGCTTCAAGATACACATTAATGAGATTACAGTTTTTTCCAATTGCTAACACACTAAAATGACACCACATGAGCTAATTGGCCAATTACATGTGCCATCTGGCCAAACACCTCAATGGTTAATTGTTAACACTTCAATCAGGATGTAAGCACTATGAAAAGACCACAGGTGAGAACCTTTTTGTGAGAACAATGGAAGACATTGCAGAGAGAGGAAGAGGAAGAGGGAGGTTGAGAATAAGAGGGGGAGGAAGAGTGAGAGGTAGGGGTAGAGCAGGTAGAGGAGTTCATGGCCAAAGAAGACAAACACTTTCAAATGAAATCAGAGCAACCTTAGTAGATCATGTCATCAACCATGGGCTGACAATGCGTGAGGCTGGACAGAGAGTGCAGCCAAACTTGAGTCGTTTTACTGTCGCCTCTGTCATCCGGACCTTTAGACTGGAGAACAGGTATGTAACCAAAATTTCATGTAGTACACATGTAGTATACCCCATGTCATAGTGTATCAGTTGGGTGACACCTGTTTACTTAGTGTATGACATCAGCCATTCATGAACTGTACAAGTTTCCTGTACAATGTACTCTACTGTGGGGGAAAATATTTAGGCTGCATTGTCCAAGCCCTATATATATTTTTATTTTTATTTTTTCTAAAGGACTGAGAGACGACACCATGGTGGAGGAAGGGGCCAAATGTTCACCGGGGGACAGGAAGCTGGCATTGTAAACTTGGTTTTGGAAAATAATGAAATCAGATTAAGAGAAATTCAAAGCCACATCATCCAAGACAACACCTTATTCAACAACATTCAACGAGTCAGTCTGTCCACATTGGCTCGCATTCTCAAGCGAAACCAAATCAGAATGAAACAACTTTATAAGGTGCCGTTTGAGAGAAACTCTCAAAGAAACAAAGAGTTGAGACAAGCATATGTGGATGTAAGTACTATATTGACTGCAGTACACCACACGCAACATAGTTTCCCAGTGTACTGGATAACACCATATTGACTGATTTTTGTTCTTTGTTTTCAGGGAGTACTGGAAATGGATGCTCATGCAATCCCACATGAGTTCATCTTTATAGATGAGGCTGGGTTCAACCTAGCAAAGACCAGAAGAAGGGGGAGAAACGTCATTGGCCACAGAGCCATTATAGATGTTCCTGGCCAACGTGGTGGGAACATCACAATGTGCGCTGCCATCTCCAGTATGCATGGTGTCCTCCACCGTCATGCCAACCTTGGACCATACAACACAGCCCATATTCTCACATTTCTGGACAGACTTCACAACATTCTCATACCACCAGAGCGTATGAATGATGCAGACCATCAAAGAAACCGGTATGTTGTAGTATGGGACAACGTGAGCTTTCATCGTGCAGCCCCAGTCCAAAACTGGTTTGCTGACCACCCAACATTTCTCGTGCAATACCTCCCACCATACTCACCATTTCTGAACCCCATAGAAGAGTTCTTTTCGGCATGGCGGTGGAAGGTATACGACCGGCAGCCCTTTGTGCGCATGCCTCTTGTGCAGGCCATGGAAGAGGCATGTGATGAGATTGATGTGGGTGCAATTCAGGGATGGATAAGGCACTCAAGGCGCTTCTTCCCTCGATGTCTGGCAAGGGAAGATATTGCCTGTGATGTTGACGAGGCGTTGTGGCCAGACCCGGCTGTGCGGCAAGATGCTGCCTAATTATTTTTCTTGCCTCTTTTTTTTACTGTAATTTTTTCTGAAATTTTCTTTTTCAGTTTACTGTTTTTTGTAAGAATATTCTTGTTCAGTCCCATGTAAATATATCTGCTGTGCATATGTTGCACTGACTTGTTTACTGTGAAAAATAAAATAAAAAAATGTTGCAACAGCATGTGTGTGTATCTGCAAATATTTCTGTGCATGTGAACAATCTGATACATATTTTAGTATTATGGCAAAGCATACTAAAGATGGGGGTGCTTTTCATTATGCCCAACAGTGTGTAGTTGGTTAGGCAAAAATCTGGTAACATGAATGAAGTGTGTGCCATTTCATGCAAAAGTTTGATTTTGATAATGCTATGTGTAGTTTCGGTTGCAGTGCTTCATTTTGCAGGATATATGAGGTATTTTGCAGTTTGGGTGTGTGGTTTTGTGAATTGTGTTAAATATTTTGATAAAACCAGACTAGTTTGAAAAATTGTGTGTTAGCAATTGGAAAAAACTGTAATACAACACTATGAATGTCACTATTAATTATTGAGTGTTTGTAATAACTAATAATGTGTATTTTGGTCAAATGATGAGGCAGAAATATGTTATTAGTAACATTTATGTGGAAGATACATTGTTACAGCTTCTGTGTGACGTGAAGAAACAATGTAACTAATTACTGCTGCCAGAAAGTAACTGTTACTTTTAAAGGAGTAACTAGTAATGAGTAATAGATTACATTCTCTGAGTAACGAGCACAACACTGTTCATATACTTAATAAAATTAAAAAATATAATAGCAATAATATTAATTCCAATACTTTCCATAGTTTTAATCATATTTAGTAGTATAATATTAATTAATTAATTATATATATTTATTTATTTAATTAAAAATAAATAAATTATATATATATATTATATTAGTAGTAATATTTAGTAGTATTTGTAAGTCACTTTGGATAAAAGCGTCTGCTAAATTACTAAATATAAATATAAATATAGTAGTATTAATGATAATAATATTTATTTCTTAATGCAAAAACCACACAAAGGTGATATATAAATCAATAAACACAAGTATTTTTAAAATAAATAAATTAATAAATAGGCCTATACTTAATTAATAAAAGTCAAAAGTAAATTTTATGTTTTTGTAATTAATTAGGACATTTTACGAAGTAATTATATATATATAAATAAATAAATAAATTATATATATATAATTTGTACCGTAAAAGTAAAAATATTTTCGGATTTTTGAATAAAGGTCTCAACTTGTGACATATGGCCGAGTTTCAAAGGGAAGAATCACGGGTCTAAATGCTCAAAATCTGAAATCAGTGGACATTTAAAGTAGGCATAATCATAAACGCCATAACCCGTTCCACGTCACTTCCGGTCGGGCGTGTGCGCGCAGGTCTGATCGAGCGCGAAGGGTCTTGACTATATATGGGCAAAGCCGAGCCGTCCTCGCGCCGCCGCTTCTTCCGCGTTCAGCGTTCCGTGTTCCGCCGGCGACAGAAGCGACCAGAACCGGATCCGTTCCTCACAGCCGCTCATTCACTCACCGAGCACCAGCCGAGATGTCCTACGAGCTCAGTAAGTGTGTGTGTGTTTACCTGCTCGCTGTGTGTGTGTGTGTGTGTGTGTGTGTGTGTGTGTGTGTGTGTGTGTGTGTGTGTGTGTGTGTGTGTGTGTGTGTGTGTGTGTGTGTGTGTCTCTCGTTATAGTGGTTAGAGCAGGTTGATTTTCATTGTGATGACAGCAGCAGCAGTGTGTGTGTGTGTGTGTGTGTGTGTGTGTGTGTGTGTGTGTGCGTGCGTGCGCGAGCGCGCGCGTTACCTGCTCGCTGTGTGTGTGTGTGTTTACCTGCTCGCTGTGATGTGTGTGTGTGTGTGTGTGTGTGTGTGTGTGTGTGTTACTGTATACATACACGCAGTAACTGTGTTGCTCAGTGTGTGTGTGTGTGTGTGTGTGTGTGTGTTACTGTATACATACACGCAGTAACTGTGTTGCTCAGTGTGTGTGTGTGTGTGTGTGTTTACCTGCTCGCTGTGTGTGTGTGTGTTTTACCTGCTTGCTGTGTGTGTGTGTGTGTGTGTGTGTTACTGTATACATACACGCAGTAACTGTGTTGCTCAGTGTATGTGTGTGTATGTATGTATGTGTGTGTGTGTGTGTGTGTGTATGTGTGTGTGTGTTAATGGTTCACTCTTCTCGGATCATTTACTGAAACACATCATGGTACTTAAACAAATAATAAAATATTAATACCATGGTAATAATAGCATTATTCCCGTCCAGAAGCGTGGTGTTGTAATGGGAGGTTTATGTGAATGTGTGCAATAGTGACTAAATCTATGTGAAAAGTCTTTAAAATCAGTTTGTGTGTGAATCTGTGATTGTGATCCAAACACTGATCAGTGAGCGTCATTATCAGTCTGGCACTGATTCAGCCAATCGGGTGCGTTGGGGGCGGGGCTATCAGTTTGTCTGACCAATGGCAGACAGGTGTGTGTTTTGAAAAACGGCAGTTATTCTTACAGCTCTGCTGGGGCCAGATTCACACAATAATAGAATAAAATGTGTATTTTATAACTAGTTAATGCGATTTTTGTATTCCCTAAACACTTGCTATATTTTTTCTTAATATTTTGTGTTATGAGACAATAAACATTCTCTTAAATCCTCAAAGTTGACCTGTTTAATTTACATTTATGCATTTAGCACACGCTTTTAAGCAAAGCAACTTACAAAAGAGGAACAAACATGAATTCATTGTGATGTTTAAGCATTACAAAACTGCTAAACTTGCATATAATGTGTGTTTAGCAACTACATAAACTTCCCCATGCACTTATGTTCATTAGCGTCATTATTAGGAATTATGAGATTAACAACTTACTGTTTTATTTTCATAAGTTAACCAAATAGTTTCCAGGATATGATGGTTAATGTTGTTAAATTAAATAACTGATGGTTTATCATTGGGATGATATTACAAGTTTATTCACATTTTAAAAAAAAACACGTTTAATTATCGTTAAGATTTGTTAATATCGTACGTGATTTGTTAACACTACTGAAAAATGTTCAAGCTGCTACTTTTTATTCATTTTTCAAGAGTCGCAGTTTATTAGAATGAACTCTTTTCTCGTCCCGCAGAGAGCGTGTTCGCCAGCCTTCCTAATATGGAAAGGGGCGTGGCCAAGGTCCTGGGCGGAGACCCCAAAGGGAACAACTTCCTGTACACCAACGGCAAGAGCGTGATAATCAGGAACATCGAGGTGAGACGCCAAACCAAAACTGGAAAATTGTTGTGTTTGTCAAAAACTGAGCAAGAAACACAATCACTGTAATGCGCGAACAGCGGACGTTTATGAGAGCTGTTTAAATAGTTGTTGTTTTTAACGCTAAAGGTCTCCGCACACTGAGTCCGAAATTTTCGCGCGTTAAGTTTATGAGAGTTGTTTAAATAGTCTTTTAGTAATAGAGTTCGAAATTTTCGCACGTTAAAAAATAAATACGACCTCACGTTGTGTCAATCACGTTTGCACGCTGCCTCCGAAACTTTCGTTCGTTTACTTAATTCGTTTCGAATTAAAACTTTCGTTCGTTTTTTACAACAAAAAAAATTCGGATCAGGTTCGATTTCTGCGTTTTCGCATCCGTAGCATGCGTTTTGATAGGAAAGGATGGCGAATACGAAAAAACGGGAAAACGCACGCTCTGGAGCGGTTCGGTTGTAGTGAGAACGCAATCCGATCCAAAGGATCAACGAACCAAGCTATATCACAATGCATGATGGGTAATTACGTAAGTTCCGTGAAAAGTATTGAAAATTTGTTGTGTTTGTCAAAAACCGAGCAAGAAACACAATCACTGTAATGCGCGAACAGCGGACGTTTATGAGAGCTGTTTAAATAGTTGTTGTTTTTAACGTTAAATGTCTCCGCACACTGAGTCCGACATTTTCGCGCGTTAAAAAATAAATACGACCTCACGTTGTGTCAATCACGTTTGCACGCTGCCTCCGAAACTTTCGTTCGTTTACTTAATTCGTTTCGAATTAAAACTTTAGTTCGTTTTTTACAACAAAAAAAATTCGGATCAGGTTCGATTTCTGCGTTTTCGCATCCGTAGCATGCATTTTGATAGGAAAGGATGGCGAATACGAAAAAACGCACGTTCTGGAGCGGTTCGGTTGTAGTGAGAACGCAATCCGATCCAAAGGATCAAAGAACCAAGCTATATCACAATGCATGATGGGTAATTACGTAAGTTCTGTGAAAAGTATTGAAAATTTGTTGTGTTTGTCAAAAACGGAGCAAGAAACACAATCACTGTAATGCGCGAACAGCGGGCGTTTATGAGAGCTGTTTAAATAGTTGTTGTTTTTAACGCTAAAGGTCTCCGCACACGGAGTCCGACATTTTCGCGCGTTAAAAAATAAATACGACCTCACGTTGTGTCAATCATGTTTGCACGCTGCCTCCGAAACTTTCGTTCGTTTACTTAATTCGTTTCGAATTAAAACTTTCGTTCGTTTTTTACAAAAAAAAAATTCGGATCAGGTTCGATTTCTGCGTTTTCGCATCCGTAGCATGCATTTTGATAGGAAAGGATGGCGAATACGAAAAAACGCACGTTCTGGAGCGGTTCGGTTGTAGTGAGAACGCAATACTATCCAAAGGATCAACGAACCAAGCTATATCACAATGCATGATGGGTAATTACGTAAGTTCCGTGAAAAGTATTGAAAATTTGTTCTGTTTGTCAAAAACGGAGCAAGAAACACAATCACTGTAATGCGCGAACAGCGGGCGTTTATGAGAGCTGTTTAAATAGTTTAAACGCTAAAGGTCTCCGCACACTGAGTCCGAAATTTTTCGCGCGTTAAAATAAATACGACCTCACGTTGTGTCAATCACGTTTGCACGCTGCCTCCGAAACTTTCGTTCGTCAAAAAAAAAAATTCGGATCAGGTTCGATTTCTGCGTTTTCGCATCCGTAGCATGCATGTTGATAGGAAAGGATGGGAATACGGAAAAACGCATGCGAAAATTTTGGATTCAGTGTGCGATGACCTTTACTTTAAGTTTACGAGAGCTGTTTAAATAGTCTTTTAGTAATAGAGTCCGAAATATTCGCACGTTAAAAAATAAATACGACCTCACGTTGTGTCAAACACGTTTGCACGCTGCCTCCGAAACTTTCGTTCGTTTACTTAAATCGTTTCGAATTAAAACTTTCGTTAGTTTTTTACAACAAAAAAAATTCGGATCAGGTTCGATTTCTGCGTTTTCGCATCCGTAGCATGCGTTTTGATAGGAAAGGATGGCGAATACGAAAAAACGGGAAAACGCACGCTCTGGAGCGGTTCGGTTGTAGTGAGAACGCAATCCGATCCAAAGGATCAACGAACCAAGCTATATCACAATGCATGATGGGTAATTACGTAAGTTCCGTGAAAAGTATTGAAAATTTGTTGTGTTTGTCAAAAACCGAGCAAGAAACACAATCACTGTAATGCGCGAACAGCGGACGTTTATGAGAGCTGTTTAAATAGTTGTTTTTTTTAACGTTAAATGTCTCCGCACACTGAGTCCGACATTTTCGCGCGTTAAAAAATAAATACGACCTCACGTTGTGTCAATCACGTTTGCACGCTGCCTCCGAAACTTTCGTTCGTTTACTTAATTCGTTTCGAATTAAAACTTTAGTTCGTTTTTTACAACAAAAAAAATTCGGATCAGGTTCGATTTCTGCGTTTTCGCATCCGTAGCATGCATTTTGATAGGAAAGGATGGCGAATACGAAAAAACGCACGTTCTGGAGCGGTTCGGTTGTAGTGAGAACGCAATCCGATCCAAAGGATCAAAGAACCAAGCTATATCACAATGCATGATGGGTAATTACGTAAGTTCTGTGAAAAGTATTGAAAATTTGTTGTGTTTGTCAAAAACGGAGCAAGAAACACAATCACTGTAATGCGCGAACAGCGGGCGTTTATGAGAGCTGTTTAAATAGTTGTTGTTTTTAACGCTAAAGGTCTCCGCACACGGAGTCCGACATTTTCGCGCGTTAAAAAATAAATACGACCTCACGTTGTGTCAATCATGTTTGCACGCTGCCTCCGAAACTTTCGTTCGTTTACTTAATTCGTTTCGAATTAAAACTTTCGTTCGTTTTTTACAAAAAAAAAATTCGGATCAGGTTCGATTTCTGCGTTTTCGCATCCGTAGCATGCATTTTGATAGGAAAGGATGGCGAATACGAAAAAACGCACGTTCTGGAGCGGTTCGGTTGTAGTGAGAACGCAATACTATCCAAAGGATCAACGAACCAAGCTATATCACAATGCATGATGGGTAATTACGTAAGTTCCGTGAAAAGTATTGAAAATTTGTTCTGTTTGTCAAAAACGGAGCAAGAAACACAATCACTGTAATGCGCGAACAGCGGGCGTTTATGAGAGCTGTTTAAATAGTTTAAACGCTAAAGGTCTCCGCACACTGAGTCCGAAATTTTTCGCGCGTTAAAATAAATACGACCTCACGTTGTGTCAATCACGGTTGCACGCTGCCTCCGAAACTTTCGTTCGTCAAAAAAAAAAATTCGGATCAGGTTCGATTTCTGCGTTTTCGCATCCGTAGCATGCATTTTGATAGGAAAGGATGGGAATACGGAAAAACGCATGCGAAAATTTTGGATTCAGTGTGCGATGACCTTTACTTTAAGTTTACGAGAGCTGTTTAAATAGTCTTTTAGTAATAGAGTCCGAAATATTCGCACGTTAAAAAATAAATACGACCTCACGTTGTGTCAAACACGTTTGCACGCTGCCTCCGAAACTTTCGTTCGTTTACTTAAATCGTTTCGAATTAAAACTTTCGTTAGTTTTTTACAACAAAAAAAATTCGGATCAGGTTCGATTTCTGCGTTTTCGCATCCGTAGCATGCGTTTTGATAGGAAAGGATGGGGAATACGAAAAAACGCACGTTCTGGAGCGGTTCGGTTGTAGTGAGAAAGCAATACGATCCAAAGGATCAACGAACCAAGCTATATCACAATGCATGATGGGTAATTACGTAAGTTCCGTGAAAAGTACTCACTTTGTTGTTTTGCTAATACCTCAAAATGAACCTGCTAATGTCTGTGGATGAGCACGTCTTCGCCATTCAATCAAAATTATACATTTTTATAAAGACAGCTACACAAACAACGAAAAAAACCGGCGAAGCTGTTGTCGTTCCATCCTGACGGATGACCGCGAGCCGAAACCGTGGAACTTTGACCAATGAGAGAACGGTTTACTCACGCGTGACTCGTATTAACAAATTTAGTGCGTTTAGAAACTTAGCCGTGTGACCGCGAACCGCACCAAGAATAAAAAGCAACATTGTAATAATTTTAATCGTAAACGCACCATAATATTTCTACAAAAACGCTAAAATGTTTTATCGCTACGAAATGACGACGCACATCGGGTGTGTTTCCTTTACTGTGTTTTTATTCGATTTATCACGATGCTGCAAATTTAATAGTTAAAAATTCTATAGTAGTTGTACAATACTATCATGTCTTGTACATGCAAATTAGTTTGTTGTAAATGCAAATTTCTTCAGTGTTAACATATTTACTGTCAATACAAACACAGCATGTTTTCACTCTGACGTGCACCGAACGTAAAGAGTTGTTAATAATACAACTCGTAAATACGATCTTTGTGACTGGACTTGAACGAGTGTTTCTGCTGTCCGTACATGTTTTGAGTGAAAGTTACCATGTTTACCACCATGACCGGAGCTGAAGGCTGTATTTACGAGTAGGGCTGGGCGATAATTCGATAACGATAATTATCGCGATATAATTTTCCTTCGATAAAACGATATGAAGAGTTCGATAAATGTTCGATATAATGTTTATGCGCCAAAAGCGGAACGAAACCGCGCGACTCATTTGAATCGTGCCACACGGAGCGTTTATCCGCTCGGATCAACGTCAAAGTGCCGCGCGGCGCTAGCTCACTAGAGCAGATGCACTCGGTCACGCGAGCATTAACCAGCGCTGTGAGATCCAGTGTGAAGCGCTTGAATTCAGCGATGAACACATGACTACGTGATTTAAACTAGTTTAGAGCCAAACAGCAGAAACACTGTGCAACGAGACAGTTAAGGCTTTTCAGTCTACACACACCGCCATCATTTACCATGTATTTACTGTAGTAACACTCACTGCACCATGGTATTGTGGCACAAATGTGGGATATTCACACTGAATTTTATTACAGGAGTAATGGTGTATAATTATAATGTATGTATTTGTGATTAAGCGCATGTGTGCATTTATACTGAATGTTTTTCATACAAATAGGCTCCTAAAAACCATATAGTTATATTTTTACCATGGTATTGAGGTGTTATATGTGTGGTTTTAACTGTGTTTATCATGATTTAAATGTATGCTACTATGGAGAGACCAATGCTTAATAAAAAAAAAAACTTGATCAGAATAAATATAATCATATAAAACTGAGCTTGCTACAATTTTTACAGATGTTACTGATTTTAAAAATGAACACAAATGTACCTCTGCATCCGAACTCAAGCTACTATCAAATGTGCATTATTAAGAGACAGAAAAGTTATATTATTATTATTATTATTATTATTAATATTATCAGGCAACCCGAACCTGTTTCTTGATTTGAAACAATATCACTCATTAGCACATGCAGAAACTAAGAAATTAATTTTTTCTAGTTAGATATGTATTTTAAGGAAAATTAATGGTTTGGTTTCTACAACTTTCACTTTAGAGCAAAATTCTGGGTTTAAACTTGAAAGAAATAAAGATTTGACATTTATCGTGATAATTATCGATATCGACTGATATGAGAAAAATGATCGTGATAATTTTTTTGGCCATATCGCCCAGCCCTACGTCTGGTTATACGACAGTTTCTGGTGTTTCTTCTGTGTGTTGTGTATTTCTCAGATGTAAACTCTCTCTCCTGCAGAACCCAGCGATCGCAGACGTGTACACCGAGCATCCTCATCAGGTTATCGTGGCCAAATACTCTCCCAGCGGCTTCTACATCGCGTCGGGCGGTGAGTGCCGGCTCTGGGGTCCGCTCCGTGTGTGTGTGTGTCGTTCTTGAGTGTGTGTGTCTCTGTGCAGATGTGTCGGGGAAGATCCGGATCTGGGACACGACGCAGAAGGAGCACCTGCTGAAGTACGAGTACCAGCCCTTCGGAGGGAAGATCAAGGACATCGCCTGGACCGAGGACAGCAAGAGGATCGCCGTGGTGGGGGAGGGGCGAGAGAAGTGAGTGACAGCCACAGGCCACGCCCCCTGCGGCAGGCCACGCCCCTCAATTTGAATGAAACTTTGATTTTAGATTCATTCAAAAGCACTGAATGTAACGAGTCAATCTTGAGTGAGTCTTTGAATCATTCATTCAAGAGATTGAGTGAGTCATTGAATCATTCATTCAAGAGATTCACTCAAAAACACTGAATGAAACGAGTCAATCTTGAGTGAGTCATTTATCATTCATTCAAGAGATTCATTCAAAACCACTGAATAAAACGAGTCAATCTTGAGTGAGTCATTGAATCATTCATTCAAGAGATTCACTCAAAAACACTGAATGAAACGAGTCAATCTTGAGTGAGTCATTTAATCATTCAAGAGATTCATTCAAAACCACTGAATAAAACGAGTCAATCTTGAGTGAGTCATTGAATCATTCAAGAGATTCATTCAAAAACACTGAATGATACGAGTCAATTTTGAGTGAGTCATTGAATCATTCATTCAAGAGATTGAGTGAGTCTTTGAATCATTCAAGAGATTCATTCAAAAACACTGAATGAAACGAGTCAATCTTGAGTGAGTCATTGAATCATTCATTCAAGAGATTCATTCCAAAACACCGAATGAAACGAGTCAATCTTGAGTGAGTCATTGAATCATTCATTCAAGAGATTCGTTCAAAAACACTGAATGAAACTAGTCAATCTTGAGTGAGTCATTGAATCATTCATTCAAGAGATTCGTTCAAAAACACTGAATGAAACTAGTCAATCTTGAGTGAGTCATTGAATCATTCATTCAAGAGATTCGTTCAAAAACACTGAATGAAACTAGTCAATCTTGAGTGAGTCATTGAATCATTCCATTCATAAATTACATGAGATTTTTAGTTGTCTAATTTTTTTCTTATTCAGAATTGTGAGAGAACTACAACCTCAATTAAAAAAATTAAAAGTCTTTATTTATCCAGAATCATGTGCTCTCTTCTACACACAAACAGCTCTTAATCGAGATTTTTGTTCATGGTATTCAGCTGCAATTAAATGTTTTGCAAAAAGAGACACAGAATAAATATGTCTGATATCTAAATATTTGACTTTATTTTAACCACATTGGAATCGGAATTAGAATTGATAAAATTCAAACTATACCCAACCCTAATTACAATTAACGTGAGTTACGTAATGAGATTACTTTAATTAAGTAACTAGTAAAGTAACACATTGCTTTTTAATTCAGAAGGAAATATCTGTTACTTTTTCAAATAAGTAACAGTTACATTGTTTCTGATGTATTGAGTGACAGCTCTGGTGTTGCCATGGTGATGTATTGAGCGACAGCTCTGGTGTTGCCATGGTGATGTATTGAGCGACAGCTCTGGTGTTGCCATGGTGATGTATTGAGTGACAGCTCTGGTGTTGCCATGGTGATGTATTGAGCGACAGCTCTGGTGTTGCCATGGTGATGTATTGAGTGACATTGAGTGACGGCTCTGGTGTTGCCATGGTGATGTATTGAGCGACGGCTCTGGTGTTGCCATGGTGATGTATTGAGCGACGGCTCTGGTGTTGCCATGGTGATGTATTGAGCGACGGCTCTGGTGTTGCCATGGTGATGTATTGAGTGACAGCTCTGGTGTTGCCATGGTGATGTATTGAGTGACAGCTCTGGTGTTGCCATGGTGATGTATTGAGCGACGGCTCTGGTGTTGCCATGGTGATGTATTGAGTGACAGCTCTGGTGTTGTCATGGTGATGTATTGAGTGACAGCTCTGGTGTTGTCATGGTGATGTATTGAGTGACGGCTCTGGTGTTGCCATGGTGATGTATTGAGTGACAGCTCTGGTGTTGTCATGATGATGTATTGAGTGACAGCTCTGGTGTTGCCATGGTGATGTATTGAGTGACAGCTCTGGTGTTGCCATGGTGATGTATTGAGTGACAGCTCTGGTGTTGCCATGGTGATGTATTGAGTGACAGCTCTGGTGTTGCCATGGTGATGTATTGAGTGACAGCTCTGGTGTTGCCATGGTGACAGAAATCGGAGTGTTGTGTGTGAACATGATCTTACTGTAGTTCTAGACTAAATATCATGTATTTACTCATCTCACCTGCACACAAACACATTCAGTGTTCCTCAAAATCAATAAAAGCAGTCAAACTCAGAATATTATACAAATCTGCATTAATTAAATGTTAAATAAGACAAATATCATTTATGTATTTAATCCCATTTTATTAACCAATGTCTTTGCTGCTGACCTTCAATGATCCAATTCAACCATACTAAGTAAAAATGACACATTTGTGTTTTTAGTTATTGCTGAATAGTGTTGAACTGTCATATTCTTCATGTGATTAGTTTGATCTGCGTCCTCTAATCTACATTAACTTCAGTCTGAGCCGGATTCACTTCACTTTTGGTGTGAAAGGACTTTACATTTGCTAAAAATAAAACTTTTTTTTTATATATTAAAAACAAACAAGCAAACCCTGTCCAGATTTAAAAAGCAACTCAAATGTAATGTAACGCATTACTATCATAAAAAGTAACATAATTAGTTACTTTTTTTAGGGAGTAATGCAACATTGTAACGCATCACTGTTAAAAGGGATTTCCCTGTGTGTGTGTGTGTGTGTGTGTCTGTGTCTGTCTGTGTGTGTCTGTCTGTGTGTGTCTGTCTGTGTGTGTGTGTCTGTGTGTGTGTCTGTGTGTGTGTCTGTGTCTGTGTGTGTGTCTGTGTGTGTGTCTGTGTGTCTGTCTGTGTCTGTGTGTGTGTCTGTGTCTGTGTGTGTGTCTGTGTGTGTGTCTGTGTCTGTGTGTGTGTCTGTCTGTGTGTCTGTCTGTGTGTCTGTCTGTGTGTGTGTCTGTGTGTGTGTGTCTGTGTGTGTGTGTCTGTGTGTGTGTGTCTGTGTGTGTGTGTCTGTGTGTGTGTGTCTGTGTGTGTGTCTGTGTGTGTGTCTGTGTGTGTCTCTGTGTGTGTGTCTGTGTCTGTGTCTGTGTGTGTGTGTGTCTGTGTGTGTGTGTCTGTGTGTGTGTGTGTGTGTCTGTCTGTAGGTTTGGAGCCGTGTTCCTCTGGGATTCAGGCTCGTCTGTCGGAGAGATCGTGGGTCACAGTAAGATCATCAACAGCGTGGACATCAAGCAGACGCGGCCGTATCGTCTGGTGACCGGCAGCGACGACAACTGCACCACTTTCCTGGAGGGACCCCCCTTCAAGTTCAAATGCACCATTAGCGTGAGTGCATGCGTTCTGTACATCACTCAATATACGCCAGTTTCACTGTAGCGTATTCCTTCAGCCGGACGCATGGTCCGTTGTCGACCTAGTCTCCATTTGAGAAAGATTCCTCTTTCAGCGTCTGCACTATTTCTCTCCATAAGTTACGAGCGATTTAAAAACGTCGCTCTTATAAACTAGAGTTGTGTGAATCTCTGAAGCGCCTCACAAACGCTCGTGAACGGTGTGTGTTGCATCTCTAGTAGTTAGTTATGTTTTCGACCCGAGAGCAACTTGTGGAGCAGCTAAATAAACAAACACAAAACATATGCATAACCAAAGCATGCTTTAGGCCAGTTCTCATTTTATTTTGTTAATGTTTTAATGATTTAAAGGGATAGTTCACTTTGAAATTAAAATGTGGTATCTATCAGCTTACCCCAAGGGCATCCAAGATGTAGGTGTCTTTTTTTCTTCAGTAGATCCAATTTTGATGTTTTTAGGTCAAACCGTTCTAGTCTGTCAGTCATATAATGGCAGGTATAGGTCACTGTCTCTATAAGAGGGAAAAAGAACATGCACAGAGAAATCCAAATTAAACAATTCCCCATCGTAACTACACATTGATGGCCTAAGACACGAAACGAGCGGTTTGTGTGAGAAAACGAACAGTATTTATATCGTTTTTTACCTCTTGTACACAACCATGTCCAAGTGATCTGAGTGCACACACATCCGGTGTGTGACGTGTGTGTGTGTGCGTGCGCTCTGGCTCACGCTGCATTCACACGGGGCGTCAACGCTTGACGGAGGGCGTGTCTGAAGCGTGGTGCTGACGCAACTTTTCAAGCGCCAACGGAGGCGTCAGCCAATCAGATCGCCTCATGCAAATACCCAATCCCGTTCATGCAACACCAGAGAAGTATGTGATTGGTTGTTGTAACTATGACGGCGCGTCAGCACCACGCTTCAGACACGCCCTCCGTCAAGCGTTGACGCCGACGCCCCGTGTGAATGCAGCGTGAGCCAGAGCGCGCGCACACACACGTCACACACCGGATGTGTGTGTGCACTCAGATCACTTGGACATGGTTGTGTACAAGAGGTAAAAAACGATATAAATACTGTTGGTTTTCTCACACAAACCGCTCGTTTCGTGTCTTAGGCCATCAATGTGTAGTTACGATGGGGAATTGTTTAATTTGGATTTCTCTGTGCATGTTCTTTTTCCCTCTTATAGAGACAGTGACCTATACCTGCCATTATATGACTGACAGACTAGAACGGTTTGACCTAAAAACATCAAAATTGGATCTACTGAAGAAAAAAAGACACCTACATCTTGGATGCCCTTGGGGTAAGCTGATAGATACCACATTTTAATTTCAAAGTGACCTATCCCTTTAACAACAGTGTTCACAGTTTTCTGATGTGAGGTAATGCTCACATATTACATGCAAGATATTAAGAGTTTATTTATTAAATGTTTTATTTTGACTTTGTAGCTGGACTGGAATTACTATTATTATTTAAAATTTAATTAAAAAAAAAAAAAACATATATATTACTGTTATAAATTACAAATGTACTTTGAAATATAAAAATGTATATATTAATTTTTAAGTTTGCAAAGGAGTGACACATTTTTGGTAATTTTCTTAATTTTCCAAAAATCATTTTTTAAATTTCCAACCTTTTGCAACCCTAATTATAATAAAAAATATTTTGCATATCTCTCTATTCTAATTCTATTATTAAAATAAAATAAAAACCCTTTTAGACTTGCACTCTATTAATTTACTAACTACTTGTTTTCTTTATTAAACTAACACTAGCTTGTTCTATTCTTTTTCCATTCTATATATTTTCCTTTTATTAATTATATAATTAAACCAAGCCCTTGCTACATGTACGGTGTTAAGCTGACAGACTTGTTATAGCACTTATTGCTCTTTTGTTGATTTGATTGCTTCAATAGACCAATTTCATGTTAGTAAACATTGTGGTGTTTTTCTGTGGGCGGAGCTTAGCTGGAGGCAGAAAGATCTGAGCGCTTCACTAACGCTAGCTATGAAGTCTCTTAGCTTGTTTTTTAACAATAACTTGAGAAATTATGATTTTACCTGCATATGTAAGGGCTGCATACTGTCCGGGACGGCGTTATTAACTTTAACGGACAAAATTGTCTGACCTGTCACTCAAAGGATGGACGATCTCCCTCCGGTTGAGTGACTCACATCTAACTCACCGTGTCATGAAGATGTAATATATATTTTAATTTCAGCAGGCAGCTATTATTCCAGCCACAATTACTCATAACAATGTATATACAATTACACATGATTAAACATATAAATCATCAGTTTGTTGTTTTACACACATGCACACAGACATTATCTCATACACGACATATTAGTGAGATGCATAATAAATCTTCAGAGGTGCCCATAACTATAAAAGACAGCACTTTATTGAACCTTTTCTGATCAGAAGTGTGCGCTGCAGACACGAGCATTTTTGACGATCTGTCCAGTACGCTCGTTTAACCACAGCGGTCGTGTTTTCGTCTGGACGTGGCATCAGCGATAATTTCAAAGTTTATTCTCGCAATTCAGAGATTATATCTCACAATTATGATAAGAAAAATCAACTGGTCGTTCTCTCTTTTGAGTTATATCCCACACATCTGGCTTTTATCCCCCTCAGAATGGACCAACTCGCTATTGTTGAGTTAAATCGAGTCGAAGTACGAAATATAAAGTTGCATTTGCGAGAAGAAAAAAAATTGTGAGACAAAATAGGTAAAATGTTATGTTTAAATAGTATTTCATGTAACTGTATGGCAAATATAATATATTCCACATGAACTGTATATGTGAATATTATGTACCAATTGTTTAAATCAAATTCATGCTTTAAAAGTAGAGCAATCATAGCAGGTTTTATTAGTCTGTCCGTTTAAATGTCTTGTGTTTGGCTTCAAATGGCGTTTTTGATGACGATATTCTATAAAAATTATTTGCATTCTGATTCTGACACGATACATTTTACCTCTTATTCTGTGGATCTTTCACTCCGCTTGATACCGTGTGTTTCTGCCACCACGATGCACGCGGCTGCGAGTGACGTCTACATGAAATTGGTCTATTGTCCTCATTTGTAAGTCTCTTTGGATAAAAGCATCTGCTAAATGACTAAATGCAAATCTCACAATACTAATATTTTCATAAGTTCTTCGCTTTCAAATGTTCAAAGCCTCATAATACTTCTGAAACGCTTCTGTAAACAAAAAGGTTGTAAATGAAGTGAATCTAGCGCTGGTTGATAATCTCTCCTCACGTGCAGAACGTGTTTGTGCTGATCTGATCATAACGACTCGACGACTTGATCAGACAGACCATATTACAGTCATAACTCACCCTAGCAACCACACAGCCGTGCCCTAGCAACCCAGCAGAGCGCTGCTGTAATCTGATGTGTTTATATACAGCTCCGGAGCGATCTCTATCTGTCTGTCCTCACATTACACTCTTTATCCAAGTGTTTACTGTAAAGCTCAGAATGAATGCTGAGATGATGAGATGTTTGTGTGCAGGATCACAGTCGCTTCGTGAACTGTGTGCGGTTTTCTCCGGACGGGAATCGTTACGTATCGGCCGGAGCCGACGGACAGGTGAGGCGTTGATCCTCATCATTTAACAGATTCATTACATTTGTTCATCTGACTTGTAGTGCATTAGCTCAGGCTGGAGCTATTTGGCTTAAAAATGTCATTGCAATTTATTTATATTTATTTAAAATATATTTAAAATTATTTAAAAAAAAAAAAAAAATATTATTAAAATGTTTTTTTATTATTATTAAAAAAAAAAAAAGTAAATTATTAAAAAAAAAAAAAATTATTTAATTTTTTTTTTTAAATTATTTAAAATTAATTTAATTATTTAAAATTATTTAAATTTTTTAATTTAATTTAAAAGCATTTTTTTGTTTTTCTTTGTTTGGTTTAAAGAGCTTCAGGTTTGTAGGGTTGCACAACTTTGCAAAAATTATTTTGTGATTAAATATAATTAATAATATCATCATCATTAATCATATAAAATGAATAATGTCATCGATACCAATAATAATTATTATTATATATTATCATACATTATCATATATTAGGATTTTATTTAGAAATGTATTACTATTTTAATTTTATATTCTCTATTTTTTTATACTGCACAATAACTGAGTAAAACAAGTGCATTTAATTATAAAATAATAACTTTAGTTTGTAGTTGTATAATTAATATTAATATTTTGTTCATTGTTAAAAAATAACAAAAATAATACACAATTGTACTGCAAAATAAAAGTATTTAATTAAAAATAATAACTTAGTTACTATAAATATTAGGATTTGTTCACACACACACATAAATGTTTTTAAAATTTATTTATGAACATAAATCCTAATTAAAAATAATAACTTTTAGTTTTAATAAATTTTTTTTAAAATTATGAACATTAACAATATTGAATGAAAATTGTAGTATTTAATTAAAAAATAAATAAAAATATATAGTACAAAGGTCAATTTTCTATATTGATATTTAATCTTATTTTTTTTTTAATTTTTGAAGATTAAGCGTTGAGCTTTTATTCTGCATTGTTCACCCTGTTCTCTGTCTCCTGTTCAGATCTTCCTGTATGATGGTAAAACTGGAGATAAGCTGGGATCTCTGGGAGGAGAGAAGGCTCATGATGGAGGCATCTACGCTGTGAGTGTTCATCAGAGGGATGAGGATGATGAGGATGAGGATGTTGAGGTTGATGAGGATGCTGATGATGTTGATGATGATGATGTTGATGATGATGATGCTGATGATGTTGATGATGATGATGTTGATGATGATGATGCTGATGATGAGGATGCTGATGATGTTGATGATGATGCTGATGATGCTGAGGATGATGATGTTGAGGATGATGAGGATGATGATGTTGAGGATGTTGAGGTTGATGATGATGATGATGCTGAGGATGATGATGCTGAGGATGATGATGCTGAGGATGATGATGCTGAGGATGATGATGCTGAGGATGATGATGCTGAGGATGATGATGCTGAGGATGATGATGCTGAGGATGCTGATGATGTTGAGGTTGATGATGATGATGATGATGATGATGATGATGAGGTTGATGATGATGTTGAGGATGTTGATGATGTTGAGGATGATGAGGATGATGATGATGATGATGCTGAGGATGCTGATGATGATGATGAGGTTGATGATGATGTTGAGGATGTTGATGAGGATGATGATGCTGAGGATGATGATGATGTTGAGGTTGATGAGGATGATGATGATGCTGAGGATGTTGAGGTTGATGAGAATGATGATGATGATGCTGAGGATGATGATGATGAGGTTGATGATGAGGATGAGGATGAGGTTGATGATGTTGAGGTTGATGAGGATGATGATGATGCTGAGGATGATGATGCTGAGGATGTTGAGGTTGATGAGAATGATGATGTTGAGGATGTTGAGGTTGATGATGATGATGATGTTGATGAGGATGAGGATGAGGTTGATGATGTTGAGGATGTTGAGGTTGATGAGGATGATGATGATGTCGAGGATGATGAGGATGTTGAGGTTGATGAGGATGATGATGATGCTGAGGATGATGATGATGAGGTTGATGATGATGATGCTGATGCTGATGCTGACTCCTCCTCTTCCTCAGGTGAGCTGGAGTCCTGACAGCACGCAGCTGATCTCGGCGTCGGGGGATAAGACGGTCAGGCTGTGGGATGTGGGCAGCGGAACAGCGGTCAGCACCTTTAACCTGGGCTCAGATGTTCTGGACCAGCAGCTGGGCTGCTTGTGGCAGCAGAACCACCTGCTCAGCGTCTCTCTGTCCGGATACATCAACTACCTGGACAAGAACAACCCTGACCGGCCGCTGCGCACTATCAAGGTGAGACGCGCCTGCCGCTCGCTCCGGCTGCTCTGAGATCAGTGCAGTAATGCTGTTATTACTGTGTTATTACTCAGGGACACACCAAATCCATCCAGTGTCTGACGGTCCACGGTCCCAGCATCTACTCGGCCAGCCACGACGGACACATTAATATCCTTCAGTCATGATGAAGCTGACATTATTAAATATGTTACTCACTATGCAATAAACAAACAAAACGCTTGGTGTAGTACAGGAGACAGCAGTTAGAGCCGAGTGTATGTGTTTGTGTATTGTTTTTTGTCAGTTATAATGTAAACTAATATTTCCTACTGACACACTACAGCAAAATATAGAAATAACTGACTTAAAACCATCTTTAGCTGCTGGAGATGCTAGTGTTATAATCATTTTGGCCTCCGCTGTACTTCAATATGATATAATTAATCAATATTATGAGCAATTGTGCCGTTTTCCCGAATATCAGCATGTTTGCAAATGTGATATTTTATATATCAATAAGTCAATATGGTGACACATTGTCAATATTTTGTGTTTTGCATCTCTGAACATCACACAGCGGTGCTTTATTAAATTAATCGGTGTTTTTGAATGAATCGGTTGAGCGAATGATTCAGTGACTCGCCGCCACTGAAATGAACCTGTGTTTTTGAATGAATCAGTTGAGCGAATGATTCAGTGACTCGCCGCCACTGAAATGAATCGGTGTTTTTGAATGAATCAGTTGAGCGAATGATTCAGTGACTCGCCGCCACTGAAATGAATCGGTGTTTTTGAATGAATCGGTTGAGCGAATGATTCAGTGACTCGCCGCCACTGAAATGAATCGGTGTTTTTGAATGAATCGGTTGAGCGAATGATTCAGTGACTCGCCGCCACTGAAATGAATCGGTGTTTTTGAATGAATCGGTTGAGCGACTGATTCAGTGACTCGCCGCCACTGAAATGAATCGGTGTTTTTGAATGAATCAGTTGAGCGAATGATTCAGTGACTCGCCGCCACTGAAATGAATCTGTGTTTTTGAATGAATCAATTGAGCGAATGATTCAGTGACTCGCCGCCACTGAAATTAATCGGTGTTTTTGAATGAATCGGTTGAGCGAATGATTCAGTGACTCGCCACCACTGAAATGAATCGGTGTTTTTGAATGAATCGGTTGAGCGAATGTTTCAGTGACTCGCCGCCACTGAAATGAATCTGTGTTTTTGAATGAATCGGTTGAGCGAATGATTCAGTGACTCGCCGCCACTGAAATGAATCTGTGTTTTTGAATGAATCAGTTGAGCGAATGATTCAGTGACTCGCCACCACTGAAATGAATCTGTGTTTTTGAATGAATCAGTTGAGCGAATGATTCAGTGACTCGCCGCCACTGAAATGAATCGGTGTTTTTGAATGAATCAGTTCAGCGAATGATACAGTGACTCGCCACCACTGACTGATGTTTTAGTTTCCTATTTAAAGCATCATTTAATTACATAAAAATCATTAAGAATCTTATAGAATTATGCAATGTAAATGAACACAAGCTGAATGAAACTGTAAATGCCACGTCAGATGCAGCTTCTGCAGTGCAAAGATGGATTTTGTTTATGGATTTTAATTAATTGGTAAAAGCGAGCTTATAGTGTCTTAGTATTTGAACTCAATGTATTGATTAAATGTAAAAATTTGACATAAAAGACAATATATATGTCTAAATCACCTGGAAATCAGTTCATATGTAGCGTTTAAGTTCATTTCTGTGACGGCTGTGAACTGAGCAGCACACAGAACATGAAACCTTACTGATCAGCTGATCACGAGAGGTTAAAACCAGCACAAAAACACTCAAAGTATGGTCTAATTACTGTTAGAGTATGTCAGAGATGTGATTTGTGTCCTTGACCTGAGCCGCACATTACTGGGACGCGGCGAGCGGAGAGAACGAGGAGATTCTGGGTAAAGGACACTCAAACCTGGTGTCTAAGATGACTGTGGACGAGTCCGGCCGTCTGGTGACCTGCAGCATGGACGACACAGTCCGCTATACTGACCTGAGCAAGAGAGAGTACAGGTGAGCCTCACACACACACACACACACCTGTGACCAGACACCTGCTGAAGCTCACCGTGTGTGTGTGTGTGTGTGTGTCAGTGCGTCTGATGTAGTGAAGATGGACATGCAGCCCAAGTGTGTCAGTGTGGGTCCAGGAGGTCTTGCTGTCACTGTGTGCATCGGACAGGTACAGAAACTCACACACACACACACACACACACACACTCTCTCTCACTCTCTCACACACACACTCATATATACTCACTCTCTCACACACACTCAGTCTCACACACTCACTCTAACACTCTCACTCTCTCACACACATATACACGCTCTCACACTCACGCTCTCACACTCACACTCACACTCTCACACTCACACTCTCACACTCACACTCTCACTCTCACACTCACACTCTCACACTCACACTCTCACACACACTCTCTCACACTCTCTCACAGTCACTCACTCTCTCACACTCTCTCACGCTCTCACACTCTCTCAGTCACTCACTCTCTCACACTCTCACGCTCTCACACTCACACTCTCACACTCACGCTCACACACTCACACTCACTCACACTTTCACTCTCTCACTCTCACACTCTCTCTCACTCTCACTCTCACTCTCTCACACTCACACTCACACTCACTCACACACTCACTCTCTCATACTCACTCTCACACACTCACTCTCTCACACTCGCTCTCACACACTCACTCTCTCACACTCGCTCTCACGCTCTCACACTCACACTCGCTCTCACGCTCTCACACTCGCTCTCTCACACTCGCTCTCACGCTCTCACACTCGCTCTCTCTCACACTCGCTCTCACGCTCTCACACTCACACTCGCTCTCTCACACTCGCTCTCTCACACTCGCTCTCTCACACTCGCTCTCTCACACTCGCTCTCACGCTCTCACACTCGCTCTCACGCTCTCACACTCGCTCTCACGCTCTCACACTCGCTCTCACGCTCTCACACTCGCTCTCACGCTCTCACACTCGCTCTCTCACACTCGCTCTCTCACACTCGCTCTCTCACACTCGCTCTCTCACACTCGCTCTCTCACACTCGCGCTCTCACACTCGCGCTCTCACACTCGCGCTCTCACACTCGCGCTCTCACACTCGCTCTCTCACACACTCGCTCTCTCTCACACACTCGCTCTCTCTCACACTCGCTCTCTCTCACACTCGCTCTCTCTCACACTCGCTCTCTCTCACACTCGCTCTCTCTCACACTCGCTCTCTCTCACACTCGCTCTCTCTCACACTCGCTCTCTCACACTCGCTCTCTCTCACACTCGCTCTCTCTCACACTCGCTCTCTCTCACACTCGCTCTCTCTCACACTCGCTCTCTCTCACACTCGCTCTCTCTCACACTCGCTCTCTCTCACTCGCTCTCTCTCACACTCGCTCTCTCACACTCGCTCTCTCTCACACACTCGCTCTCTCTCACACACTCGCTCTCTCACACACTCGCTCTCTCTCACACTCGCTCTCTCTCACACTCGCTCTCTCTCACACTCGCTCTCTCTCACACTCGCTCTCTCTCACACTCGCTCTCTCACACTCGCTCTCTCTCACACTCGCTCTCTCTCACACTCGCTCTCTCACACTCGCTCTCTCTCACACTCGCTCTCTCTCACACTCGCTCTCTCTCTCACACTCGCTCTCTCTCTCACACTCACGCTCTCTCTCTCACACTCACGCTCTCACGCTCTCTCTCACGCTCTCTCTCACACTCGCGCTCTCTCACACTCGCTCTCTCTCACACACTCGCTCTCTCACACTCTCTCACACTCGCGCTCTCACACTCTCTCACACTCGCTCTCTCACACTCGCTCTCTCACACTCGCGCTCTCTCACACTCTCTCTCACACTCGCTCTCTCACACTCGCTCTCTCACACTCGCTCTCTCTCACACTCGCTCTCTCACACTCGCTCTCTCACACTCGCTCTCTCACACTCGCTCTCTCACACTCGCTCTCTCACACTCGCTCTCTCTCACACTCGCTCTCTCACACTCGTCTCACACTCGCTCTCTCACACTCGCTCTCTCTCACACTCGCTCTCTCTCACACACTCTCTCTCACACACTCGCTCTCTCTCACACGCGCTCTCTCTCACACGCGCTCTCTCTCACACGCGCTCTCTCTCACACGCGCTCTCTCTCACACGCGCTCTCTCACACGCGCTCTCTCACACTCGCTCTCTCACACTCGCTCTCTCTCACACTCGCTCTCTCTCACACTCGCTCTCTCTCACACTCGCTCTCTCTCACACTCGCTCTCTCTCACACTCGCTCTCTCTCACACTCGCGCTCTCACACTCGCTCTCTCTCTCACACTCGCTCTCTCTCTCACACTCACGCTCTCTCTCTCACACTCACGCTCTCACGCTCTCTCTCACGCGCTCTCTCACACACTCGCGCTCTCTCACACTCGCTCTCTCTCACACTCGCTCTCTCTCACACTCGCTCTCTCTCACACTCGCGCTCTCACACTCGCGCTCTCACACTCGCGCTCTCACACTCGCGCTCTCACACTCGCTCTCTCACACTCGCGCTCTCTCACACTCGCGCTCTCTCACACTCGCGCTCTCTCACACTCGCTCTCTCTCACACTCGCTCTCTCTCACACTCGCTCTCTCTCACACTCGCTCTCTCTCACACTCGCGCTCTCACACTCGCGCTCTCTCACACTCGCGCTCTCTCACACTCGCGCTCTCTCACACTCGCGCTCTCTCACACTCACGCTCTCACACTCTCTCTCACACTCTCACTCTCTCTCTCACACTCACGCTCTCACACTCTCTCTCACACTCACGCTCTCACACTCTCTCTCACACACTCTCTCACACTCTCACTCTCTCTCTCTCACACACACACTCTCACTCTCTCTCACGCACACTCCGTCTCTCACACCGTGTATATATGTATAGTAGTGCTGTCAAACGATTAATCGCATCCAAAATAAACGTTTTTGTTTACATGTGTATGTGTACTGTTTATTTTTGTGTATATATAAATACACATTTATATACAGTTATATAATTATATTTTATATTATATATATATATATATATTTAATATATAAACATAACATATTTTTCTTAAATATATACATGCATGTGTTTTGTATTTATGTATATGTATGT
>CM049861.1:97500-105000 GCA_027422415.1 Schizothorax lantsangensis | reverse complement strand
CCTCATGTAAGAGGAGCCGAAGATGATGTAAATTCACCCAAAGCAACTGAAAAACTTCTATTTGTTAAATAGGACCATTTTAAAACAGCAGCTTGAAACCCTACCAATCGCTCAAGCCATGCAATAAGAATGTTATGGTATCAAAATAACATAAAAAGCCAAAATGTATATCTTAATCAGAATGCAGTGTTTTTGTCTTCGTCTGATTGATTGATTGACGGTCTCTCGGTGATATTAATATTCACAGCAGAGTGATTATATGTCCGCTCGTGAATCGTTATCATCTGCAGCTCAGACTGCAGTGTTTTTCAGTCGTTTGCCGTGACTCAGGATCTTAATCAATAAAACAGCAGTTAACGTCAGGACATGATCTTTCACCGCTGGCATGATAAAACACATTTATCATCTTAAAATATTAAATCATCATTCTGTCATTCAATTACTCGCCCTCATGCCGTTCAAACCTGTTCTTCAGTGAAACTTAAAAGCAGATGTTTTGAAGAGCGCTGGTCTCTAGTGATTAACCGATATGGATTTATTGATTACCGATATCTTAGAGATCAGGGTGAAAATATTACTCTATTTAATTTAAATAACATGCTTTACTACTGCTTCAGTGCAATTTAGGTTTATTTTACATATTTAAAGAACTAATTGTAAAATAAATCATTGTGAAAAAAGCATTTTGAACTTAAATCTGTAAAATAGACAGATTTAATAGCTTCTGCATTTGATGCTGTGATCCTACTGTAGAGAGACATAGTTATGAATCTGAATTATAAAGTAAGAACTGTAAGCAGGTGTGTTTGTTTGCACTGGGAATCATATTTTCTCATGAATGCTGATTTCGCATACGGTGATTATGACATGAATATCATAACCTGGATTATTGCGCTGTATAGTTTGAAATCAAGGGTGTAAATCATGCTGCTGTTTTTAGTGCTGTCAAAATAAACGTCATGTCACTGTCAAAATAAAAGTCATGTCACTGTCAAAATAAACGTCATGTCACTGTCAAAATAAAAGTCCTGTCGCTGTCAAAATAAAAGCTGCTTATGACAACCATCGGCCAAACAGAACAACTTAATGAGCCATGCAATAATATAAAATGAGAAATATCGGCTGATATATTGGTCTTGGTGATAAATCACTTGACCACTAAATGGACAAAAGAAAAACCATACACTATATGTATAGTATGTATAATATTGTGTGTGTGTGTGTGTGTGTGTGTGTGTGTGTGTGTGTGTGTGAGAGAGAGAGAGACCCTGGACCACAAAACCAGTCATATATTTGTAAAATTAATAGTTGTAATGATTTTTTATTATTATTATTTTTTTTTATTTTTTTTCTGTGCTGAAAGGACAGCCAGCAGCATATGTGACCCTGGGCCACAAAACCAGTCATAAGGGTCCATTCGAAATTGAGATTTATACATCATCTGAAAGCTGAATAAATAATCTTTCCATTGATGTATGGTTTGTTATGATAGAACAATATTTGTAAATCTGGAATCTGAGGGTGCAAAAAAATCTAAATATTGAGAAAATCATCTTTAAAGTTGTTCAAATGAAGTCTTAGCAATGCATATTACTAATCAATAATTAAGTTTTGATATATTTACGGTAGGAAATTTACAAAATATCTTCATGGAACATGATCTTAATATCCTAATGATTTTTGGCATGAAAGAAAAATGTATAATTTTGACCCATACAATGTATTGTTTGCTATTGCTACAAATATAGCTGTGTTACTTATGACTGCTTTTGTGGTCACATATATACAGTATATATTCCAATCAGTTGTGCATCCGCATTTCTTTATCTTTATTTTAATTTTGCATTCAATTTACTTAATTATTACCTTTTTATCAACTCACAAACGTGCAGTTCCTTCATAAACCCGTATGACCTGGACGATTGAGTTTAGAGAGTCAATAATCTGTCAGAACATTATACCTTCAAAAACATCTGATCTGAGAGCAGCTCACAGCAGCACACTGAAACATGACGAGCCACTGCTGCTTCTGCTGGACTTCGTCCTGACACTTAAACACACAGAGAGTGTGTGTGTGTGTGTGTTTATGAGCGAGTGAGATCTATGAACACTGCACTTTCACTGTCATGCGTCTGCCGTCTGCAGCTCAGCGCTGAAGATCCGATCCGTTCGACCAATCAGAGCAGCAGGAGGTTTGTGTCTCGCTGTCTTTCTTCTGTAGGATCTCAGACAGGTGTACAGTAATATTTCACCAGTTAAATAAGTTGGGGAAGTCATGGCCTAATGGTTAGAGAGTCGGACTCGTAATCGAAAGGTTGAGAGTTCAAGTCTCAGGTCCGGCAGGAATTGTAGGTGGGAGGAGTCAATATACAGCACTCTCTCCAACCTCAATACCACGACTGAGGTGAGACCCTTGAGCAAGGCACCGAAGCCCCGACTGCTCCCCGGGCGCCGCAGCATAAATGGCTGCCCACTGCTCCGGGTGTGTGTTCACGGTGTGTGTGTGCACTTTGGATGGGTAAATGCAGAGCACAAATTCTGAGTATGGGTCACCATACTTGGTCGTGTGTCACTTCACTTTCACTTAACTAGAGTATAACAGCAACTGATGATTTTCAGCGGTGCGTTCAGTGCTTCATGTCTCCTGTACAGAATGATAGAACACTGTGTGAGTGTGTGTGTGAGAGTGTGTGTGTGTGTGTGTGTGAGAGAGAGAGAGAGAGAGAGTGTGTGTGTGTGTGTGTGTGTGTGTGTGTGTGTGTGTGTGTGAGAGAGAGAGTGTGTGTGTGTGTGTGTGTGTGTGTGTGAGATGTGTGATGTGTGGTGTGTTTGCACGCAGGGCGTGTGATGCGTCAGTGTAGCAGTGTTGGAGTAGTAGTGCTTGTAGTTAGCAGCATGCATGATGCTTGCTGCTACTGCTTGTCACTTTCTGCCAACGGATAGCCCTTTGTTCTTCAGGGGCGAAAAGAGGAGCCGAGTGTGTAAGCCTCCTTAGCCGGTACATAGCCTATCCACTGCCAAGACCTCGTACACGCCTCCTCGTGGCACACATGGTAACTGGTCCCTTGCGGTTCCAGGCTAAGTTGTACGGGATCTCGGAGCAGCAGTGGGCCCCAGAGACGTGGCATGCAGGCCCATTGGTGAGTGGAAACGCCCTGATGCCCGTCAACCACTGCCCCAGCTATGGGTAAATAGTGAAGACCCAAACGGCGGCGCAGGCGGAAGATGGTGGTGTGTGCCCTATCACTACGGCTTGGAAGGCGGAAGAAGGCAACCCCACAGCCACGTGGGTCAACTCAGGAGGGTACAGTGGCTAGGGGAGCAAACCCCGAAGACAAACCTGCACCTGGGGGCAGGCATAGGTGGAGTCCAACTGACCGGACCACCGGCAGCCCCCTGCAACTTCATGCCAGACGAAGGTCATCATGGGTTCTCTCATGCCACTGGAGGTTCACCTGGTAGGAGTGAAGATGGTGGGAGTGAGGTCTGCGCACCCACACCCCCACCTTAATCTTTACCTATGCGCAAGCTTCTTGCTCCCTTTCCCCCCCCCAAAAAAGCCCTGTGGCGATGTGGAATGGTGGTGGGCACAGGCCAAGGATGTGGCTGGGAGTGTCTAGCCAAACCATGCACACAGGCGGCAATGGAGTGATGGTCATTAGGACTGCGGGATGGAGCAGCGCGTCTTTTCAGCAGCTTCCACTACGACTGAGCAGCCCCACACTGCTCACCCCTGTGATGGGGAAGGACCTGGAAAAGGTGGTCAAAAAATTGTCTGCTCCCCACACTCCGGACGGTAAGCCGCAACCGTCGGAGCATCCCCCCTCGCGGTCGAAAAATTAAAGTAAAAAATAAGCTAAGCATTGCTTCGTGGAACGTTCGTACACTGCTGGACCTGGCCGAAACTCCTGACAGGCCCCACCGCAGGACAGCACTGGTGGCCCTGGAGCTCGCAAGGTATAACATCGACATAGCAGCTCTCAGCGAGACCAGACTACATGGGGAGGACTCCTTGACAGAGGCTGGTGCTGGGTACACCTTCTTCTGGAAGGGGGTCCCCGAAGTAGAGGTCTGCGCGGGACTGTTTTTTAAATCCCGCTCCCGCGAGGTTATATCCCGCACCCACCTGCTCCCGCGATATATTCACTCTTTGTTCACCCGCTGTCTGCTTTGAATAATTTTCTTCCCGACCCGACCGTTCCTGCTAAATTTAGATCTCGTTTCCAGAATCACACATTTAAATTTCCTCTACTGAAAGAAAGCAAGATAGGCTAACAAATAAAAGTGTAGTCTGCACAAAAATTGTATTTGTTAGTTTATTCTTCTTGTCAAGAGTCTTTTATTGACAGCAAAATGTTAAACGAATTCGTTTAATCTGGAAGATTAATTCGTTTAACATTTTGCTGCCAACACAGTAGGAAAAAAAAGTGTCACAGAGAAAATAAATGTACAAAAATTGTATTCCTTATTTTTATTCGTCTTGTCAGGATACAATTCGTTTAACCTTTACAACACAATACGAACAATTGTCGCAGAGGGAAAAAAAATGGCCTATTATAATTGTATTCGTCTTGTCAAAATACTAAATTCGTTTAACATATTGCTGTAAACACAGTAGCCTAGGAAAAGTGTCGCAGAAGAAAAATAAATAAATAAATTCGACATCTGTCATTTAAAATTATAGGCTAAGCAAAATATAAACAAAACCGAGTTCAAAACCAAAATATAAACAAAACCGTTCTTCAAGGACAGCGCATCCACACTTTGCTCCATCTTTATTCTGCTCTGTCACTCATCTACAACCTGCCTGTTCTGTCTGCGGGCTGTATATTCACCACCGGTACAGCCTGCTCTGAGCATCGTTATGCACATGCTGCACACAGACCTCGCAAATAAAGCGAAGCACTGGTTCATGCATGCAGCGCGTGCATAACAGTCGAGTGCAGGCTGTATGGGTGCTGCAGATATGCAGTTCTGAAAGGATGTCGGGATATTGTTAGACCGCCCGCTCCCGTTCAAATTGCACCAGAGTTTCCGACCGCTGCCGCGTTTTATTCGGGAATTTAATCCCGCATCGCAAGAAATCTGGCCGGGTCCCGCGGCTCCCGCGGGACAGCCACGGGAATGCAGACCTCTACCCCGAAGGCTCTCGTCGTAACCATGGAGTTGGCTTTGCTGTGAAGTCAAAACTGCTGCAACGCATTCCGGAATCCCCTATCAGCATCAATGAAAGACTGATGACATGGCGCATTCCTTTGGCAAAGAAACGCTTCGCCACTCTCATCAGTGCTTACGCTCCAACTCTTAATGCCGAGCACAACATCAAAGAGGATTTCTATAGAGCTCTTGATGCCATCTTACAGAAAACCCCGGTAAAGTCATCGGCCAGCATGGTGTGAGGAAAATTAACCATAACGGGCTCAGACTCCTCTCCCTCTGTGCAGAGCACCAGCTGGTCATTACTAACACCATCTTCCAGATGAAGAACAGGCTCAAGACCACCTGGCAGCACCCACGCTCAAAACATTGGCATCTCCTTGACTACGTGATTGTCCGTCAAAAGGACAGACAAGATGTCCTCACCACCCGTGTTATGAGAGGAGCTGAGTGCTGGACTGACCACCTCATGGTCAGATCCAATGTACTCATGAGCATTCAACCCCGTAGCCCGAGAACAGCCTCATACAAGAAACTCAACTGCACAGCGCTGAACAGCCACACCACCAAAGACAATCTCCGACGGCTCCTTGCTGAAAACCTCAACGAGATCCCGGAAGAATCAGCCGACTGGCCAGCTTTATGCCAGGCTATTTATAACGCAGCCTTAGAGGCGCTCGGCCAATTAAGAACACTTCACCAGGACTGGTTCGAGCATGAAGCCCACAAAGCTCTCCTGTCCTGCCCTGGATCTCCCACCCTTATAACCTCCTTCACTGCTGCAAGAGCAGAAACCCAGCGAGCCCTCCGGACTATGGAGAATACCTGGTGGGTGCAAAAGGCGCAAGAAATCCAGAACCTGGCAGACTGCAATAACACTCAAGGCTTTTACGATGCCTTAAAAGCATTGTATGGCCCCAGGAAACGGGCGATCGCCCCAGTCCGATCAGCTGACGGGTCCACGCTCTTCAAGGACCGTCACAAGATTCTTGCCCGTCGGGCAAATCATTTTGAGAGTCTCTTTAACCACACCAACCCTGCTGACTCATATATCCTGGATAATCTGCCAGACCTGCCACCAACCATGCACCTGGACACCCCACCACTTTACTCTGAACTCCGGCAAGCCATTGCAGGGCTGAAGAACAACAAATGCGCTGGACCCGACGGAATCCCTGCATAGGTTTTCAAACACGGAGGATACATCCTCACGCGCCGGCTGCACCTCCTGATCCAAAACATCTGGGAATATGGGACCCTCCCACAGGATTGGAAGGATGCTAACATCATGGTCATTTACAAGCAGAAAGGAGACAGAGCAGTCTGCGGTAACAGCCGCGGGATATCTCTCCTCTCCATCGCAGGGAAAAGTCCTGGCCAAGATCATGCTCAGCAGATTGGTTGAGCACATCTTGGAAGTTGTGCTTCCGGAAACTCAGTGTGGCTTCCGGAAGTCCAGATCCACGACAGACATGGTCTTTGTCTTGAGGCAGCTGCTTGAGAAGAGCCGAGAACAGCACAAAGACCTTTACGTAGCCTTCATCGACCTCAGCAAAGCTTTTGATACCATCAACCGGGAGCTGCTCTGGAAAAACCTCTCCAAACTTGGGGTACCACCCAAGTTTCTCAGCATCCTACAGCAGCTGCATGATGGGATGCAAGCCAGAGTGCTCATGGGAGAAGTCTTTCGAGGTAAACGTTGGGGTGAAGCGAGGCTGTGTCTTGGCTCTGGTGCTTTTTAACATCTTCCTCTCTGCCATTACCTGCCTCTTCCATCGTGCCATGGGGCATGAAGACGGTGTCCATGTGGAATACCGACTTGACGGTAGCCTCTTCAACATCCGTCGACTCCAGGCCTGCACAAAGACAAAGACCCGCCAAATCTGTGAGCTTCAGTATGCTGATGACTGTGCCGTCTTAGCCCACAGCCCGGACTCTATGCAGCACACCCATAACACAATATCCAGTCTGTACCAATCTTTTGGCCTACAGGTTAACACTCAAAAAACCGAGGTCATGTTTCATCTCTCCACCCCCGCTCCCATACCCCCCAGTTTTTTCATAAACGGTGTTCCACTTAAAACAGTGGACCACTTTACCTACCTCGGCTCCACTTTGTCCTCATGCTGTTCTCTTGACACAGAAATACACACCCAGATAAATAAAGCCTCATCATCTTTTGGACGCCTACGCAGCAGGGTTTTTGAAAACCGTAACCTGAAGGTCAGTACCAAGGTTGCTGTTTACAATGCGGTATGTCTCTCTACTCTGCTTTATGGGACTCCATACCGCCAGCACATCACCAATCTAGAGGCCTTCCATATCTGCTGCCTACAGAAGATC
>CM049861.1:87500-90000 GCA_027422415.1 Schizothorax lantsangensis | reverse complement strand
GATCTGTTAAATCCTGCGGGTCCCAGATGTGTGTGTGTGTGTGTGTGTGTGTGTGCGTGCATGTGAGAGAGAGAGTGTGTGTGTGTGAGAGTGAGTGTGTGTGTGTGTGTGTGTGAGAGAGTGTGAGTGTGTGTGTGTGAGCTAACATGTGTGTGTGTGTGTGTGTGTGTGTGTGTGTGTGTGTGTGTGTGAGAGAGTGTGAGTGCGTGTTTGCGTGTAAGTGTGTGTGTGTGTGAGAGAGAGTGTGAGTGTGAGCGTGAGCGTGAGATGATCCGCATTACGAGAACATGACACATGATCCGCTCATGGTCTCTGGAGATCCTGAGATCAGACACACTGACCACACGCTGCTAAAAACACCAGCGTGACATCAGCCACCGATATACCCCCGTGTGTGTGTGTGTGTGTGTGTGTGACTAACGTGTGTTTCTCTTCCCATCAGCGTCTGACCGTCTGTCTGATCAGCGCCGCTTTCTTCGGATCCGTAGGATCGTCCTTCCTGTACGGATATAACCTGTCTGTGGTCAATGCTCCGGCCAGCGTAAGTCCAGCTCTGAGTAACGGACGCTGTGATGGAAACTAATCAAGCTCTCACACACACACACATTTACACGCAAACACACATGCACACACACACACACACACTTACACGCAAACACACACACACACACACTTACACGCAAACACACACGCACGCACTCACTCACACACACACACACACTTACACGCAAACACACGCACTCACACACACACACACACACAAACACACACGCACTCACACACACACACTTACATGCAAACACGCACTCACACACGCACAAACACACACACACACAAACACACTCACACTTACACGCAAACACTTACATGCAAACACGCACTCACACACGCACACACACACGCACACACGCGCACTCTCACACACACAAACACACACACACAAACACACACACGCACTCACACACACACACACACGCGCGCACTCACACACACACACACACACACACACACACACACACACTTACACGCAAACACACGCACTCACACTCACACACACACACTTACACGCAAACACACACGCACTCACACACACACACTTACATGCAAACACGCACGCACACACACACGCACAAACACACACACACTCACACACTCACACTTACACGCAAACACACACACACTCACACACACACACTTACATGCAAACACGCACTCACACACACGCGCACTCTCACACACACAAACACACACACACAAACACAAACACACACACGCACTCACACACACACACGCGCGCACTCACACACACAAACACAAACACACACACACGATTATAATGCAGTGTGTGAGTTAAAGCTGCCTGTTAGCAGTGACTCTCTGTGGCACGTTTGAGTTCAGAGACGCTCCAGCTGTGTTTGATCTGACACACGTTTGCTTTGAACTCAATTAGTGTCAACAAACCTCAGCCAATCAGAGCTCACCACCCTCTACAGCCAATCAGAGCTCACCACCCTCTACAGCCATCTATCTATCTATCTATCTATCTAGCTATCTATATCTCTTCCTCCTGTTGTTCTGAGTCTCATTCGTTTGTCTGGTCAAAGAGACTCTGTATCGTGCGCAGAGAGAGTCACGTGTAGTGTGAAGCATGTAGCATGACGCGTGTAGCGTGTTGCATGTAGTGTGATGTGTGAAGCGAGATGCGTGAAGTGAGAAGCGTGTAGCATGTTGCATGTGGTGTGAAGCGTCTAGTGTTAAGCGTGAAGCGTGTAGTGAGAAACATGTAGCGAGAAGCGTAAAGCGTTTAGTGTGTTGCATGTAGTGTGAAGCGAGGAGCGTAAAGTGAGAAGTGTGAAGCATCTAGCGTGAAACATGAAGCGTGTAGCGTGAAGCGTGTTATGTATGTAACATGACGTGTGTAGTGTGTAACGTGCAGCGAGAAGCATGTAGCGAGAAGCGTTTAGCGTGAAGCGTGTAGTGAGAAGCAGGTAGCGTGAACCGTGTAGTGTGTAGTGTGTAGCGAGAAGCGTGTTGCATGTAGTGTGAAGCGTATAGCGTGTAGTGTGTATTGTTTAGCGTGAAGTGTGTAGCATGAAGAGTGTAATGTTTAGCGTGATGCGTGTAGCGTGACGTGTGAAGTGTGTAGCGTGAAGCGTGTAGTGTTTAGCGTGAAGGGTGTAGTGTGAAGTGTTTAGCGTGAAGCATGTAACGTGAATTGTTTAGCATGAAGTGTGTAGCGTGAAGCTTGTAGTGTGTAGTGTGACGCGTGTAGCGTGACGCGTTTAACGTGACGCGTTTAGCGTGAAGCGTGTAGCGTAAAGTGTGTAGTGTGTAGATAGCGTGACGCGTGTAGTGTGAATTGTTTAGCGTGAAGCCTGTAGCGCGAACCGTGAAGCGTGTAGTGTGACGTGTGTAGTGTGAATTGTTTAGCGTGAAGTGTGTTGCGTAAAGCGTGTAGTGTGTAGTGTATAGTGTGACGTGTGTAGTGTGAAGTGTGTAG
>CM049861.1:77500-85000 GCA_027422415.1 Schizothorax lantsangensis | reverse complement strand
GATTTAGTCGACATGGACTGAAATCCCTGCGGAATGTTTGTAGTCCGTGTTTAAATCCAGAGCTGGGAGAAACTCCGGATCTTATAGTGTTAACAGCGGGAACGCCACAGCTGAACCCGAGCGTGCGGATCAGTGGATCTGCTGACAGGTGACGGACACGACTGTAGCTCACAGACACAGAGCAGATTTACTGAGAGAAGCCACAGAACAACTGAACACACACACACACACACTCATATAAACACACAAACACACTTATATAAACACACACACACTCATATAAACACACAAACACACTTATATACTCATATAAAACACACACACACACTCTTATAAACACACACACAAACACATCACTCATATAAACACACACACACACACACTCACACATATAAACACACACACACACACACATATAAACACACACACACACTCATACTTCACTCACACACACACACAAGACACACACACTCATATAAACACACACACACACACACACACACACTACACACACACACTCATATACACACACACACTCTCATATAAACACACACACACTCTCATATAAACACACACACTCTCATATAAACACACACACTCATATAAACACACACACACACACACACACACACTCTCATATAAACACACACACACACTCATATAAACACACACACACACTCATATACACACACACACACTCACTCATATAAACACACACACACACTCATATAAACACACACACACTCATATAAACACACACACACACACTCACACACACTCACTCATATAAACACACACACACACTCATATACACACACTACACACACACACTCACACACACACACACACTCATATAAACACACACACACACTCATCATATAAACACACACACACACACTCTCATATAAACACACACACTCCCTCATATAAACACACACACACACACTCACTCACTCATATAAACACACACACACACACACACACACACACACTCACTCATATAAACACACACACACACACTCATATAAACACACACACACACACACACTCATATAAACACACACACACTCTCATATGAACACACACTCACTCATATAAACTCACACACACACACACACACACTCATCCTCACTCATGTAAACACACACACACACACACTCATCCTCACTCATGTAAACACACACACACACACACTCATATACTCACACACACACACACACACACACTCATCCTCACTCATGTAAACACACACACACACACACACACACACACACTCATCCTCACTCATATAAACACACACACACACACTCATATAACACACACACACACACACATATGACACACACTCATCCTCACTCATATACTCACTCATATAAACTCTCTCACACACACACACACACACACACTCATCCTCACTCATGTAAACACTCTCTCACACACACACACACACACACACATCCTCACTCATGTAAACACACACACACACACACACACTCACATGAACACAATCAGTCCTGCTGTATGTTCACACTAAACTCTCTTTTATTCTATAAACCAGAGAACAAACGTCTGGCCATTTATTATATTTCAGAGCAGAGGTTCCTAAACGCTTTAGCAGCTCAAATACTGACTGAAAGATACTGAATCTCGCCCTGAGATGTTAAATTAATATTTCAATAATTGAACAGCTCATTCACATGTTCAGAATTCTCTGATGTCGGTTATTCGTTAAATGATTTATTCATTTTCATTTCACATTAATTTGATTTCATATATTATTAATTGGTTTAATATTTCAATAATTTAATGCATGTTTTTCACAATTTTTTTCATGGTTTTTTTTTCTTAAAATGACTTATTTTAATTTTACAATTTTGTGATTTAATTAATATTTTAAGTCAGATGTTTCTCTGATGTTGTTTAACGGTCACATGACATGCAGCTGAACTAGTAAGATATTTCATGTTTTATTCTGACGTGTTTATTTTAATTATTGCTTACGGTTACGGTGATCATTATTAGCTCTGCGCAGGTGGCGGCGGAGCGCGGTCGTCATGGAGACGGTGGCTGAGAGCAGATGAGCGGTCAGTCGCTGTCAGGGATCATCAGTGTCTGTGCGGCGCGGCGGAATAATTCACAATAACAGCAGCACAGACTCCGTCAAAACACACTGACTGCTGTGTGTGTGTGTGTGTGCGCGTGTGCGCTTGCTAGGGTGTAGTGTGTGGTTGCTAGGTTGTAGTGTATGGTTGCTAGGGTGTGGTGTGTGGTTGCTAGTTTGTAGTGTGTGGTTGCTAGGGTGTAGTGTGTGGTTGCTAGTTTGTAGTGTGTGGTTGCTAGGGTGTGGTGTGTGGTTGCTGGGTTGTGTGTGGTTGCTAGGGTGTAGTGTGGGGTTGCTAGGTTGTGTGTGTGGTTGCTAGGGTTGTATTATGTGGTTGCAAGGGTGTAGTGTGCGGTTGCTAGGGTGTATTGTGTGGTTGTTAGGTTGTAGTGTGCGGTTGCTCGGTTGCAGTGTGTGGTCGCTAGGGTGTAGTGTGTGGTTGCTAGGGTGTATTGTGTGGTTGCTAGGTTGTAGTGTGCGGTTGCTAGGGTGTATTGTGTGGTTGCTAGGGTGTAGTGTGTGGTTGCTAGGTTGTAGTGTGTGGTTGCTAGGGTGTAGTGTGTGGTTGCCAGGGTGTATTGTGTGGTTGCTAGGTTGTAGTGTGCGGTAGCTAGGGTGTAGTGTGTGGTTGCTAGGTGTGTAGTGTGTGGTTGCTAGGGTGTAGTGTGTGGTTGCCAGGGTGTATTGTGTGGTTGCTAGGTTGTAGTGTGCGGTAGCTAGGGTGTAGTGTGTGGTTGCTAGGTTGTATTGTGTGGTTGCAGTGTGTGGTTTCTAGGTTGTAGTGTGTGGTTGCTAGGGTGTAGTGTGTGGTTGCTAGGTTGTATTGTGTGGTTGCAGTGTGTGGTTGCTAGGGTGTAGTGTGTGGTTGCTAGGGTTTAGTGCGTGTGCTTGCTAGGGTGTATTGTGTGGTCGCTAGGGTGTATTGTGTGGTTGCTAGGTGTTTTCGTCCTGTCTCAGTGGTCTTCAGGTGTGTGGATGTGTCTCAGCAGATATTACAGTACGTCAGTTGATGTTCCTCAGGGTTGGAGATTCTCGTTTTGTTGTTCATGAGGAGATTTCAGGGGTCAGACTGTGGTTCTGTCAGCATTTATTCATATTCAGCTCATATTCACGGTCACCTTTAGTAAATTATGATAATTTTATTTTTGAGGAAACATGCGATTAATAATAATAATAATAATAATGTGTGTGTGTAGGAAAGGAACTCTTCTGGCCAATAACGCCCTGGCTCTGATCGCTGCGCTCCTATTGGCTCTGGGAGAGACGGCCGGATCCTTCGAGATGCTCATCATTGGTCGGTTTATCATCGGCATGGATTCAGGTCAGTCCTGATTGGCTGCAAAAGATAATCAGCCCATCACAGCCAAACGCAGTACAAACCAATCACACGTGAGATCTCGTTAATATCTCAGTCGTCTCTCATACACGTCAGTGAGAGCAAACGGATTCACAAAGCGTTCATAAGAATAAAAACGCTTATTTTCTATCTCGAATCCGTCAGGTGTGTCTCTGAGCGTGCTGCCCATGTATCTGGGGGAGATTTCTCCTCGACAGGTGCGCGGCTCCATCGGTCAGTTTCACTCCATCTTCATCTGTCTGGGTGTTTTCATCGGGCAGGTGCTCGGACTGCCTGAGATCTTTGGACAGGTGAGTGATCAAAAATTAGGGTTGCAAAAATTTCCAGTAAATTTCGGAAACATTACAGAAATTTTGGAAACTTTCCAGGATTTTTTTGGAATCGTTAAACAGTGAAATATTATTATAATGTAAATCAGCTGTTTTCTATGTGAATATGTGTTAAACTGTAATTTATTTCTGTGATCAAAGCTGTATTTTCAGCATCATTACTGCAGTCTTCAGTGTCACATGATCTTCAGAAATCATAATAATATGCTGATTTGTGCTGCTTAATATTTTTCTGGAACCCGTGATATGCTACCGTTCAAAAGTTTGGGCTACGAAAGATTTTGAAAAAAACAGACTGTGAATCTGCAGGACTTTTCCAGTCATCTGTGATTTTATAGTTTTTAAAAATATTTTTTTAACTCACAGTTTTAGTCTGATAAAATATTTCAGAGCTTGGCATAACTAGACAGATGCATATTCATTATAAAAATGCCCATGGAGTTTTCAGATTTTATTAATTTAGCTTTTATATATGCTTTTATTAGACGTTCCTGATTTACTGTATAAAGATTAGAACATTTTACTCACATTTTCTATCCAATAAAATATTTTAAAGGTCAACTAGAAAATGTATATTCATTATAAAAATGCCCATGGATTGTATGGCTTCTCCAGGTCTAGAAATCACACTTTTAAAATGAACCGATATTCAGTATCGGTATCGGTTCCGATACTGGCAGTTTTTGCCGGATCAGGGTATCGGTCCGACGACACCGATCCAAATCTGATTTTGTGCGTATACTATTATGTAATTGTTAAGCCCCACAAAAGCCACAAACACATTATAAAACACCATAAAGTTTTCGTGCACTATATTTCAAGTGTTCTGAAGCCGTTACATAGTTTAATGTGAGGTACAGATTAATATTTAAATCAAGTTCATATAAACTCTTCTCTCCGCCGCGGCTGTCTGTCATTCTCCATTCAGCATCGAACTGTGTGCCACGTTCAGTTACGAGTCAAGACGATGAAACTCTCTCCAAGATTATTAAATGTTTCTAATATTATACTTGATCTGTAAATAAAGATAAATGGTTTTGCATAAAAGGACTTTATCTTCATGCTGTTTTCAAAATCGTGTTGGTGTCTGCTAGATCACAACACTGGACTAGAGAGCACTATGTTCTTAACGAGCACAGTAACTGAGATTTAAAACTGTTAAAAACTGCTCGCATTGCAGCCTGTCTGAGTGACATTTCTAGACCATCACCTTCAGCTCAATCTTGCTAAGACAGAACTGCTCGTGTTCTCAGCCAACCCATCACTTCACCACAACTTCTCTATACAGCTGGGTTCGTCAACCATAACTCCTTCCAGGACAGCCAGGAACCTTGGAGTTGTGATCGATGATCAGTTAAGCTTCACAGACCATATTGCTACAACGGCCCCGTCCTGCAGATTTGCCTTATACAACATTAGGAAGATTAGGCCCTTCCTGTCAGAGCAAGCCGCACAACTCCTTGTCCAAGCTCTTGTTCTCTCCAGACTGGACTATTGTAATGCTCTCTTGGCGGACCTTCCCGCATGTACTATCAAGCCTCTGCAACTGATCCAGAATGCAGCAGCCAGAGTGGTCTTTAATGAGCCGAAAAAAGCTCACGTTACCCCTCTCTTCATCAGGTTACACTGGCTACCAATAGCCGCTCGCATCAAATTCAAGGTACTGATGTTTGCCTACAAGACCACAACTGGCGCTGCACCAATATACCTAAACTCGCTAGTTCAAACTTATGCGCCCTCCAGAAGCTTGCGTTCTGCAAGTGAACGACGCCTTGTGGTGCCATCCCAAAGAGGTACCAAATCACTCTCACGGACCTCTGGACTGTGTCCAGCTGCTGGAATGACCTCCCGATCTCAATTCCAACAGCTGAGTCTTTAGCCATTTTCAAAAAACATCTAAAGACACATCTTTTTCACCAGCAACTGACTAACTAATACTAACACTTACCTATTCTATTTAATAAAAAAAAATAAAAAAAAATAATAATAATTCCTAGCTACGTGTACTGTGCTAGACTAACTGAGACTTGTCATGGCACTTGTATACTGTTGCTCTCTCGATGGTCTGATTGCTTCTATTGTTCTCCTCATTTGTACGTCACTTTGGATAAAAGCATCTGCTAAATGATTAAATGTAAATGTTAAATGTAAAAGTAAAGCCTCAATAAACTATCTCACAGATTTAATACACTACGCATTAATATGCTTTGAACCTTTCTATGCGGAGCGCTGAGACTCTGCTTCAAGCGCATCATTGCATAAGCGCTTTGTGCCGCTCTGTATTAGAGCCTTTCGTATCATAATACTTTTGCACAATGAAAGATTATTAATAGCCTTTCTTGTTCGTCTTATCTATCATATGTTTCTGCCTCATTACTGTACTATACATTTAAAAGAAATGTCTTTTAATTTTACAGTATATATATTTACATATAAATATATTACTTGTTTTTCATGAATGTATTTTGCAACAATACAAAGAGTAATGTATATAATTTTACATTATCATTTTAGATTTAGTCCTACACTTATTCACTTTTATGCGTTTTATTGTAAAATAATGTTTTTTTCCTACTAATTTTTGATTTTATAAAATTGTGCGCTCATGATTTTTCTAGAGTAACTTTTGCTACTGAATTATCCACTAACCTAGTTTATAATAGTATTTGTGTCAAAGATTATAATTATATATGCATTCTTTTGTTGTTTTTCTTTACAATAAAGTTGTCTATATTTAGTAGATTGTGTGTAACACAAAAAAAGTCATGATCAGGTCAACACACATTGAGGTCTAAAAATTCAACACTGTCTGCCGATATCGGTATCGGCAGATACTCAGAATTTTTTGGTATCGGATCGGGATCGGTATCGGCAGATACTCAGAATTTTTTGGTATCGGATCGGTATCGGCAGATACTCAGAATCTTTGGTATCGGATCGGTATCGGCAGATACTCAGAATTTTTTGGTATCGGTCGGTATCAGAATGTTTGGTATCGGTATCGGCAGCGGCAGATACTCAGAATTTTTTGGTATCGGTATCGGTATCGGATACTCAGAATTTTGGTATCGGATCGGTATCGGCAGATACTCAGAATTTTTTGGTATCGGATCGGTATCGGTATCGGCAGATACTCAGAATGTTTGGTATCGGATCGGTATCGGCAGATACTCAGAATTTTTTGGTATCGGATCGGTATCGGCAGATACTCAGAATGTTTGGTATCGGATCGGGATCGGTATCGGCAGATACTCAGAATTTTTTGGTATCGGATCGGTATCGGTATCGGCAGATACTCAGAATGTTTGGTATCGGATCGGTATCGGCAGATACTCAGAATTTTTTGGTATCGGATCGGTATCGGCAGATACTCAGAATGTTTGGTATTGGATCGGTATCGGCAGATACTCAGAATGTTTGGTATCGGATCAGTATCGGTATCGGCAGATACTCAGAATGTTTGGTATCGGATCGGTATCGGCAGATACTCAGAATTTTTTGGTATCGGATCGGTATCGGCAGATACTCAGAATGTTTGGTATCGGATCGGGATCGGTATCGGCAGATACTCAGAATTTTTTGGTATCGGATCGGTATCGGCAGATATTCAGAATGTTTGGTATTGGATCGGGATCGGTATCGGCAGATACTCTGAATTTTTGGTATCAGATCAATATCGGTTCTGAAAAAGTGGTATCGAGCCACCCCTAACT
>CM049861.1:62500-70000 GCA_027422415.1 Schizothorax lantsangensis | reverse complement strand
GCCTTTTCCGTTCGTCTACCGGTGAGGCTTACCCGTTTGATGCCGTGAGTATCGAAGTCCCGTCAGACGCCGCAAAAGCCTCCCAGCTCAGCAATCTTACCTTTTCGTCCTACAGTCTTCCCATCCCTTACCTTTTCCATCCTACGGTCGGCGAGGCTTATCCGTCCGATGCCGTGAGTATTGATCTCCCGTCAGATGTCGGCAAGAGCACTCCCGGCTGGGCTTTTATACTTGCCGCCCGCAAGCGAGACTTAATGGCCTCCGTGGCCATAACCAGAGGAGCCGCCTGCCCCAGACGAGTCTCCATCGACAAGCTTAAAACTGTTCCCGAGGACACAACAAGACTTAAAACGGCACTCCTGGCCGGATATGTGGACTGGATCCACGGGAACGTGCTCTGGGCTGGAGTCAGCGAACAAAACAAAACGAGGTGAATGGGCGCCGCTTACTGTTTAGGTCTGGTCTTCTGTCACGGTGCACACAGCGGGGAGGAACGAGGAACACGCAGATGAGGATAAACTCAAAATAACAGTCTTTAATATCGACAAGGCAGGGCAGACGCACAGAAACACCGGGAGTAACGAGTAGACCAGACGAAAAGGAACTAAATACACAGGGTAATTAACACATAATCACTAAAACACACCTGGACACGAATTAACAAATGATCACACTTAACAAGGACAGGAAACTAACCAAATAAGGACACATGAGGGCGGGAAACACAAGACACATGACACAAGGCTGACACCGAGGTGGTTTGTTCCAGTAACAGAGAGTGACTGTAGCAGTGCAGATTAAACTGACATGAAGCTCTGTGTGTTTCAGGGTTTAGTGATTGAGAAAGTCGGTCGGAGGCCGTTACTGATCTTCGGTTTTTCAGCGATGGCTGTTTTCTTCAGTCTCCTCACAATCTTCCTGCATTATCAGGTAAATCACAGTCACACACACTAAACACATGTGTATGACCCTGGAGCACAAAAGCAGTCATAAGTAACACAGGTATATTTGTAGCAGTAGACAACAATACATTGTATGGGTCAAAATTATACATTTTTCTTTTATGACAAAAATCATTAGGATATTAAGATCATGTTCCATGAAGATATTTAGTAAATTTCCTACCGTAAATATATCAAAACTTAATTTTTGATTATCCTATCATAACAAACCATACATCAATGGAAAGCTATTTATTCAGCTTCACAAAATTATTTCACAAAATTGACCCTTATGACTGATTTTGTACTCAAGGGTCACATTTATCACACTGAGCTCAAGCCGTGTGTCTCTGTGTGTGTGTGTGTCTCTCTCTCTCTCTCTCTCTGTGTGTGTGTGTCTCTCTCTCTCTCTCTGTGTGTGTGTGTGTGTGTGTGTGTGTGTGTGTAGGACAGGTTCTCCTGGATGCCGTATCTCAGCTTCACCTCCATTCTGCTTCTGATTGCTTCCTTCTGCGCTGGTCCAGGTACAGACGTGTGTGTGTGTGTGCATCTGTGTGTGTGTGTGTGTGTGTGCGTCTGTCTGTGTGTGTATGTGTGTGTGTGCTCATCATGTGTCAGAGGTCAAAGGTCACTGCTCTGGGTCAGTTCTGATAATAAGATTATAAAGGAGACGCTCCTCGTCTGTCTGAATGAGTCATTGGTTTGGAGGCGTGTATCCAGCTCTCGCTCTCATTGACCTTCAGAAGGACGAAACGACGCTGAATCTCTAATAACTCACTTTAATATACAGTAGGAAATGAAGTGAACAGCCATATGAATATGAATCGAGAAACTGTCACTGTTTCCCGCAGATGGTTTGCATCTCATTTACATCACTGTCTCCTGACTGGGCGGCAGAAATAAATATTAATGTCACACACACACACACACACACACACACCTCTGAGAGAGAGAGAATCATGATGGACAGACAGGTATCAGCCTCACCTGAGTGCACATGTGTGTGTGTGTGTGTGTGTGTGTGTGTGTGTGTGTGTGTGTGTGTTATTGTGTGTGTGTGTGTGTGTGTGTGTTATTGTGTGTGTTTGTCTCTGTGTGGTACTGTGTGTGTGTGTGTGTCTGTCTGTCTGTCTGTCTGCCTGTGTCTGTGTGTGTGTGTGTGTGTGTGTGTGCAGATGGCCGTTGTGTTATTAAGTGACTGATCCAGATGTGCAGGAACTCAAATGTTTCCTGCTGTCCAAAAAACATTAAAGCAAATGTTTAAAAATAGAAGTGCGGCTCAATCCGTGTCCAATCCTCAGGACACGAGCTGTGAGGACAGAGACTGAGAGACAGACACACACACACACAGACAGTAACACACAGAGACACACACACCCCACACAAACAAACACACACACACACACACACAGAGTAACACAGTAACACACAGAGACAGACGGCTGGAGGGAGGGCTGATCTCTCTCAGGGTTTCATTCTCATTCCTCCATTACACTGATTCATTGTGTGTGTGTGTGTGTGTGTGTGTGTGTGTTTATGCATCAAATCTGTGTTAATGTTCCTCACTCATTCATTCGTTTGTTTTTTTCACACTCATACACACTCACACTCACACTAACACACACACAAAGAGACACACACACTCACACACACACACACACACACACACACACACACACACTCACACTCACACACACACTCTCTCTCACACACACACACACACACACACTTGGATCCACCCTGATTTGTGGATCTTTTCAGTCTTACATAAGACACTGTTTTATTTTTGTTTCTTCTGATTTTAAGAAATTTCAGATTACATTTTGAAAATCTCTGTAAAGACATGATGATGACACTGAACTGAGATGGCTGGTTTAATTCTATTAATCTGATTAAGCCGTTAGCATCTCGCTAGGTGACTAGTTATGATATAGCTGTAGGGACTATAAGGACTACTTTCAGGGTCTGTGTAATATCATCTGCTGCACTCATGGTACGGCAGTAAAGCTCCTTGATTATTACGCCGGAATGAGAGTATAGTTCCTAGCCATATCGGTCTAGAAAATCACAACTTTTCATTTTCCGTCAAGTCAAGTCAAGTCACCTTTATTTATATAGCGCTTTTAACAATACAGATTGTGTCAAAGCAGTTAACAGTATCAAGTTGGAGAATAGAGTGTCAGTAATGTATAATAATAAGATTAAACACTCAATTTTCAGTTAAAGGCATTTCATTATTGAATTCAGAGATGTCATTGTCTAGCTCAGTATAGTTTAAATAGTATCTGTGAAATCCAATTGACGATAATCGCTAGAAATTAAGTGTCCCCAACTGAGCAAGCCAGAGGCGACAGCGGCAAGGAACCAAAACTCCCTCTGAGACAGAATGGAGAAAAACACCTTGGGAGAAACCAGGCTCAGTCGGGGGGCCAGTTCTCCTCTGGCCAGGATATTATTGTTTATTTATTTATTGTTTTAATTAAGACTTTAAATGTTTTATATTTCTATTGTAATATTGTTGCAATTTCTAACAATAATAGTATTATGTAGTTAGGTATTTTATTATATTTTTAGTTATTTGTTTTATTTTTAGTTTTATTGTATTTTAAGTCGAGGTCTTCACTGGGATTATGTCCCCGGGGCTCATCCAGGGGTCCGGCCTCCGCCGACAATCTGGGCCGCAGACATCATCTCCCGGCGCCAATCCACCATCTGATCCAGACACGGACTGAGAAACAGAATAAGAAAGAAACAGACTAATATTAGCGTAGATGTCAATATTTTTACGATGTAACAAGTACATCATGTGTTATGGGAAGTGTTCCCGGTTCCGGTTGATCTAATTAATGCAGCCTAACAATCCTTTAACGGATTTGAATAATAGAAGTGTATTAGTGTGTTATGTGTAAACCAGGTTAAAGAGATGGGTCTTTAATCTAGATTTAAACTGACAGAGTGTGTCTGCCTCCCGAACAGTGTTTGGTAGATTGTTCCAGAGTTTGGGCGCTAAATAGGAAAAAGATCTGCCGCCCGCAGTTGATTTTGATATTCTAGGTATTATCAGATGCCCAGAGTTTTGAGAACGCAGCAGACGTGGAGGACTATAATGCGATAAGAGCTCGCTCAAGTACTGAGGAGCTAAACCATTCAGGGCTTTATAAGTAATTAACAAGATTTTAAAATCTATACGATGTTTAGTAGGGAGCCAGTGCAGTGTTGACAGAACCGGGCTAATGTGCTCATACTTCCTAGTTCTAGTAAGAACTCTAGCTGCTGCATTTTGAACCATCTGTAATTTGTTTATTAAGCGTGCAGAACAACCACCCAATAAAGCATTACAATAATCTAACCTTGAGGTCATAAACGCATGAATTAATATTTCTGCATTTGACATTGAGAGCATAGGTCTCAGTTTAGATATATTTTTAAGATGAAAAAATGCAGTTCTACAAATGCTAGAAACGTGGCTGTCAAAGGAGAGATTACTATTAAATATCACACCTGGGTTCCTGACTGATGATGAAGAATTTACAGAGCAGCCATCAAATGTTAGACAGTGTTCTAGGTTATTACTTGTGGGGGTTTTAGGTCCGATAAGTAACACCTCTGTTTTTTCAGAATTTAGCAGTAAGAAATTACTCGTCATCCAGTTTTCTATATCAACTATGCATTCCATAAGTTTCTCAATTTGGTGTGTTTCACCAGGCCGTGAAGAAATATAGAGCTGAGTATCATCAGCATAACAGTGAAAGCTAACCCCGTGTTTCCTAATGATATTTCCCAAGGGTAACATGTAAAGCGTGAAAAGTAACGGCCCTAGTACTGAGCCTTGAGGAACTCCATACTGCACTTGTGATCGATATGATACCTCTTCATTCACTGCTACGAATTGATGGCGGTCAGATAAGTACGATTTGAACCATGCTAATGCACTTCCACTAATGCCAACAAAGTTTTCTAGTCTATTCAAAAGAATGTTGTGATCGATAGTGTCGAACGCAGCGCTAAGATCCAGTAGAACTAATAGAGAGATACAACCACGATCAGATGATAAGAGTAGGTCATTTGTAACTCTAATGAGAGCAGTCTCAGTACTATGATACGGTCTAAATCCTGACTGGAAATCCTCACAGATATCATTTCTCACTAAGAAGGAATATAATTGTGAGGATACAATCTTCTCTAATATCTTTGACAGAAAAGGGAGATTCGAGATCGGTCTGTAATTAACTAGATCTTTGGGGTCAAGTTGTGGTTTTTTAATGAGAGGCTTAATAACAGCCAATTTAAAGTTTTTGGGGACATATCCTAATGACAATGACGAATTAATAATAGCCAAAAGAGGATCTATGACTTCTGGAAGCACCTCTTTTAGTAGTTTAGATGGAATAGGGTCTAACATACATGTTGTTGGTTTAGATGAATTAACAAGTTTATACAATTCTTCCTCTCCTATAGTAGAGAATGAGTGGAATTGTTCCTCAGGGGATCTATAGTACACTATTTGATGTGATAATATAGCTGACGGCTGCATGGTTACAATTTGATCTCTAATAGTATCAATCTTGGAAGTAAAGTAGTTCATAAAATCATTACTGCTGTGCTGTTGGGAAATGTCAACACCTGTTGATGCTTTATTTTTTGTTAATTTTGCCACTGTATTGAATAAATACCTGGGGTTATGTTTGTTTTGTTCTAAAAGAGATGAAAAGTAATCAGATCTAGCAGTTTTTAAAGCTTTTCTGTAGGATAGGGTACTTTCCCGCCAGGCTAAACGAAATACCTCTAGTTTTGTTTTCCTCCAGCTGCGCTCCATTTTCCGGGCTGCTCTCTTTAGAGTGCGAGTGTGCTCATTATACCACGGTGTTGGACTCTTTTCCTTAATCTTCCTTAAGCGTAAAGGAGCAATTGTATCTAAAGTGCTAGAAAAGAGAGAGTTCATAGTTTCTGTTACATCATCAAGTTGTTCTGAGCTGTTGGATATGCTGAGGAATTGAGATAAATCAGGAAGATTACTTACAAAGCAGTCTTTTGTGGTAGAAGTGATCGTTCTACCATATTTATAAGAAGGAGTTGAATTTACAGCTTTAACTATATGGAGTTTACACAAGACTAGATAATGATCTGATATATCATCGCTTTGCTGCAGAATTTCAACACCATTAACATCAATTCCATGTGACAGTATTAAATCTAGAGTATGATTTCGACTATGAGTAGGTCCTGAAACGTGTTGTCTAACCCCAATAGAGTTCAGAATGTCTATGAATGCTGATCCTAATGCATCTTTTTCATTATCAACATGGATATTAAAATCGCCAACAATTAAGACTTTATCTGCAGCCAGCACTAACTCTGACAGAAAATCAGCAAATTCTTTAATAAAGTCTGTATGGTGCCCTGGTGGCCTGTATACAGTAGCCAGTACAAACGTCACGGGGGATTTATCATTAATACTTTTTTCTCTAGATAATTTTATATGAAGCACCATTACTTCAAAGGAGTTATACTTAAAGCCTGTCTTCTGAGAAATACTGAGAATATTGTTATAAATTGTAGCAACACCTCCCCCTTTACCTTTTGGATGCCGCTCATTTTTGTAACAGTAATCTTGGGGGGTGGACTCATTTAAAGTAATGTATTCATCTGGTTTTAGCCATGTTTCTGTCAAACAGAGCAAATCTAGGTTATGATCATTAATCAAATCATTTACAAAAAGTGCTTTTGTAGAAAGGGACCTGATATTCAGTAAACCAAGTTTTATCAATTGTTTCTGTGTATTGTAAACATTTTTTATTTGTTGAACATCAATTAAATGGTTACTCATAAATAGTTTTTGACGTTTTCTGTATCTTCTAGCTCGGGGAACAGACACAATCTCTATAGTGTGATATCTAGGTGAAGGAGTCTCTATGTGCTGAGAATTAACTGACTTCTGTGACGTGAGGCGGCTAGCAGACGGTCGGTTTAGCCAGTCTGTCTGCTTCCTGACCTGGGCCCCAGTTAGTCAGGTATGAACTCTAAGACTATGTGCCAAATTTCTAGAGAGAAGAGCGGCACCACCCCAGGAGGGATGAACACCATCTCTTTTCAACAGGTCAGGTCTGCCCCAAAAACTCGTCCAATTGTCTATAAAACCTATGTTGTTTTGCGGGCACCACTTAGACATCCAGCCATTTAATGATGACAGTCTGCTATGAATCTCGTCACCCCGGTAAGCAGGGAGGGGGCCAGAGCATATTACAGTGTCTGACATCGTACTTGCAAGTTCACACACCTCTTTAACATTATTATTTTTAGTGATCTCCGACTGGCGAAGTCGAACATCATTAGCGCCGGCGTGGATAACAATCTTACTGAATTTACGTTTAGCATTAGCCAGCACTTTTAAATTTGCCAAGATGTCAGGCGCTCTGGCTCCCGGTAAACAATGGACTATGGTGGCTGGTGTCTCTATTTTCACGTTCCGTACAATAGAATCGCCAATAACTAGAGCACTTTCACCAGGTTTCTCAGTGGGTGCATCACTGAGTGGGGAGAACCTGTTTGATGTTCTGAT
>CM049861.1:42500-47500 GCA_027422415.1 Schizothorax lantsangensis | reverse complement strand
ATACTGTAGTAAAAATGGGGTTATTTTGTAGTTGCAATGATTTCACCACAAAAATCACAGTTAAGTCACGGTTACTGTAGTAAAAGCATGGTCACAGGTTTGTATTACTATGATTTTACTACAAATACTGTAGTAAAAATGGGGTTATTTTGTAGTAACAATAATTTCACCACAAAAATCACAGTTAAATCACGGTTACTGTAGTAAAAGCATGGTCCATTTTGTATTACTATGATTTTACTGCAAATACTGTAGTAAACATGGGGTTATTTTGTAGTAACAATGATTTCACCACAAAAATCACAGTTAAATCACGGTTACTGTAGTAAAAGCATGGTCCATTTTGTATTACTATGATTTTACTGCAAACACTGTAGTAAAAATGGGGTTATTTTGTAGTAGCAATGATTTCACCACAAAAATCACAGTTAAATCACGGTTACTGTAGTAAAAGCATGGTCCATTTTGTATTACTATGATTTTACTGCAAATACTGTAGTAAACATGGGGTTATTTTGTAGTAACAATGATTTCACCACAAAAATCACAGTTAAATCACGGTTACTGTAGTAAAAGCATGGTCCATTTTGTATTACTATGATTTTACTGCAAACACTGTAGTAAAAATGGGGTTATTTTGTAGTAGCAATGATTTCACCACAAAAATCACAGTTAAATCATGGTTACTGTAGTAAAAGCACGGTCCATTTTGTATTACTATGATTTTACTGCAAACACTGTAGTAAAAATGAGGTTATTTTGTAGTAACAATGATTTTACCACAAAAATCACAGTTAAATCACGGTTACTGTAGTAAAAGCATGCTCCATTTTGTATTACTATGATTTTACTGCAAATACTGTAGTAAAAATGAGGTTATTTTGTAGTTGCAATGATTTCACCACAAAAATCACAGTTAAATCACGGTTACTGTAGTAAAAGCATGGCCACAGGTTTGTGTTACTATGATTTTACTGCAAATACTGTAGTAAAAATGGGGTTATTTTGTAGTTGCAATGATTTCACCACAAAAATCACAGTTAAGTCACGGTTACTGTAGTAAAAGCATGCTCCATTTTGTTTTACTATGATTTTACTGCAAACACTGTAGTAAAAATGAGGTTATTTTGTAGTAACAATGATTTCACCACAAAAATCAGAGTTAAATCACGGTTACTGTAGTAAAAGCACAGTCCATTTTGTATTACTATGATTTTACTGCAAACACTGTAGTAAAAATGAGGTTATTTTGTAGTAACAATGATTTTACCACAAAAATCACAGTTAAATCACGGTTACTGTAGTAAAAGCACGGTCCATTTTGTATTACTATGATTTTACTGCAAATACTGTAGTAAAAATTGGGTTATTTTGTAGTTGCAATGATTTCACCACAAAAATCACAGTTAAGTCACGGTTACTGTAGTAAAAGCATGGTCCATTTTGTTTTACTATGATTTTACTGCAAATACTGTAGTAAAAATTGGGTTATTTTGTAGTTGCAATGATTTCACCACAAAAATCACAGTTAAGTCACGGTTACTGTAGTAAAAGCATGGTCACAGGTTTGTATTCCTATGATTTTACTGCAAATACTGTAGTAAAAATGGGGTTATTTTTGTAGTAACAATGATTTCACCACAAAAATCACAGTTAAATCACGGTTACTGTAGTAAAAGCATGGTCCATTTTGTATTACTATGATTTTACTGCAAATACTGTAGTAAAAATAGGGTTATTTTGTAGTTGCAATGATTTCACCACAAAAATCACAGTTAAATCACGGTTACTGTAGTAAAAGCACGGTCCATTTTGTTTTACTATGATTTTACTGCAAATACTGTAGTAAAAATGGGGTTATTTTGTAGTTGCAATGATTTCACCACAAAAATCACAGTTAAATCACGGTTACTGTATAAAAGCATGGTCCATTTTGTATTACTATGATTTTACTGCAAATACTGTAGTAAAAATGGGGTTATTTTGTAGTAACAATGATTTCACCACAAAAATCACAGTTAAATCACGGTTACTGTATAAAAGCATGGTCCATTTTGTATTACTATGATTTTACTGCAAATACTGTAGTAAACATGGGGTTATTTTGTAGTAACAATGATTTCACCACAAAAATCACAGTTAAATCACGGTTACTGTAGTAAAAGCATGGTCCATTTTGTATTACTATGATTTTACTGCAAATACTGTAGTAAAAATGGGGTTCTTTTGTAGTTGCAATGATTTCACCACAAAAATCACAGTTAAATCATGGTTACTGTAGTAAAAGCATGGTCCATTTTGTGTTACTATGATTTTACTGCAAATACTGTAGTAAAAATGGGGTTATTTTGTAGTTGCAATGATTTCATCACAAAAATCACAGTTAAATCACGGTTACTGTATAAAAGCATGGTCCATTTTGTATTACTATGATTTTACTGCAAATACTGTAGTAAAAATGGGGTTATTTTGTAGTTGCAATGATTTCATCACAAAAATCACAGTTAAATCACGGTTACTGTAGTAAAAGCATGGTCCATTTTGTATTACTATGATTTTACTGCAAACACTGTAGTAAAAATGGGGTTATTTTGTAGTAGCAATGATTTCACCACAAAAATCACAGTTAAATCACGGTTACTGTAGTAAAAGCATGGTCCATTTTGTATTACTATGATTTTACTGCAAATACTGTAGTAAACATGGGGTTATTTTGTAGTAACAATGATTTCACCACAAAAATCACAGTTAAATCACGGTTACTGTAGTAAAAACATGGTCCATTTTGTATTACTATGATTTTACTGCAAACACTGTAGTAAAAATGGGGTTATTTTGTAGTAGCAATGATTTCACCACAAAAATCACAGTTAAATCACGGTTACTGTAGTAAAAGCACGGTCCATTTTGTATTACTATGATTTTACTGCAAATACTGTAGTAAACATGGGGTTATTTTGTAGTAACAATGATTTCACCACAAAAATCACAGTTAAATCACGGTTACTGTAGTAAAAGCACGGTCCATTTTGTATTACTATGATTTTACTGCAAATACTGTAGTAAACATGGGGTTATTTTGTAGTTGCAATGATTTCACCACAAAAATCAGAGTTAAATCACGGTTACTGTAGTAAAAGCACGGTCCATTTTGTATTACTATGATTTTACTGCAAACACTGTAGTAAAAATGAGGTTATTTTGTAGTAACAATGATTTTACCACAAAAATCACAGTTAAATCACGGTTACTGTAGTAAAAGCATGGCCACAGGTTTGTGTTACTATGATTTTACTGCAAATACTGTAGTAAAAATGGGGTTATTTTGTAGTTGCAATGATTTCACCACAAAAATCACAGTTAAGTCACGGTTACTGTAGTAAAAGCATGCTCCATTTTGTTTTACTATGATTTTACTGCAAACACTGTAGTAAAAATGAGGTTATTTTGTAGTAACAATGATTTCACCACAAAAATCAGAGTTAAATCACGGTTACTGTAGTAAAAGCACGGTCCATTTTGTATTACTATGATTTTACTGCAAACACTGTAGTAAAAATGAGGTTATTTTGTAGTAACAATGATTTTACCACAAAAATCACAGTTAAATCATGGTTACTGTAGTAAAAGCACGGTCCATTTTGTATTACTATGATTTTACTGCAAATACTGTAGTAAACATGGGGTTATTTTGTAGTTGCAATGATTTCACCACAAAAATCACAGTTAAGTCACGGTTACTGTAGTAAAAGCATGGTCCATTTTGTTTTACTATGATTTTACTGCAAATACTGTAGTAAAAATTGGGTTATTTTGTAGTTGCAATGATTTCACCACAAAAATCACAGTTAAGTCACGGTTACTGTAGTAAAAGCATGGTCCATTTTGTTTTACTATGATTTTACTGCAAATACTGTAGTAAAAATTGGGTTATTTTGTAGTTGCAATGATTTCACCACAAAAATCACAGTTAAGTCACGGTTACTGTAGTAAAAGCATGGTCACAGGTTTGTATTCCTATGATTTTACTGCAAATACTGTAGTAAAAATGGGGTTATTTTGTAGTAACAATGATTTCACCACAAAAATCACAGTTAAATCACGGTTACTGTAGTAAAAGCATGGTCCATTTTGTATTACTATGATTTTACTGCAAATACTGTAGTAAAAATGGGGTTATTTTGTAGTTGCAATGATTTCACCACAAAAATCACAGTTAAATCACGGTTACTGTAGTAAAAGCACGGTCCATTTTGTTTTACTATGATTTTACTGCAAATACTGTAGTAAAAATGGGGTTATTTTGTAGTTGCAATGATTTCACCACAAAAATCACAGTTAAATCACGGTTACTGTCGTAAAAGCATGGTCCATTTTGTTTTACTATGATTTTACTGCAAATATTGTAGTAAAAATGGGGTTATTTTGTAGTTGCAATGATTTCACCACAAAAATCAGAGTTAAATCACGGTTACTGTATAAAAGCATGGTCCATTTTGTATTACTATGATTTTACTGCAAATACTGTAGTAAAAATGGGGTTATTTTGTAGTAACAATGATTTCACCACAAAAATCACAGTTAAATCACGGTTACTGTAGTAAAAGCATGGTCCATTTTGTATTACTATGATTTTACTGCAAATACTGTAGTAAAAATGGGGTTATTTTGTAGTTGCAATGATTTCATCACAAAAATCAGAGTTAAATCACGGTTACTGTATAAAAGCATGGTCCATTTTGTATTACTATGATTTTACTGCAAATACTGTAGTAAAAATGGGGATATTTTGTAGTAACAATGATTTTACCACAAAAATCACAGTTACTGTATAAAAGCATGCTCCATTTTGTTTTACTATGATTTTACTGCAAATACTGTAGTAAAAATGGGGTTATTTTGTAGTTGCAATGATTTCACCACAAAAATCAGAGTTAAATCACGGTTACTGTATAAAAGCATGGTCACAGGTTTGTATTACTATGATTTTACTGCAAATA
>CM049861.1:27500-40000 GCA_027422415.1 Schizothorax lantsangensis | reverse complement strand
TTCGGGCGGAGCACGATCAGATAATCAACTAATTTGGCGCAGGTGCAACTCGTTTAGCTAACTATCCTAACGAGCACAATACGTGTATATATGCAGCCTGCCTACCTCTGTCCAATGACAGTTTTCCGGCATCCCTCCTCCACCACAACTCCTCACCCCTAATCTGTTTTTATCCCATATTAGGGATACGGGGAGTTCTCTGGGTTCGGGCCGTATTCCGGGCTCGGAGCCCTCCTCCAGGACAGCACGCCAAAATATGCTTACTATTTGCTATCAGATTAGATGTGAGGGTGAACTCGTGAAAATGCACGAGCGCGAATCTCCCCGCTCTGCTCTCGCACAAAACCGGACGTGTGTGTGCGCGCTCAAACTTTGTCCGGTGCACTCACATCTCTCCGTGCTCTTGCGCTAGATATTAATTATTTTCACACATGGATTAAACGTCAAAAGTTATCAGCCAATCAGATTTTTCTACGACTGACCCGATGACAATACTAGGCCTACGTGAAGAGTGAACTGTTCCTGGAACTTCTTTAAATTTAATAATATTTAGTCATATCAAATGTATATTAGTAATGGCTAGGAATCGGGTGCTTGGATGATTTATTAAAAATAAAAATAAAAACTAGTTTGTCTAATCGTTTGGCCAAACCCCTCTGAGCGATTTATCTAAACAAACAAACAAAAAAGCATATGATTCTTAAAGTTCATGTGGCCATACAAGTATTGTGTACTTGGGATGAAATATATATAGATCACTGATCATTCTGCGCAGTGCCTCTTCAAGTCGAACACACCTGTGATAGAGTATGCAAACACCGCGAGAGCATCGGGAGCAGAAAGAGTCCGACTTCACGTCTCCGACTGCAAGCGGCTACTCTCGGCGATAGGTCTTTTTGGCGCTACATGAAGTCGAACACACCTAAGCCCCTTTCACACTGCACGTCGGTCCCGGAAAATTGCCAGAAAATTGCCGGAGTGCTTCTGTGTGAACGCAAACACGTCCCGGGATTAATTCCGGGATTGATCCCAGGTTGGGGACCTAGTAACATTGCTGGGTTCAGTCCCAGAACGAGCGCTGTGTGAACAAAAGCCGGATCAATGCCGTAAAGGGTGCGTCGTAGTGATGACACACTTTATCGTTCGACTGTTTTACCGGGTGTTTTGAAGGCAGATCAACGTTCACACGACGAAAAATGTGTAAACTGTAATGAAGCAGCGATCAGGGAGCTCCTCACTATCAGCGTTCAGTTTAGTGAAATGGTGCGCGGCGCATTATACACGTCACATGAAAGGTCACGTGTCTTTACGGGTTGTGTGTGAACGCATGCACAGATTCCAGAAAATCACTGGCAGTGTGAATGCAGCAAATCTGACGATCCGGGAACAAATGCCGGAACACCCGTGTATTTCCCGGAATCTCTGTGTGAAAGGGGCTCTAGTATATCGGTGGAACATACCAACTATACAAACTGTGTGGGGGGGACCTAAACTGAACCATTCACTGTATAGGCAATTACAACCAGGGCGTCGCTGGAAATGAGTGAGTGAGTTTGTTTACAGAATGCTGTTGTCACTGCTGCAAATTCCCATATAAATAATTATTATAAAAATATAATTTCCCTGCAGCCAGTGGGACCCCTTTCCCTTGTAGGCCCCTGGGCTTCAGGCCCTTGAAGCCCGTGCATTAATGCGCCCCTGACTCTGATCATCAGTGCGCTCAGAGATATCAGAACCAAACGCTCAACTCTAGACCATACATGAGATGATCTATAATGTAGATCTATTATCTATATGCATTGCGAAAATCATCGGTATTTCTGTCTTGCTTTCCAGTACAACTCTTTTTAATCAAAAACTAAATGACTTAAGATATTAAGTCTTGTTTTTTGAAAAATCAATCAAAATTAAGAGCGTTTTTGCTTAACAAGAACAAATTTCTGCAAATGGAATCAGACAAATAAGCTATTTTTTGAACTGCATTGGCAGATTGTGTTCTTGTTTAAAGCAAAACTCACTTTATTGTAATATATTTATCTCAATATCTTGTTATTGTGCTTCTTCAGTAAATATATCTTGATTTAAAGATGTTTAGATGTTTGTGCTGGAAAACAAGACAGAAACACTGAATATGAAAATCATGCCGTGTAGAAATCAAATTTGTAAAATTAATCTCTCAACTTTATGCATGAATAGTATTGATGCATATTTGTGATTATTTGGAGTTCAGATGTAGTTTATTATTCATAGTATAATTAATTTGTTCATTTGCTATTTTCATGTTTCCATGACATTGGATTTCGCGAGCCAGAGCGCGCGCACACACACGTCACACACACACACACACACACACACACACACACACACACGTCACACACCGGATGTGTGTGCACTCAGATCACTTGTACACAAGAGGTAAAAAACGATATAAATACTGTTGTTTTCTCACACAAACCGCTCGTTTCGTGTCTTAGGCCATCAATGTGTAGTTACGATGGGGAATTGTTTAATTTGGATTTCTCTGTGCATGTTCTTTTTCCCTCTTATAGAGACAGTGACCTATACCTGCCATTATATGACTGACAGACTAGAACAGTTTGACCTAAAAACATCAAAATTGGATCTACTGAAGAAAAAAAGACACCTACATCTTGGATGCCCTTGGGGTAAGCTGATAGATACCACATTTTAATTTCAAAGTGACCTATCCCTTTAATGAAATACAAGTTAAAAATGCTTCACTTTATTCCAAACGCGCCGTCTACTTTTCTCTGGGCAATGAGCGATGCCCATTCACGAATGATTCATTCTTTTGAGTCAGTTCTGTTCAAAGGCTTGATCAAACAAGTGAATCGGTTCGTGAATCAGTTTGAATGATTCGTTCAGTTGAGTCGTCTGAAGTGATTCACTCAGAGTTGTAACAAAGTTTAAGAGCGTTGAGCGACCTGTTCCAGGAGGAATGCCTTTGCCGAGACACAATTAATATTGATATTTTCACAATATTTACGCTTGCAGAAATATAGGCTACATTTGTTTACATTTTGCAGAACAGACGGAAGATGATGTTTATGTTCAGATGTTTGGTCATGTGAGGAGTTTACACTCTTCTCCGTGTCAGAGGTTATATACAGTACATATAGCCTATAATACATAATTAATATACTTTGAAATATAATTTAATTCAGTGATGCGAATCAGAAATGTCATCAGCTGTTACTCCAGAGTCATATGATCCTTCTGAAATCATTAATATTGATTTATTACCAGTGTTGGAAACAGTTTTGCTGTTTAATATTTTTTGGAACCTGTGACATTTTTATGAATAGAAAGCTGAAAATAACAGCATTGATAATAAATCAACATATTGGAATGATTTCTGAAGGATTATGTGACTCTGAAGACTGGAGTAAATTATGATTTGATTCACTGAAATAAATTACATTAAAAAAAATGTGTGTATATATATATATAGATAGATACACACACACACACACATACATACACACATTACATAAATGTATCTATATATCTAAATAAAAATAGACTATAGATATACAGTATATGATCCAAAGTAACTACTAACCAGTGTTGGGCAGTAACTAGTTACTGTAACTTAGTTACTGTAATAATATTACTTTTTGCAGTAACTAGTAGTGTAACTAATAAGATTTCAGTAATAATATTACAGTTATCATCCATAAAACAGCTTTTGATGCCTCGACCCGCTGATTTAAAATCTAACAATCAAATAATTAATAGATTATGTTCATAATTTTCACGACTCGTGCATGTGATGAGGTGCAGCAGACGAGCTCGGAATATAGATTACATTCAGCAGATATAAATATTGCATTATATTGATTTTGTCTGGAATAAAGATGATCTGAACACTGTTGTGTGTTACTGTACTCTTGTATTACATCCCTCTGATTAACATTATATTACTATAATTAAAATATTTTTGGAAAATTAAACAGTTTCTTACAAACTTATGTGATTTGATGAAATACATAATGAATATAATCATATATGAGTAACAGAGAGATTATTAGCTTCAAGATACACATTAATGAGATTAATACAACACTATGAATGTCACTATTAATTATTGAGTGTTTGTAATAACTAATAATGTGTATTCTGGTCAAATGATGAGTCAGAAATATGTTATTAGTAACATTTATGTGGAAGATACACTGTTACAACTTCTGTGTGACGTGAAGAAACAATGTAACTAATTACTGCTGCCAGAAAGTAACTGTTACTTTTGAAGGAGTAACTAGTAATGAGTGATAGATTACATTATTTGAGTAACTAGCTCAACACTGATCATCAGCAATTAAATGTTTTGCAAAGAGAGACAATAATAAATATGTTTGATATCTAAATGTTTCAGTTGATTTTTTTAACCACTTTGTAATCAAATTCAAACAAACCCAACTCTATAATGATAACGGGACTCACCGGATCACACGGCAGCGCGGTCATGCGCAGCCAACTTTTCATTAACGCTCGCGCTCAGCGGATGCCGTTCGGCGTGAACGCGCCGTCCAGGTCGTCGTCGTCGTCTTCGCCTCGCGACAGCTGCGCGATCCGGTCGAACGTCTCTTCCACCACGGTCGGGATGATGTCGACGCACGCGCTCGCCGCGTCCCGGTTGTAGGACACGAGCTCGTTGCTGACGTTCGCCGTCTCCACCGGAGTCCGGCAGCGGCCGCGGCAGCGCAGCAGGCTGGAGAAGCCCCTGCGGAACTCGGCGTTGAAGGCGTAGATGACGGGGTTGAGCGACGAGTTGCTCCAGCCGACCCACACGAACACGTCGAAGGTGGTGTCGCTGACGCACGGCTCGCGGCGGCAGAACGGAACCACGCAGTTGAGCACGAAGAACGGCAGCCAGCAGCACACGAACACGCCCATGATCACGGACAGCGTCTTCAGGACTTTGGTCTCGCGCTGGAACGACGTCTTGAGGCTCCGGTGGAGGCTCCGGTCGGAGCGGCGGCTCTGCGCGTGCTCCGCCGCGCGCTCCAGCGACGCGATCCTCCGGATCTGGACATGCGCGATCCGGTAGATGCGCGTGTAGGTGACGATCATGATGGCCACGGGAATGTAGAAGCTGATGAGGGACGAGGAGATGGCGTACTCGCGGCTCAGGCTCGAGTCGCAGCTGTCCGCGTCGGACGCGTTGGGCTCTGCGGCGCCCGCGTCGGCTTTGTGCCAGTCCAGCTGCACCGGGATGAACGAGATGAGCACGGACAGCGTCCACGCCGCGCCGATCATCACGAAGGCGACGCGCGGCGTCATCTTGCGCTCGTAGCGGAACGGGCTGCTGATGGCCCAGTAGCGGTCCACGCTGATGACGCACAGGTTCAGGATGGACGCGGTGGAGCACATGATGTCAAACGCCACCCAGACGTCGCAGAACGCGCCGAACGGCCAGAACCCGGCCACCTCCGCCGCCGCCTTCCACGGCATCACGAGCACGGCCACCAGCAGGTCCGACACGGCCAGCGACGCGATGAAGACGTGCGTGACTTTGGCGCGCAGGTGGCGGAAGCGCAGCACGGTGACGCACACCAGAGCGTTCCCGAGCAGCGTCCAGAGGATCAGCGCGCACAGCAGGGAGCCGGTCAGCGCGCGCGCCAGCGTTTCCCGCGGCTCGGTTCGGTTGCGCATGCTGGGTCCCGCTCACGGGGCGCCATCGGGTGCGTGCGCTCGCGCCGGCTCCGGTACCGAGGCGCGCCGCATGACTGAGGAGCGAATCCGACACCGAGCGAATCCGGTGCTCTCCAGACGATCCAGTGTTTGCGCGCGGCGGCTGTCTGAACTCTCTGAGCGCGAGGGAGCTGTGCATGGCTATTTTGAGCGCGCGCGCGCGCGAGAGAGAGAGAGAGATTCAGTCTGGACATGCACTGAATGAATAAAAGAACCCTGCCTCATATGTACATGATTGTCACGCTTCTACTCGTAAACTCATTGATGTGTGCAACTCAATAATTACATTAGCTTTTGCATGGTTTGTATTTCATAAGTTCAATTGTTCAAGTTATCTGGTAACCCATTCAATATTACGCAGGCAGACGAGATATGCATGCAGCTCATTCATAATCAGATTTATAGTTTTTTTTATTTTATTTTAAGGTGTCCTTGTTACATGTTTCATGTACTTACTATTATAATAACAATAAACTATGCATAATTACATGCAAGTAAGCAAAACCCTAACCATATAGTAAGTGCATGTAGTTAATTAATAATACTCAGTACTTAAATGTATATTTACATTATAACAAGGACACCTTAAAATAAAGTGTAACCTTTTTTAACTTAGATTTATTTCAAGTGAATAAACAGCGGGCTTTCGTTGTGACAACATGCCCCGCCAGTGTTAACACGTTCAGGTGTAAATACACTGCAAAAAATGATTTTCCTCCTTAGTATTTTTGTATTGTTTTCTAGTATAAATATATACAAATTCTCGTATCAGGATGCATTTACTTGACAGTAAGATATTATGTCTTGTTTTCTGAAAAAATAAATTAAAAAAATAAGATATTTTGTTTAGTTTTCTGAAAAAATATATCCAAATTGTGTTCGTTTTTGCTTAAAACAAGTAAAAATATCTGCTAATGGCGTAAGAAAAATAATCTTGTTTAGCCTTTGAATTAAGATTATTTCTCTTACACCATTGGCAGATATTTTTGCTTGTTTTGAAGCAAAATCGAACACAATTTGGATATATTTTTTCAGAAAACTAAAAATATTTAAAGTCATTTTACTTGTCAAGTAAATGCATCCTGATAAAAGAATTGTAGATAAATATAAATACAAAAAACTAAGGAGGAAAATAATTTTTTGCAGTGTGTCTGAGCAGATGTGGCTTCATAATGATCTATGATTGCATTCATTATTTGCAGCATGCACCGATTTTAATTTTTTAATGAAGGACACACAAAAATAACATCTGAAACGACACAAATAAGAGTGCAAGAATGATTCCTCAGATAGCGACTGTGCATCGATTCTCTCATAGCAGAGCTCAGTGCAGGATTCCCCTTGAAGATTGATCCATTCACACACACAGGCTCAGAAATCCTCAATGAAAGCAGGATGAGAGGATAAATAGCGCCACCTACAGTAAGCAGAGGATCAGAACAATCACTTCAGCTCCAGTCATAGACCAACACATCAGTCAGAAAAGCTCAGTAAGTCACGCTGTTTTGTGGTGTTCCTCAGGGCTCTATTCTGGCTCCGACTCTTTTTATGTTATATACTACCTTTGGGTTTGATTTTTAAGAACTATGGAATTTAATTCCATTTATATGCTGATGATCTAGTTGTATCTAGTTGAAGTAATACACTAGGAGCTCTGTATGCATGCATCCAGGAACCAAAAATATGGCTTACACAAAATAATCTGACTTTAAATGAAGGAAAAACAGAAGTAATTTGTTTGCATCACGTAGAGATGCTTTTAATGCTAATAGTAATTATAACCTTGGTAATTTGACCCAATGGGTTACTCAATGTGCAAAAAACATAGGTTTTTGGTTTGACTCGGGCCTAAAGTTTGACAAACAGATCGTTTTTTTCGTCTTCGCCGCCTAGGCTAAAGTGAAATCGTTTTTATCAACGAAGAATTTTGAAAAGGTAATTCATGCATTTGTCATTTCTCATCTGGATTATTGTAATTCACTTTATTATGGGATTAACTGCTCATCTATGGAGCGTTTACAATTGGTCCAAATTGCAGAAGCCAGGCTTTTGACTGGAACTCGAACATTTCTCCACATCTTTTCTATTTTGATTTCTCTGCCTGTAAAATTGAGAGTCGGATTTAAAATATTAATTTTGGTTTTATAAATCGCTCAATATTGTTGCACCGGCTGAACTTTGTCTGTTGTTTCTGGGCCAACTCTAATCTATTTTTAAACCTAAATTTTATTTATTTAGAAAAATGTATGATGGGTTAAATCTTTATTTGCATTGTTTTGTATTTTGATTATTTGTTTTATTGTTTACATTTTTATGTACCGCACTTCGGTTGTTTTAAAACATGCTTCTTTATAGTGACACTAAAACAGCAGCTAGAGTCTCAGACGTGTGTGAAATGTGGAAAAGCGTCTCTCGGAGAAGACTGAAGAGCCTCAGGTGCTGCTGAACATCACAAACACACGAGAGAAGCCGCAGGGGATTGTGGGATTGCTGTCAGACATCTGGCGTCATCAGGAGCACATCTGTGTCTGGAGGATCCAGAGATCGAAGAGACATCAGCGAACGCCTCCATCAGAGTCAAACACTTCAATGATCACATTTCTGATGTGCATCAGACCCGAAAGAATCACTTTAGATGAGGAGAATGTGCTTCTCATCACCTGCAGAACATGCTTTTCTTACATGTACAAATATCTAAACATTCATAAATCAAAGTACATTTTCATGGGAAGCAAAATTACATTAGATAACACTATTTCTCTGTTTAATACCGTAAAGCTGCTTTGACACAACCTGCATTGTAAAAAGTGCTCTAACAGTGACTTGATATTTAGTCTTGTTTTCCTATAAAACAAACCAAAATATCAGAAAAATAACCCATAAATTGATTTTTCTGACCCCGTTGGCAGATTATTATTTTTTCTTGTTTTAAGCATAAACTCAAGGTTTTTGGATGCACATTTTATCATTAGTTAGTATCATGTCATTTTGATTTTTGATGAATATTTAGGTATTTGTACTTGAAAACAAGACAGAAATACTTCAGTAAGAAGGTTGTTTTTTCAGTGTGTTGTTCCAAACCCTTCTGGAACACACCAGTGTTTTCTGTACGTTTCCAGCAAACCTCTGAATAATGAAAACAGCTGCATTTATACATGAAGACCTCCAGGAGAGCAGAACACGAGGCTCGCTGGACCGGGCTTCGATAACACACCGTCTGAATAAACCTGGACGTTATACAGCTTCAGAGATGAACGCCATGAATAATCATATCACTCCTGCGCTGCTAGTTCTATAATAAACCTGACTTTATGTATTACAGATATTGTTGGCTGTTTGACAAATTACTTTTGTCATGCATATATGTTTCCCTGGAGCACAAAACCAGTCATAAGTGTCAATTTTTTGAAATTGAGATTTATGCATCATCTGAAGCTGAATAAATAGCTTTCCATTGATGTATGGTTTGTTATGATAGAACAATATTTGGAATCTGAGGGTGCAAAAAAATCTAAATATTGAGAAAATCAGCTTTAAAGTTGTTCAAATGAAGTTCTTAGCAATGCATATTACTAATCAATAATTCAGTTTTAATGTAGGAAATTTACTAAATATCTTCATGGAACATGATCTTAATATCCTAATGATTTTTGGCATAAAAGAAAAATTGATAATTTGCTTCTTATGACTGTTTTTGTGCTCCAGGGTCATAAATGTAAAAGTTTAAACAAAAAGCATAACACAAACTGCAAAATATGATTTTTTTTTTGTCCTGTATTTTTGTCAAATATCTAAACATCCTTAAATCAACGTCAAAACCAAAATGACTTATTTTAAAGTTTATTTTCTGACAAATGTATCAAACATTATTGGTTATGTATTATTTTTGTATAGTTTGTAACTGAGACAGACAGACAGGATTTTATATGCTATGTACAGTAACAATAAAAGTACATTGGAATTGGAAAATGAAGTATTTTTAGGCTTCAAACATTAAAAATATCTGTGATTGGAGTCAAAAAATAACTCAATTCAAAGGGAAACTCAGATTTTTCTGAGCTAATATTTTCTTCTCGTTTTAATGACAAACTCACTTCATTTTGATACATTTCTCAGAAAAACAAGACTTTATATTTTCATGTTATTTTGCTTTTCATTTTAAAGTATCTTGATTTAAGGATAAGATATTTGTGCTGAAAACAAGACAAATACAAAATATGAACATTATTTTTCTGCTCTGTTTATATGTGACACTGGAGCACATCAGTCATAAGTGTAAATTTTTCGAAATTGAGATTTATGCATCATCTGAAAGCTGAATAAATAGCTTTCCATTGATGTATGGTTTGTTATGATAGAACAATATTTGGTAAATCTGGAATCTGAGGGTGCAAAAAAATCTAAATATTGAGAAAATCACCTTTAAAGTTGTTCAAATGAAGTCTTAGCAATGCATATTACTAATCAAAAATTAAGTTTTGATATATTTACGATAGAAAATTTACTAAATATCTTCATGGAACATGATCTTAATATCCTAATGATTTTTGTCATAAAAGAAAAATGTATAATTTTGACCCATACAATGTATTGTTGGCTATTGCTACAAATATACCTGTGTTACTTATGACTGCTGGGTCACATATGGCTTTATGTGAACAATGATGAAGGAATGAGCTTTAAAGCCACTGGACTGTTTACATCAAAGAATAGTTTTATTAATCTGAAGTTAACATACATGTTTTATGTTTAGGTCTTATTGTGCGTTTCATTGTGTGTTTGGAGGAGTTTACTACTAAACATCTGCTGAAGCTACAGAAACATTTACATGTGAATGAAAGAAGCGTTTCACATCGTTTCTCCATCACTGACTTACTGTGAGAACATCCCATAATCACAGTCACCACAAGCGTTTCCATAGCAACGCTGCCACAGAAACATAATAACCTAAATAAAGAGTTTTTTCAATGAGTCCTGTGTGTTTGTGATGCTGATGCTGTCCAGACGTGAACAAACAATGCGTCTCCCGTCGAAGCATGAATAATGGATTCCAGTCAGAGATTCCCATTAAATCCATAAACGCACGGATTAAACCTCATCATCATTTGAGAGCCATACCTCACAGAAATCTTCAGGACTGAGGAAAGCTTCAGAAACACGTTCGTGTGAGAACCGAGATGAATGCAGATCATTACGGTAAAAAAATAACATGTTTCAAAACGCATTTATAGCACATTATCTGTTGAATATATACGTCTGAATAGAGCAGTAATGAGTCTCAGGAGGTCTGTGATGTGATTCGTGTGTCACTGTACACACTGTAAAAAATTACCGTGATTTTAACGGTAAAAAACTGTGAAAATGCTACAGTAAAAACCTGTTAAATGGTTAACGGTAAGCTCCTGTAAAATTTAGAGGGAAAAAGAATCCCAGAATTCCCTGCTGTTTGAATTTGATGTTTCTTCTTAGTTTTTTCTTATCTGTTATGTTTATTAGGGTTGTATGTTACATCTAATGTTGTTAAATTAATGTTTATTACATATTTCAGTTTATTGAGATCATCATGATGGCGATTAGTGTTTGTGTGAATATCTATATATGTTATTATTTAAAAGCTGCTTTGGTTCATCGTGTGACTCTCATCAGCTGCTTTTGGTGGTTATCAGTGTATTACAAAGATACAGATTACAGTACTTCAATAGGTTGGTATATTGGTATATCAGTTAATGAAATTACGGTATTTAACTGTAAATTTAAGCTAAAACCGTAAAACCTAAAATGTTGTTACTGTATTTTTTTACAGTAGAATTCCAGCAATCACAGCTGCCGGCTTTTTACCGTAAATTTTACGTTTTTTTTTTTTACAGTGCAGTTTTTGTCATCTGCTTCCACACAATATCTGTCCTCGTCACACAGTTTCTGAAAGCTGTCACTCAAACACACACCAAATCTACAAAACCAGACACTGATTCTCAGCCTTTGACTCAGTTTTCAATATCACAACACACAAGTCTCTATGTAACACACAGGAATTAATATTACAGCAAAGGTGCTTGCTTTTGAGACGTGTTTGTGATATTTTGAACGCACTGCTTCGTTTTGCATTTTGTGTGCAAAGTTTTGAAAACGTGTTTTCACGTTGCTTTAGAAGCCGTTATAACGAACACTTCTGAGAAAAGTCACCAGGTTTGTCAGAGTTTGTGAGATTCGTGACATCAGCAGGTCTTCATGCAAGAGTTTAAGCCAGACTTGAGTCTTAAGCCCCGTTCACACCAAGCACGATAACGATAACGATATAGTTCTAAAAATCGTTCTCAGTATTAATGAATAGCAGCGTCCACACCACAACTATAACGATAAAGGCACCGAGAAACGATATCGTTGGAATCACTTCCAGCTGATGAACGATAAAAACACTGACAGCCAATCAGAATCCATCCTGCTATAATGTGCTCGAGAATTTAAAGCGACAGACGCGCGTGCGCTTAGAATAAACAGACGATATCGTTCGCTGGTGTGGACGCAAATATAGTTATCGTTATCGTTATCTTTATCGTTATCGTGCTTGGTGTGAACGGGGCTTTACAGCTGGAAATATCCTCAAGTGATATTAATATCCCTGTGGTTTTATGATCAGTTATGCTTATGATCACACTGCAAAACTGAGGTTTCCAGAACAAATATCTCAATTAAACCAAGAAACATTTGCTGAAGATATCAAATCTTATTTTCTGAGAAACTGAGTTAATGATTAAATCAACGCCAATGAAGTCAGAAAAATAAAC
>CM049861.1:17500-20000 GCA_027422415.1 Schizothorax lantsangensis | reverse complement strand
CCTTTCAAACGTTTCATATTTCTTGATGACATCTTTGATGTGGAACCAGAGGAAATGCACCTGCGATCAAGATCAAACACAGAGTTCAGAACTAATGAACTTCACATCTGAGCTGATCTGAATAATGACTCTATTGTGTTCTGTAGAGCTGCGTTAACTTACAGCTGAAACTGAATATGTTTCATAACTTATTTAATACTGCTATTTTCCTGTCCCAGATATTAAAAAAGAACATTTAGCTAAAGTTCCCATTAAATGTAACTATTGAATATTCTCTAAAAGTCAAGTGTTGTACTTGGTTATATGTTAAAGGACTGTTTCATTGTTACATTTGAATGTTCTCTGAACGTTCTGAAACAATGTAACATTTAAAAAAAAATGTTAGACGTCTGTTCAGCTACAAAGTTTCCGATAAACGTTCCATGAATGATAAATAATGCTTTTGTGTTATAACAGTATTAATGAGATATTTTTGCACGAACGTTCTATTAACGTCGTTTGCGCATAACTTTGAGAGAGCGTTCCCTGTTAGCTGGGGTGAAGCCATAAATCCGCATAAAGTCATAAACGTGAGCTCTCTCTCACCTGAGATATGGTGTGCAGCGCGTGCACGATGGGATAGACTCCGAGCACGGCGGAGATGCACGAATGATATCCGACGAAATATCCGATGCGGAACGCGTCCATGATGAGCGACAGCAACGCCAGCATCGTCAGCCCCCCTGAACACACACACACAGCACAATCACTCATTATCACGCGCGCTCACACAGCAAGGCAAAGTTTAGTGTAACCCGATCTCATGAATGTGCGTGTCAATGGCACTATTTTCTATTTCTATTTGGCATATTATTAATTTATTTGGCGTGCATATAATACGCAATTGGTATGTTTAGGGGTGTGGGGTAGGTGCGTATTATATGCACGCCAAAAAAGCGCGTATCACATGCACGCAAATATGCACGTCAAACACGTGCGTATATGGTATGCACGCCAAATCAGTTTCTGCGTATAAATAGCACGTACTATTGATATGCATTTTCATGAGACCGGGCTAACAGTTCAGTAGACGCGCGTCACCTCGGATCCAGCTGGTGCCCGCGTGCGCGTCCCTCTCCGGCACCGGACCGCGCTCCCGCTCCCTCCGGATCATGTAGCAGAGCATCCAGACGAGCTGCACCAGCATCAGAGCCGTGATGAAGGCCAGCAGGTGCTCCTTCTTCACCGCGGGACCGTGCTGCGCCAGCGCGAGCATCACGGACACGCCGATCAGCAGCAGGTTGGCTCCGTACTGCGCGCTCAGCGTCTCCGCGTTCTTCTGAGGGTACTTCTTGGTCAGACTCACCTTGAGCTTGGAGAAAAGTTTATTTTCCGCGTTCGAGGAGGATGAGGAGGAGGAGGACGAGGAAGCGGGGCTGTATTTGTTCAGACACATGATGTCCAGGCCGCTGTGCTCCACCATGGTGCCGTCGATCAGGGATTGATGCGCGCCGCGCCGCGGACATGCTCAGTGCGCGTCCATCGCTGCTATATACCTCCTACAGAGCGCGGCAGATTAACGCGGATTGAGTTTCATTCATCTGCGAGCTGCTGGAAAAGCAAGAACCGCTGCGCCAAGCATGCGTTTGCGCTGCGTCTCCGCGCTGCTCCTCGCGCCGCGGTCAGATGTGAAGCTCCACTGCGCTTTTCCTCGGCCTCCAGCGAGCTTTACGATCTCGGGTTTCACTGGTCAAAGGCTCTTTATGGACGGCTCTTTGTTGAGCGCAGACTCGTATAACGGGTGTGCAATCAGAAGAATGCGCGCGACGCGAAAGCTGCGCGCGACGCGGCTGAAATCAGACACAGCCACATCTGAAGAAAAGTTTCCAAGAAGAAACCGAATTTGAAGGTGTGCCCGAATTACAGAGAATCGCACTATTACATGAAACCGATCCGGGCCAGAGAGCTCCAACAAAAGAGCTTCTACAATAACGGCTCTGAGCTGGATTACCGCGCGCACGCACCGCGTCAGCCTCCGGTCATCGCGTGCGTTCAGTCAAAGATCAAAGTTAACGAGAAGCGCGCGCTGGTTTCCGCTGATCGACCCCCTGGAGACCTTTGATAAAGTCTGACAGATGCGATCACGCGCTTATCATCATCATCATCACAGAGCCATTCTCTCTTAATGTCATCAGCGCGCGTTTGATCAATGCGCTGTTAATACAATACAAAGATTGCTGGAGTAACTTCAAAATGTCATAGTGTGCTGAAAAACACAATAGAAAATGTAATGGATTTAATGGTTATAATGGGATTGTATTGGTTTTAATGGAAACTATAATGGTGTCTACTGGCAGTGTTGGGGAAAGTTACTTTTAAAAGTAACGCATTACAATATTGCGTTACTCCCTAAAAAGTAACTAATCACGTTACTTAGTTACTTTTTATGGAAAGTAATGCGTTACGTTACTTTTGCGTTACTTTTTAAATATGAGCAGGGCTTGATTGTTTTTAATACAAG
>CM049861.1:0-12500 GCA_027422415.1 Schizothorax lantsangensis | reverse complement strand
GCATTAAAAAGGAGTCCAGAAAAATTTAAACGGAAAAACAGAATCCAGAAAAAAAAGGGAATCCAGAAAAGTCAAAACCGGGAAATACAGAATTTGGGAAAAAATAAAACAGATTTCATACTTAGGCTATTTTCACGGCAAAAACAATTAAAAAATACAAGTATGACAAATACAATAAAAACCAGCAAACAAACACGTTATATTACACAAGATAACTAAATCTATAAAAAGCATTTAAAGTTGAATAAAAAAAAGTTTAACTTGACGTACTAAGGCCGTGTTCACACTTGGCGTCTTTGACAAGAAAAAGCTGACGAGCGCTTTTTTAGTAAAATAAAAAGCTGGTTACAAATAGCAGCCGAGGGCGTCTTTTGTTGCTATAGCAACAGCTGCAACGGTAGCCTAGCGCTGTGTGCTGCAGAGGGTAATGTCTGTTCACAACGACGTTTGTGGGAGCGTGACTTTATACGGGGAAGGACACTATATGGTGTCCAACAATTTAGTCCAGGAGCTCCGGCTGGATGATGCACGGTTTCATACTCAACTCCTTGTGCTCCGGAACTAGCACGATCTGTGGCTATCTTCTCCTTTTTCTTGTTGCTATGGAAACGACTCCACTCGCTTGTCATTGGTCAGCTGTCAAAAAGGCGCTTGACGTAGGGCGTTATTTTCAGAAAAGTTAAACTTTTCTCAACTTGAAAAGACGCTCTGAGCTGCAGAAAAAGACGCCGGCGCTCAGGAACACGGTTTACTCCACAGGATTATAATGTAAAACCGCTTCAAAGACGACGCCAAGTGTGAACATAGCCTAAAACAACTACAATTAAAACCTGAAATAAAATTAATAAAAACTATAGACATTTTAAAAATAGACAGCAACATTACTAAAACTTAAATTAAAATTTTAAATGAAAACTTTAAATATAACTAAAAACTCATTAATAAATACTATAAAAAGCATCTTAATTATACTAAAACACTGCTAGTGACTCGTTAAGATCAGGAGGCGAATTCACGAAACATTCTTAAAAATTAGTGCTGTTAAACAATTAAATCACATGCAAAATAAACATTTTGTTTACATAATATATGCGTGTGTTGTGTATATTTATTATGTATATAGAAGTACACACACATACAGTATATATTTTGCAAATATTTACATGTATATATTTATATTCCTATGTTATATCATATATATACGGAAGAGGATTAGGGCCAAGCAATAGAAAAAATAAAACCGTTACATTTCGAGAAAAAGTCGAGATAAAATGTTGAGATTAAACTCATTAAATTACGTTTCCTCGAAATGTAACAACTTTTTTTTCTCTAAATTTAACGACTTTTTTCTCGTAATTTAATGAGTTTATTCTTGTAATTTAAGTTTATTCTATGAGTTTATTCTCAACATTTTATCTTGATGTTTTTTCTCTAAATTTAACGACTATTTTTCTCATAATTTAGCTACTTTTTTCTCGTAATTTAACGAGTTTAACGACTTTTTTCTCGTGATTTAATGAGTTTATGCTCAACATTTTATCTCGACTTTCTTTCTCGAAATTTAACGACTATTTTTCTCAGAATTTAACAACTTTATTCTCGTAATTTAATGAGTTTAATCTCAACTTTTTCTCATAAAATCTCATAAAATTTCTCATAATTTAATGAGTTTATTCTCGTAATTTAATGAGTTTAATCTCAACTTTTTATCTCAACATTTTTCTCGAAATTTAACGACTTTTTTCTCGTAATTTAATGAGTTTATTCTCAACTTTTTATCTCAACATTTTTGTCGAAATTTAACGAGTTGTCGAAATTTAACGACTTTAATCTCGAGATGGTTTAATTTTTTTATTATTGCTTGGCCCTAATCCTCTTCCGTATATATAAACATATTTAATATATAACCGTAACATATTATTCTGAAATATATACATGCATGTGTTTGTATTTATATATACATAAATATACACACATATATTATGCGAACAAAAACTTTTATTTTGGATGCAATTAATCGCGATTAATCGTTTGTCAGCATTAATAAAAATACACTTCTTCTAAACCACCGTTTTCTTCGTATTTAACTTAAGAATGTTCTTATCTTTTTTCTTAAGACAAAACTTAAGAATTTGAATTATTGAAAATATTGTTCCTTAAAAGTATCGTAAATAATGTTAGGATAACCACCAATTTATCTTAAATCCCCAAAGATAATGTGTTTAATAATAGGAATTTATTGAATTGTTTCAAATATTAAACATCACAACAGAACTCTAGTTTATGTATAAGACAGATTATTATAACTAGACATGTGCGCGAGTGACATCAATGAGAACAATACTCATCATGACTGTGTGTGAAGCTTTTAATTTGATCTATTTCTATTTTAAATTCTTCTAAAAAGGTTCTTATGAAAATATTTAAGAACCTCTTAAGGTTTTTAAGAACTGCACTTATGAACATTCGTACCACCTTCTTAGAATTTTTCTTAAAGGAAAACGCCACCGTTTTTCCATATTCCAATTCTTCCCTCAACTTAGACGAGTTGATATGTACCTCTCCCGTCTCAGTCCGTGCACTTAATCGCTCTAGCGCGCGGCACCACTATGCTAGCGTTTAGCTTAACACTTCGACCTCGGCGAAGTAATATCATCATTTATCATTTATGAGAGTTTTCAGGAGTGATGATATTACTGCGCCGAGGTCGAAGTGCTGCAAAGTGCTCTTCCGCCACACATTATAGTTATCATTTTTATCCGCTTAGAAAATCGCCACGTTTTATTTTGTGTCGCCATACTTACTCGTGTAACTACTCATGTAGCCGTCTTTAAATAGGGAAAACATGGAAGTGTTTGGTGGCTTCTAAATTCATCCCAGTTTGGATCCTAAGAAATGAATGGTGCTAAGCTAAACGCTAGCATAGATTATTGATGAATCTGCACCAGACACTCCTGACTGACTTCTATAGAATTGTGAGTTTGTAGAGTTGAGTAGAGTTCATGGAGTTTCATTGTTTAACTGTGAAGGCGCGCGTGTGTGTGTGTGTGTGTGTGCGTGTGCTGAGGTGTGTGTGTGTGTGTGCGTGCTGAGGTGTGTGTGTGTGTGTGTGCGTGCGTGTGTGTGTGTACTGCGTGTTGTTAGCGTGTAAGCTCTCTCCTGGTAACCAAAGATCTATAATCTGTATTGTAAACCAGGATAAGAAGGAAAAAGCTTCAGCTGTTTGAGACCGAGGAGCTGTGATACGATTATAGCACTGCAATCTGACCACACACACACACACACACACCTGAGCACACACACACACCTCAGCACACACACACACCTCAGCACACACAAACACCTCAGCACGCACACACACACATCTCAGCACACACACACCTCAGCACGCACACACACACATCTCAGCACACACACACACACACACACACACACACCTCAGCACACACAAACACACACACACACACACAGCCCCACACACACACACACACCACCTCAGCACACACAAACACACACACACACACACACACACCTCAGCACACACAAACACCTCAGCACGCACACACACACATCTCAGCACACACACACACACACACCTCAGCACACACAAACACCTCAGCACGCACACACACACATCTCAGCACACACACACACACACACATCTCAGCACACACACACACCACCTCATCACACACAAACACACACACACACACAACACACCTCAGCACACACAAAACACCTCAGCACGCACACACACACATCTCAGCACACACACACACACACACACACACCTCAGCACACACAAACACCTCAGCACGCACACACACACACCTCAGCACACACACACACACACACACACACATCTCAGCACACACACACACACACACCTCAGCACACACAAACACACACACACACACACACACACCTCAGCACACACAAACACCTCAGCACGCACACACACACATCTCAGCACACACACACACACACACACACACCTCAGCACACACAAACACCTCAGCACGCACACACACACATCTCAGCACACACACACACACACACCTCAGCACACACCACACACACACACCTCAGCACACACAAACACCTCAGCACGCACACACACACACATCTCAGCACACACACACACACACACACCTCAGCACACACACACACACACACACACTCAGCAACACACAAACACCTCAGCACGCACACACACACACACTCAGCACACACCACACACACACACCTCAGCACACACAAACACCTCAGCACGCACACACACACATCTCAGCACACACACACACACACACCTCAGCACACACAAACACCTCAGCACGCACACACACACATCTCAGCACACACACACACACACACAAACAAAGGCGCAATCTTGATTCTTCGAATGTTAATAATTTTAGGCCTATATCAAACTTGCCATTTCTTTCTAAGATTCTTGAGAAAATCGTGCTGACCCAGCTCCAGTCCCGTTTGATGTCAAATAACACTTTTGAATAATTCCAATCAGGTTTTAAGTCTCAACACAGCACGGAAACTGCACTTCTACAAAGTTGTAAACGATATTTCACTAGAAACAGATAAAGGGAATGCTGTGGCTTTGGTTCTTTTAGACTTAAGCTCTGCATTTGATATGGTGGACCACAATATCTTGATTTCCAGGTTGGAGAGCTGTGTTGGGTTACAGGGTAAGGTGTTGAAATGGTTTCAGTCTTTTTTAACAAACAGAAGCTTTAGTGTTTCTATCGGCCAACATAGTTCGTCCTCACGCAAACTTGCTTGTGGGGTGCCACAGGGCTCGATTCTCACCCCAGTTTTATTTTCTATATTTATGCTACCGATGGGTGCTATCTTTGTGGGGTGCCACAGGGCTCGATTCTCGCCCCATTTTTATTTTCTATATTTATGCTACCGATGGGTGCTATCTTTGTGGGGTGCCACAGGGCTCGATTCTCGCCCAGTTTTATTTTCTATATTTAATGCTACCGATGGGTGCTATCTTTGTGGGGTGCCACAGGGCTCGATTCTCGCCCCCCCATTTTTATTTTCTATATTTATGCTACCGATGGGTGCTATCTTTGTGGGGTGCCACAGGGCTCGATTCTCACCCCAGTTTTATTTTCTATATTTATGCTACCGATGGGTGCTATCTTTGTGGGGTGCCACAGGGCTCGATTCTCGCCCCAGTTTTATTTTTGATATTTATGCTACCGATGGGTGCTATCTTTGTGGGGTGCCACAGGGCTCGATTCTCACCCCAGTTTTATTTTCTATATTTATGCTACCGATGGGTGCTATCTTTGTGGGGTGCCACAGGGCTCGATTCTCACCCCAGTTTTATTTTCTATATTTATGCTACCGATGGGTGCTATCTTTGTGGGGTGCCACAGGGCTCGATTCTCGCCCCAGTTTTATTTTTGATATTTATGCTACCGATGGGTGCTATCTTTGTGGGGTGCCACAGGGCTCGATTCTCGCCCCATTTTTATTTTCTATATTTATGCTACCGATGGGTGCTATCTTTGTGGGGTGCCACAGGGCTCGATTGTCACCCCAGTTTTATTTTCTATATTTATGCTACCGATGGGTGCTATCTTTGTGGGGTGCCACAGGGCTCGATTGTCACCCCAGTTTTATTTTCTATATTTATGCTACCGATGGGTGCTATCTTTGTAGGGTGCCACAGGGCTCGATTCTCACCCCAGTTTTATTTTCTATATTTATGCTACCGATGGGTGCTATCTTTGTGGGGTGCCACAGGGCTCGATTCTCGCCCCAGTTTTATTTTCTATATTTATGCTACCGATGGGTGCTATCTTTGTGGGGTGCCACAGGGCTTGATTCTTGCCCCATTTTTATTTTCTATATTTATGCTACCGATGGGTGCTATCTTTGTGGGGTGCCACAGGGCTCGATTCTCACCCCAGTTTTATTTTCTATATTTATGCTACCGATGGGTGCTATCTTTGTGGGGTGCCACAGGGCTCGATTCTCACCCCAGTTTTATTTTCTATATTTATGCTACCGATGGGTGCTATCTTTGTGGGGTGCCACAGGGCTCGATTCTCACCCCATTTTTATTTTCTATATTTATGCTACCGATGGGTGCTATCTTTGTGGGGTGCCACAGGGCTCGATTCTCGCCCCATTTTTATATTCTATATGTATGCTACCGATGGGTGCTATCTTTGTGGGGTGCCACAGGGCTCGATTCTCGCCCCATTTTTATTTTCTATATTTATGCTACCGATGGGTGCTATCTTTGTGGAGTGCCACAGGGCTCGATTCTCACCCCAGTTTTATTTTCGATATTTATGCTACCCATGGGTGCTATCTTTGTGGGGTGCCACAGGGCTCGATTCTTGCCCCATTTTTATATTCTATATGTATGCTACCCATGGGTGCTATCTTTGTGGGGTGCCACAGGGCTCGATTCTTGCCCCATTTTTATATTCTATATGTATGCTACCGATGGGTGCTATCTTTGTGGGGTGCAAACAGGGCTCGATTCTCGCCCCATTTTTATATTCTATATGTATGCTACCGATGGGTGCTATCTTTGTGGGGTGCCACAGGGCTCGATTCTCGCCCCATTTTTATATTCTATATGTATGCTACCGATGGGTGCTATCTTTGAGGGGTGCCACAGGGCTCGATTCTCGCCCCAGTTTTATTTTCTATATTTATGCTACCGATGGGTGCTATCTTTGTGGGGTGCCACAGGGCTCGATTCTCGCCCCATTTTTATTTTCTATATTTATGCTACCGATGGGTGCTATCTTTGTGGGGTGCCACAGGGCTCGATTCTCGCCCCAGTTTTATTTTCTATATTTATGCTATCCATGGGTGCTATCTTTGTGGGGTGCCACAGGGCTCGATTCTCGCCCCATTTTTATTTTCTATATTTATGCTACCCATGGGTGCTATCTTTGAGAAATATGGAGTGTCCTTCCACCTATACGCGGATGATACTCAGCTGTATTTTCCCTTGCAGCATAAAAGTAAAGAATTCTTAGGATCTCTGTTGGATTGTCTAAACAAATTACAAATACGGTTAAAGCAGAATTTTTAGTGTTAAATGAGAACGTTTGAAGACTGTGCCCTTCATTTTGGTCATCTCTCTTCCTACTTTACACCCTGTGCTAAAAATCTTGGTGTTCTTTTTGACTGCAACCTGGGTTTTGAGAAATAAATTAGTGCATTGGTCAAATCAAGTTTCTTCCATTTACGACGTTTACCAAAAATCAAATCTTTACTCTCTGTAAAACAGTTTGAACAGATTATTAATCTCGTTTAAATTACTGTAATTCACTATACTATGGTATAAATTAATCCTCTATAATGGAGGTTCGATCACATCTCACCCATTCTTATTTCACTAAACTGGTTACCAGTCAAATTTAGAATTATTTTTACAATTTTAACCTTTGTTTTTAAATCTCTTCATAATCAAGCTCCATCATATCTCTCTGAGGCAGTCTCTATCCATGAACCAAAGAGGTCCCTAAGATCCAGTAATCTTGGTATCCTCTCTGTTCCTAGATCGAGGTTCCATTGTAGAGGTGATCGAGCCCTAGTCTATGGAACAGATTACCAGCTTCTATTAGAGCACACACGCACGCACGCACACACACACACACACACGCACACACACAGACACACTCTCACACACGCACACACACACACACACACAGACACACTCTCACACACACACACACGCACGCACGCACGCACGCACACACACGCACAGACGCACTCTCTCACACACACACACACACACACACACACACACTCTCTCACACACACACACACACACAGACACACTCTCACACACACACACGCACGCACGCACGCACGCACACACACACACACAGACACACTCTCACACACACACGCACGCACGCACACACAGACACACACGTCAGTAACAGCTGCTGTGTGTGAGCCTGTGCGGTGACTGACAGTACTAGTTATGGTTAAGGTTAGTAGTTAGTCACCTGTGAATGTCACTGTGGTTCAGAAGGACAGAGAAGAAATCCAGATAGTAGGTGAGAGCGACAGACGCCAGGATCCAGAAGACTGAGTGCCGGTTGATCCGAGCCGAGGCTTTCTCCTCCACAGCCTCATCAGGACCAGAACCTGCAGGAGAACACACAACAACAACATCAACAACAACAACAACAACAACCAGAACCTGCAGGAGAACACACAACAACATCAACAACAACATCAACAACAACCATAACCTGCAGGAGAACACACAACAACTCATCATCATCATCATCATCATCATCAACAACAACAACAACAACAACAACAACAACAACAACAACAACAACAACAACAACAACAACAACAACAACAACCATAACCTGCAGGAGAACACACAACAACATCATCATCATCATCATCATCATCATCATCATCAACAACAACATCAACATCAACAACAACAACAACAACAACAACAACAACCATAACCTGCAGGAGAACACACAACAACAACAACAACAACAACAACCTGCAGGAGAACACACAACATCATCATCATAACATTAACGCTGACACAACAACATCAGAGATACTGTACATCTACACCAGGGGTGTCAGACTCAGTTCCTGGAGGGCCACAGCCCTGCACAGTTTAGATATAACCCTAATTAAACACACCTGATCCAGCTAATCAAGTCATTAAGGCTTATTTGAAAACTAGATGGTATGTGTTGGAACAGGGTTGGAACAAAACTCTGCAGGGCTGCGGCCCTCCAGGAACGGAGTTTGACCCCCCTGATCTACACAAACACAACATTAACACAGCATCATCAGAGACTCTGTATCTGAACACAGCTGACACGACACACACAGACTCCAGCAGAGTTCAGTAAAGCCGCTGATATTTAGTGTGTGTGTGTGTGTGTGTCTCTCACTCTGTTCGTCTTCCTCTTCTTGTTCGTTTGTCTTGAATCGTCTCCTCAGGTTCATCAGCTCACTGTACTCCGCCATGATGGCCCGATGACGTCACACTCGCGCGGCGGGCGGACTCGTGACGCACGACGCTCCAAAGATTCAAGTGAGTCGCCTGACGGCCGCGATCCGAATCTCGGACTCGATTCACTTCAGCGAGCGACACCAGTGTTGCCAACTTAGCAATTTTGTTGCTAAATTTAGCAACTTTTCACACTACCCTAGCAACTTTTTCTTCCAAAAGCACCTAGCAACAAATTTAGCTATTTTTAAAATGTATTTGGCAACTTTTCATAAGTGACACAAATGATTAAAAGGAACATTTACCATTTAAATCACACAAAAAGAGGAAACCAAAGATGCCACACATCAGCTGAATTAAGTTAGATGCTATTTGCATTTGTTTAATTTATTAATAGTAAAAAATAATTTCGTAATTTAATAATTGTTCATTTATGATACACTGTGTTAGTAGCTTGTACTTGTGATTGTTGATCAGTTGGTACACTGTAAGACAAATAGATAAGGTAGTAATTTTCCAGGACATTATCAGTTATCCATAATCTGACATAACCTGAAAACACAAAATACAATGCAGCGTAATTAAAAATGCATGTAAAAAAACATCCTTCATATTAACAGTAGATTGTGCCAGACTTCTCTTGGAGTGTAGCACACTAACTATCTACTAATGCACTGCTTAAAACTATAACAGTTCAGAATGTGTAGTTTTACTTGTTTACTAGCTAACAAAAAACAATTAAATTGCTGAGATTTGATGCAGTGACAATTGTGCATCGTGATTACGTAATGACGTCATCGCGCAGTGACGTCACAGCGTCGTTTAGCAACTTCCCCTGAAAAATCAGTGTTTCATTTTTTTGTTCAGTCGAAGTTTATCATCTACTCAATTTGCCAAAATTGAACATTTGTGAGATTTATACACTGAATAAATAGCTTTCCATTGATGTATGGTTTGTTATGATAGAACAATATTTAGTAAATCTGGAATCTGAGGGTGCAAAAAAATCTAAATATTGAGAAAATCATCTTTAAAGTTGTTCAAATGAAGTCTTAGCAATGCATATTAATAATCAAAAATTAAGTTTTGATATATTTACGGTACAAAATATCTTCATGGAACATGATCTTAATGATTTTTGTCATAAAAGCAAAACTCATACAATGTATTGCTACAAATATATCTGTGTTATTATGACTGCTTTTGTGCTCCAGGATCACACTTTTAATCATAACCATAATATATTAAGTATGTGCATATTTAAAAATGATAAAACAATCACTGCCACTGAGACAAAATATGTTTTGTATACATCTTTATACATGCACCAGATTCAGAGTTCTGATATATAACCGATCGTGTGATTTTTCATAATCATGAAGCAATGCAGTGGTGTGTTTGATTATAAAGTGCATCAGAAGCTGGTGATGACGCCTGTAATACACTCCTGCAGCGCTGGTCTGATGAGGAACGGCTGATCATGTGTTCAGCGATGAAGGATTTGTGCTAATAATTCACACATTACATGTTTTAGACACAAACGAGCACTGAGACTGATCATAACCAGTGTAACTAGTTACTGTAATAACATTACTAGTAGTGTAACTAATAAGATTTCAGTAATAATATTACAGTTATCATCCATAAAACAGCTTTTGAATTGTTTAAAATCTAACAATTAAATAATTAATAGATTATGTTCATATTTTCACGACTCGTGCATGTGATGAGGTGCAGCAGACGAGCTCGGAATATAGATTACATTCAGCAGATATAAATATTGCATTATATTGATTTTGTCTGGAATAAAGATGATCTGAACACTGTTGTGTGTTACTGTACTCTTGTATTACATCCCTCTGATTAACATTATATTACTATAATTAAAATCTTTTTGGAAAATTAAACAGTTTCTTACAAACTTATGTGATTTGATGAAATACATAATGAAATATAATCATATACGAGTAACGGAGAAATTATTAGCTTCAAGATACACATTAATGAGATTAATACAACACTATGAATGTCACTATTAATTATTGAGTGTTTGTAATAACTAATAATGTGTATTTTGGTCAAATGATGAGTCAGAAATATGTTATTAGTAACATTTATGTGGAAGATACATTGTTACAACTTCTGTGTGACGTGAAGACACAATGTAACTAATTACTGCTGCCAGAAAGTAACTGTTACTTTTGAAGGAGTAACTAGTAATGAGTGATAGATTACATTCTTTGAGTAGCGAGCCCAACACTGATCATAACACACTTATTTATATGCAATACAGATTCTTTCAAAGCAGGTTAAAAATATAACGCTGCAAAATTAATCAGTTATGATTATCAGCTTCTACAGAAGACAATAGAGTCATTATTCACATCAGTTTAATTTTCTTTTCATCTAATAGTGTTAGTGCCGTTAAATGGAAAATATTACTGAATATTAAGAATCTTTTAGGTGCGTCACACCTGTTGTGCTTTTATTCTGCACAGTTGAGCTGTTCCATGTACGCAGGGGTTAAAGGGATAGGTCACTTTGAAATTAAAATGTGGTATCTATCAGCTTACCCCAAGGGCATCCAAGATGTAGGTGTCTTTTTTTCTTCAGTAGATCCAATTTTGATGTTTTGGTCAAACCTTCTAGTCGTCAGTCATATAATGGCAGGTAAAGGTCACTGTCTCTATAAGAGAAAAAGAACATGCACAGAGACATCCAAATTAAACAATTCCCCATCGTAACTACACATTGATGGCCTAAGACACGAAACGAGCGGTTTGTGTGAGAAAACCAACAGTATTTATATCGTTTTTTACCTCTTGTACACAACCATGTCCAAGTGATCTGAGTGCACACACACCTGCCGTGTGTGACGTGTGTGCGCGCGCGCTTTCATGGCTCGTCGGTTCACGCTGCATTGACGGGAGGGCGTGTCTGAAGCGTGGTGCTGACGAGCAACTTTTCTCAGAGCGCCAACGGAGGCGTCAGCCAATCAGATCGCCTCATGCAAATACCCAATCCCGTTCATGCAACACCAGAGAAGTATGTGATTGGTTGTTGTAACTATGACGGCGCGTCAGCACCACGCTTCAGACACGCCCTCCGTCAAGCGTTGACGCCGACGCCCCGTGTGACCCTAACTCTAACTCTAATTATTAAAATTAATTTTCCACCAGCCATAATGCGAACGATAACTCTGAAGCTCCTCTGTTTTATTATGAATCATAAAAACTAAGAAGGTGTGGGTTTACAAGCTTGAATGGAGAGCTGTGAAGGAAACGGCAAACTTAATTATATACATATTCATAACATAACTCATTATTTTAGATGCTAATGAAGTGAAAACACCTGCTGTTTATACACAACAAAATATGTTATAATGAAAAAGATTATTAAAATGTTCTTCACACTAAGAACAAATGTGGTTCTTAAAGGTTCTTCGATGGTATCGCTGTAAAAAACATTTATTAAGCTTTATATTAAAAGAAAATAGCAA
>CM049860.1:32853463-32854499 GCA_027422415.1 Schizothorax lantsangensis | reverse complement strand
TTATGTTCACGTTAAAGTTACGTTTTCAGTTAAAGTTAAGTTAAAGTTCCAGTAAGTTAAAGTTAAGTTAAAGTTAACGTTACCGTTAACCCAAAGTTAAAGTTCAACTCAGTTTACAACCTCACCTTACCCAAGTTAACCCTAAAGTTAACCCTAAGTAAAACCTAACCCTAACCAAGTTCCAGATAACCCCAACCTAACCCGTTCACGTTAAGTTAACCCTAAACCTAACTAAGTCGTTAAGTTAAATTTACTAAGTAACAACCCTACACCCTAACGTTCAAGTTACAGTTAACCCAAAGTAACCCCTAACCCTAACGTTCAGTTAAAGTTCAAAGTTAACCTAACCCTTACAGTTTAAACCTACCGTTTCACCTTCAAGAACCCGTTAAAGTTAAGAACCCTAATACCCAGTACCCTAACCGAACCCTAACCCTAACCTAACCGTACCAGATTCTAAGTAACCCTAACCTAACTTTGAATTAAGTTACCCTACAGTATAACCTTCCCTACCCTAACCTAACAGAACCCTAACCCTCACCGTAACCCCAACAGTAACCCTGGTTTCACCCTACCCTAACCTAACCGTAACCTTTAGTACAAGTAACCTAACCTAACCCTAAAGTTAACCCTAACCCTAAAGTTACCGATCCCGAAAACAACCCTAAGTTAAAGTACAAACAGTAATACCCTTCACTACCCTAATACCCGATCCCATACCGTTAACCTAAAAACGTTAAGTCCCGTTAAGTTCCCTTACCCTCACCTAACCCAAACCCTAACCCGTATAACCCTCACGTTAACCGAACCCGTAACGTTACCCGATACGATCACCGTTCCTAACCCTAACCCGTACCCTAACACACGTAACCCTTCCCTTCCCGTACCTTTAACGTTACCCTACCGTTCCCTTCCTTACCGTTACCGTTCCCTACCCGTCCTAACCCTAACCCGAACCCGTTCCCGAACCCTATTACCCTAACCCGTTCCCTATAGTACCGTACCCGATAACCCGAACCGTTAACGTTCCCCGTTC
>CM049860.1:32798463-32843463 GCA_027422415.1 Schizothorax lantsangensis | reverse complement strand
AAAGGATCAAATAGTCCGAAACATGGCTGACGAGAAGTATTCCAGCCAGTTTATGTCCAGAGTTCGCCTGAAGAAGGACCAAATAGTCCGAAACGTCGCGCAAAGGCCTGGACGCACACATTTAAGCCTCCGTCATGAGTCTGGTTGACGTTGAAGAGCCAAAAACAAAAATTCTTTGATAGCGCAAAGGTCTGGACACACACATTTAGGCCTCCGTCATGAGTCTGGTTGACGTTGAAGAGCCAAACAAAATTATTTGATATGCTCATTGCTTTTTTTCTTTGAGGAAACGTGCAAAACAGCACACACACTAAACCTACCAGACACTAATTGATGTGCAAACCTAGTAAACACAACCACTAGCTCTCTAGACCCTATTTGGGATTTTTACATCAACAGAAAAATATTCCTTGACCCCTGGAAGCTGAGGATTGGCGCCAGTTGATGTTCAAGGCCCGTGCATAACTGTGATTGGGCTCTGTCTCGATTACTAGATCTTTCAACCCCTAACCAAGCCAGCGCCTGCAGCTCTGGACCTTTCTTCGGCGACTGGGGGCCCCGGGGATATCTTCTGGGGATGTAAAAACATTGAGTACAGCAAAAACAGTAAAAACAACAGTAAAAAACAACTTGTTTATTTTTTAAAGCACAACAAAAGTGATACTGAGTGATTTGATGTGTGTGTGGGGACACGCCCACTTAGAAACAGCATATATACATGGCTGACGTGAAGTATTCCAGCCAGTTGGTGTCCAGAGTTCGCCTGAAAAAGGATCAAATAGTCCGAAACATGGCTGACGAGAAGTATTCCAGCCAGTTTATGTCCAGAGTTCGCCTGAAGAAGGACCAAATAGTCCGAAACGTCGCGCAAAGGCCTGGACGCACACATTTAAGCCTCCGTCATGAGTCTGGTTGACGTTGAAGAGCCAAACAAAAATTCTTTGATAGCGCAAAGGTCTGGACACACACACACATTAGGCCTCCGTCATGAGTCTGGTTGACGTTGAAGAGCCAAACAAAATTATTTGATATGCTCATTGCTTTTTTTCTTTGAGGAAACGTGCAAAACAGCACACACACTAAACCTACCAGACACTAATTGATGTGCAAACCTAGTAAACACAACCACTAGCTCTCTAGACCCTATTTGGGATTTTTACATCAACAGAAAAATATTCCTTGACCCCTGGAAGCTGAGGATTGGCGGCCAGTTGATGTTCAAGGCCCGTGCATAACTGTGATTGGGCTCTGTCTCGATTACTAGATCTTTCAACCCCTAACCAAGCCAGCGCCTGCAGCTCTGGACCTTTCTTCGGCGACTGGGGGCCCCGGGATATCTTCTGGGGATGTAAAAACATTGAGTACAGCAAAAACAGTAAAAACAACAGTAAAAAACAACTTGTTTATTTTTTAAAGCACAACAAAAGTGATACTGAGTGATTTGATGTGTGTGTGGGGACACGCCCACTTAGAAACAGCATATATACATGGCTGACGTGAAGTATTCCAGCCAGTTGGTGTCCAGAGTTCGCCTGAAAAAGGATCAAATAGTCCGAAACATGGCTGACGAGAAGTATTCCAGCCAGTTTATGTCCAGAGTTCGCCTGAAGAAGGACCAAATAGTCCGAAACGTCGCGCAAAGGCCTGGACGCACACATTTAAGCCTCCGTCATGAGTCTGGTTGACGTTGAAGAGCCAAACAAAAATTCTTTGATAGCACAAAGGTCTGGACACACACATTTAGGCCTCCGTCATGAGTCTGGTTGACGTTGAAGAGCCAAACAAAATTATTTGATATGCTCATTGCTTTTTTTCTTTGAGGAAACGTGCAAAACAGCACACACACTAAACCTACCAGACACTAATTGATGTGCAAACCTAGTAAACACAACCACTAGCTCTCTAGACCCTATTTGGGATTTTTACATCAACAGAAAAATATTCCTTGACCCCTGGAAGCTGAGGATTGGCGGCCAGTTGATGTTCAAGGCCCGTGCATAACTGTGATTGGGCTCTGTCTCGATTACTAGATCTTTCAACCCCTAACCAAGCCAGCGCCTGCAGCTCTGGACCTTTCTTCGGCGACTGGGGGCCCCGGGGATATCTTCTGGGGATGTAAAAACATTGAGTACAGCAAAAACAACAGTAAAAAACTTGTTTATTTTTTAAAGCACAACAAAAGTGATACTGAGTGATTTGATGTGTGTGTGGGGACACGCCCACTTAGAAACAGCATATATACATGGCTGACGTGAAGTATTCCAGCCAGTTGGTGTCCAGAGTTCGCCTGAAAAAGGATCAAATAGTCCGAAACATGGCTGACGAGAAGTATTCCAGCCAGTTTATGTCCAGAGTTCGCCTGAAGAAGGACCAAATAGTCCGAAACGTCGCGCAAAGGCCTGGACGCACACATTTAAGCCTCCGTCATGAGTCTGGTTGACGTTGAAGAGCCAAACAAAAATTCTTTGATAGCGCAAAGGTCTGGACACACACATTTAGGCCTCCGTCATGAGTCTGGTTGACGTTGAAGAGCCAAACAAAATTATTTGATATGCTCATTGCTTTTTTTCTTTGAGGAAACGTGCAAAACAGCACACACACTAAACCTACCAGACACTAATTGATGTGCAAACCTAGTAAACACAACCACTAGCTCTCTAGACCCTATTTGGGATTTTTACATCAACAGAAAAATATTCCTTGACCCCTGGAAGCTGAGGATTGGCGGCCAGTTGATGTTCAAGGCCCGTGCATAACTGTGATTGGGCTCTGTCTCGATTACTAGATCTTTCAACCCCTAACCCTAACCTAACCCTAACCCTAACCTAAGGTCAATATAGCCCTAGAGAAAATTTCCCTTCACACCTTACACCTAAATACGATCTACACATGACCTGAACCTAAGGTCAATATAGCCCTAGAGAAAATTCCCCTTCACACCTTACACCTAAATATTTTTACCCCTAGACAAAATAACCCTAATTAATTAAGTTGTTAAAACTAAAAGAGGAAATATCCGAAGCACACAGACTAAATGGAATGAGTTTTGGTGGGCACTGAGATAAGGGGCTGAATTCGGGCAGGCACTAGAGCGGGCAGTAGAAATGTAGGCCAGAGCATAACCAAGGTCGGATTAGTCTGACCTTTGGAGATTTTTACTTCCTAACCTAACCCATTGACAAGTATTATCTATAACTATTAATAAATACCTAAAAACTAGCCTCAGTAGAAATGTTGGATTAATAAATAATACCTATAAAAACCTTAATAAATAACACTTATAATTAAAAATAATACTTGTTCATACATTTAAAAATCTCACTATCTGTGGTTCAATAAAAAGACCAAATATAATATTGGTGGTGGAGTGATGGGCCTAGGCCGTGGGGGCGGGCCGAGGCCGAGGCGGGAGAGCGGCCAGAAGGAGTATTGAAGGACTGTGCATTACCAGAGCTGGACACTGCTTCAGCTCTTGGATTCTTTCCAATCCTAACCCTAACCTTATATTTAACTTATTCTAATATCCACAGGATCAATTAAATTAATCTAAAACAGTGACTCTGTATTTTTCGGAAATAACATCTCACTGACACCTAAAACTTAGCCCAGGGTGGCCATGTGGATGGTGGACACCTGACGGTTTTTACCCTAATGAGTGTGACTATCTAACCTCGATCCACACATGGCCTGAACCTAAGGTCAATATAGCCCTAGAGAAAATTCCCCTTCACACCTTACACCTAAATATTTTTACCCCTAGACAAAATAACCCTAATTAAGTAGTAAAACTAAAAGAGGAAATATCCGAAGTACACAGACTAAATGGAATGGGTGTTGGTGGGCACTGAGATAAGGGGCTGAATTCAGGCAGGCACTAGAGCGGGCAGTAGAAATGTAGGCCAGCGCATAACCAAGGTCGGATTAGTCTGACCTTTGGAGATTTTTACTTCCTAACTCAAGCCCGCGCCACGTCTCTGCACTTTGGTGCCTGGTGGAAGGAAGCCCTGTAATCGGTGCCCACCTTACTCATTTTCATAGTAAAAATACTATAAAACATGGTATTAGTTTCTTTATAGTGGATATTATGCATGATAATGGAGGCTATCATGTTTGCCCATTTGGAACTTCGGCCATCAGACCACAAGATGGAGACACAGAAAAGCACACAAAATGGTTGAAAAACATGTGTCAGTTTACCAGTTGAGGAAGGACCAAAATTGTGGCGCACACATTTACTTGTTTTGAAGAGCCAAACACAAAATTCTTGGTTTTATCACAATTACAGGAACTTTGGACACACGATGGATAGAAGGAGCACAGTTATCATAAGAAATCATACGGTTATTCACTTAAACTTATATTTGACTTAATAATCATGTGTTTTTACACTCAAGCATCAACCCCAAAGGAAACTAACAGTCAAAAATAGATTTTTATTCTTTATAACATCATTCTAGAAGATTAGTGAAAGGTTTCTTGGGGAAGCACGTGGAAAATCTTAAATAATTCACAAAATTTTCAGTTTTTACAAGTTTCAAAAGCGCCTGCAGCTCTGGAAAATTTCTTCGGCGAGGGGGGCTCCGTCTTGAAAACAACACAAAATACCAGTAAGCATGACCTACATACATGTGGAGTTTTGGATAATATCTCAAGGATTTCATATGGATTTTCAGTATTTACAAGTTTCAAAAGGAAGATTTCATGTGTGTGTGGGGTCACGCTCCGGCTTGAAAATGAACAAAAATATTAGTAAGCATTGCCTACATGCATGTAGAGTTTTGGATGAATATCTCAAAGATTTCATATAGATTTTCAGTTTTTACAAGTTTCAAAAAGGAAAATTTCAACGCTAGGCAAGGGCCGGCTTGAAAATGAACACAAAAATATTAGTAAGCATTGCCTACATGCATATAGAGTTTTGGATGAATATCTCAAAGATTTCATATAGATTTTCAGTTTTTACAAGTTTCAAAAAGGAAAATTTCAACGCTCCGGCTTGAAAATGAACACAAAAATATTAGTAAGCATTGCCTACATGCATATAGAGTTTTGGATGAATATCTCAAAGATTTCATATAGATTTTCAGTTTTTACAAGTTTCAAAAAGGAAAATTTCAACGCTCCGGCTTGAAAATTAACACAAAAATATTAGTAAGCATTGCCTACATATATGTAGAGGTTTGGAGTGCATTTGATGTGTGTATAAATTGTTTGGCTCTGTCTCGATTAGGTTTTTAACTTTAAAATTCACTATAAAACACCTTTAAAAAGTTAAAAACAGCAACAAACAATATAATTCATCTTGGAGTAGAACAATCACATGATTAAAAACATTAAAACATAGATATACAGGATACATTTTAAAACCCTACTTGATATAAACTAACTATCTGAGAGAGTTTAGAGGCGCATTTATCCCTATATGACGTCACGGCCGACGCCCCCTTGAGTTGCTATGAGACGAGGAGAGGCTACAGAGACTCATTTCTCTTCAAATTCTCACAACGATAGTTTGTAAAGCTTTGATCGGTTACATTCTAGGAAAAACGACGTACTGTTAGCCTGAGGAAGAAGTGATTAACTTCGAAACGTCGCGTAACACAGTGACGTCGTGTTTTAAGGAATTCCACTTTTTTTCATCTTACAGATTGAAAGACGATAATTACTGTCATGACTTCCTACCTTCACAAACGAGATATATTGAGAGATACAGACCGAGAACGATGCAAAGAAACAGCGTCAGATTCACGTCCGTACCACCTGACGAAGAACGACGTTATTTCTTAAACAAACAAACAGCACGTCCACGTGCTGGTGAACAACAACGAAATCGGCGGATGATATGGAAGGTGGGTCTTTTGAAGACGATTTTGTAGATCCACACCGATTTCGGTATGCTGAATACAAACAAAAAGCCCGTTTTCGGGCTACCAAACAAGGACAAAGTATATATAACGAGGATCAAGATGATCAGCGTTACAATAATAACTATAAATATTTCCATAATCGCAGATCTAGATCTATGCCAAACAGAAACACATACCAAGAGGGTATGGAGTTTAGTTTTGGAAGATTCAGGGAACAAGAAAGGGAAAACAGATATTTTCCTGACTACAAAGAAAGAAAAGACAGATATTTTCAAAACAAAAATGAAACGTTTTTCCCACAAAGAAGGGAATTCACAAATACTCAATACAAACGAAGACAACAAACAAACAGACGTGCTCTCACCGATAGAGGTCTGTTTCCTGACCACAGACTGGTCAGAACTTTCCCACGAGACACATACAACACTGATCAATTTTATAATGACTTTGATCAGGAGAGAACACAAAAAAGAATGACTAGAACAACTCGTAGAAATCACAGAAAGACTCTAGGTAGACGCATGAGGAATGAGGGAGATGAAAATTGGTATTATGATGATGACAATGAACGTGACTATAATCCTCGAGATTATGATGCACGTGAATACCAAACTTTTGTGCAGGAGAGTGATACCTTTCATGAAACAGAACCACCCAGACCCCATGCCTGGAGCAAAAGAGATGCATACATTGAATCCTCTCGTGGCTCGGCCAGTGGAGGTGCGGGTGGCTTCTCGTGCGCTAACGGAGCGAGTAGAGACATCGGAATAGAACAACCACCGAATAGGTTCGCACAACACATCAAAGAGATAGAGAGACACGCCGCTTTCCTCAGAAAGAAGGGAGAGGAAAGAGCAGACCTAGGAGGTATTTTGATCAAACTAATCAGAAATCAAATTACATTCCAGCTACAACAAAACTAAGAACAACAGTAAAAGTCATGTACAAACTGATTAGATTTGTACACCACTTAAACAAAACAACAACCAAAGTGACAAATAATACACCTGTGACTTTCAAACGATTAACAGACCTGTTAATCAATTCCATCAAACCGGCAATGCCCGATGATAGTGTCAAAAAACTTCTGGAGGGCAATGCAAGGAACTGGGCACACAATGCACAATCGATCCTGGAAGAACACTATGAAATTTTAGTAGAAAAAACAATAACAGAATTAAGACAACAAACAGACCCAGCAGATTGGTTCCAGGCCTTCGAAATTGCGAAGACCTGGACCAATAAGAAATTTGGGAGACGAGTAGACACGGACATTTTCACACGTGTTGAAGCACTCTTCACGGCAGAATCATGTGACGAATATGATCGAAGAGAACGACAAAAAGAGTCACGTGCGGCTACCGTAGATGAAGCTCCACGCGAAACACAAACAGTTAGGCCCAAAGCGGGCACAACACATATTTACGTACAAACATCTCCAAGGGCTCCGAATGGGACGACTAATACCCCTCCAATCCGAGGGGACTGGTCCTTTGATATGGAGTTCCCCCCTCTTGAACCAAGACCCGCTCTGGAACCAACACCAGTCAGATCGGTTCCACCTCTCCCAAAAAGAAAACCTAGGAGAATTTTTAGTGACTTGTTGGTTAATACGGAGGAACAAACAGACAGGGTTGAAAAACAAACTACAAACATGGTCGAAACACAACAGAGAAAACAAAACCCTCTTTCACCTTCTCATGAATCACTGCAGGTACAAGAAAGAGAAGATATGACAACAACACGCACGGAAAATAATATAAAAGAAGGTGCAACAACCTTAGCGGAGATTGCAGGGCCACAACCTCTCCCTTCCCTTATTAGACTTCCTGGTTCTCCTGTGCTCTTTTCTGAAGACTCAGAGGAGCTTCAACCATACTCAGGAAATACAGCTAAGCAGTTAGAATTCTTGGAAGAGATGGTTCGAGAAAATGAAACAGAGACAGAAGGAAGCCACACAATCCGAAACTGTGGAAAGTGTGACAGCATCACGTCAAAAAGAAACTCAGCAGGAGGAAACGGTTGCTCCGGCCACTCCTACAACACCAAGAACGGTAGGTCGACCATATCGACACATCAATACGGACAGAAAACAAACAGATTGGAGCCTCAATCTAAAGAAAAAGTTTATTATTCTTGGAGATTCCAACGTGTCCAGAATTCCGGCCTTTCACATCCCTGATTTACAAATAGATAGCTTTCCGGGAGCAAAGTTCCAACATGCTGGCAATTTAGTGGAAAAAGCTACTATTGCCTGGAACCGGAGATCTTGGTGATGTCGTTTGCCTGAACAACCGTTCCCAAAGATGTTTTCTCCGCAACCAGTAAAGAGATCCACAGGGCTTATAGATTAGCTAGAACCCGTTTACCACACACAGAAATAGTGGTACCAGTGGTCAATTTTTGTGATCAACTTCCCAGAGATGAACAGAACCTTCTACTGGAAATTAACGAATACATCAGAACAAACCTCAATTTTCTGAACCCACTGCCCTCTGCTCAATTCAGAGTTGAGAGTGACTCAGTACATTGGACATCATCAACAGCTCGTTATATGTTAGAGCACTGGGCACGGTCTTTAAACTTCTGAGTACCGTAAACCCTATAAATAGTCAAGATAAATTAATAGTTAATCTATCATCGTCCACTCTGTCAATTGAGCAGAGGGCAGTACTTCTAAAGGACTCTCATTCGTCCCTACACCACAAAATGTGAGGTCACAAAAGTTAGAATTATTACAAGGTCTACAAAAATACCACAGAAGACTGAAATTGGAAAAAAAATTTGAAAATAAAAAAAGTAATAAGAAGAAACTGCCATTCACTCACGGCTCAGAGTGGACACCAACCCTCTGTAGCTTACCCCCACATGTTAGAGCCCTTATCAGAGCAGACATTTATGCATTTAGCCACCGAAATTGGGGCTTAATAGAAAAACAGAATCTTACAATACGCGAAAAACGAGCCGTTAAATAATTACAGAAAAATAATAAATTAGTTATCAAACCGGCAGATAAGGGAAATGCGGTAGTTCTCATGAATAAAAGAAGACTACCTGTGGAGGGGAAAAGACAGCTGGAGGTGAAAGATCATTACAAGCCTCTCACGGCACCCATTTACACAGACTTCATTAGAAATAAGAAACATTTTAGGAGAAATGTGTGACAAGGGAGTAATCAGTGGGGAACAAAATAATTATTTATTAGGATCAGGAACGCCTAGACCAAGACGATTTTACCTTCTTACCAAAAATCCACAAGGATCCTGGTAGTTGGAGTAAGGCTTTCAAAATCCCTCCAGGAAGACCTATTGTATCTGACTGTGACAGTGAGTCCTACTACACGGCAGAATTCATAGAGTATTTTCTAGGCCCAATTTCGCAAAAGCACGGAAGTTATCTCAAAGATACTTATGATTTTATTCAAAAAACAAAAAATCTCTTAGTCCCCACTGATTCTCTCTTGTTTACTATAGATATAGATAGCTTATATACAAATATAGAGACAACAGAGGGCATAAAAGCCGTAAAGGATTGTATGCTGAGATTTCCTGATTCAAAGAGGCCTGACAAATACATTTTAAAACTATTGGAAATAAATCTTACAAAAATGACTTCGAATTTGACTCAAAATTTCATTTACAGATAAAAGGCACGGCCATGGGCAAAAAGTTTGCTCCGTCATACGCCAATATATTTATGGCCGCTGGGAACAGAAAGCCTTAGCATCCTTCCGTTTAAAACCGTTGGCATATTTCAGATTTTTAGATGACATCTGGGGCATTTGGACCCATGGAATGGAGAGTTTAAGAAATTTACACATCATCTTAATCATCAGCAGGAGTCAATAAAGATTAAATTTGAAACCAACTCATCGGAAGTAAATTTCTTAGATGTCGTGACATACAAAGGACCAAGTTTTTCAGAGACAGGACACCTCGACTACAAGGTTTTCTTCAAGCCTATGGATACACACTGCTTACTACATAGGGAAAGTTTTCATCCGAGCCATACTTTTCGTGGCATACTTAAGTCACAACTTCTCAGATTTCATCGTATATGCTCACAAGAAACAGAATTCAGGAAAGCAGTAAAGATCCTTTTTAAGGCCTTGAAGAAAAGAAGAAAATACTCCAGAGGATACCTCAGAAGAGCCATTAGGTCATTTAATCAATCAGTCACGAATCCGATAAAAATCACACAAGACAGAAACAAAATAGTTCCCTTGGTATCATTTTTTTCACAACACAGTACTCAATTAAACAAAGCCACCAAGGAGAACTTTACAAAATTTATGGAACCCAAGCATACATTACAAAAACATAGACCCATTGCTGCATACAAAAGAAACACTAATTTATTAGACGCATTAGTTTGTAGCAAAATTAAATCAACACCACCTAAATCCAGAGGAAAAGCACACAAACATTTCACACACAAAAGATTCAACATTTTCTATTACATGCCTCCCCTCTCTTAGGTTCAAAATAAGACTAACAAACAGATTTACTCCACCCTGCAAAATATGCCTTCCCAAGTGTCTAACTGCATTTATCTGATTTTCTGTAGATTATTCAAATACATAAATGTGAAAAGCAATATATATATATTTATATTATACATTTACACCTTTACCATACTAAATCTACCCATTTTACCCCTTAGGACACAACCCACCATACCTAAAACCTACCCACAGACAACCCCACTATACAAAAAACCAGTTGCTGAACAAACCCCACAAAGGATTTACCAACACACATATAACATTAAAAATAAAAATTGTATTATCTATACACTATTAATAAATACCTAAAAAAAAGATGATATGTAGTGAGACACTTCATGATACATGGCTTGGAAGCCATGAGAGTCATGGCCTTAGAATCTGATCCTCATTGGTCCCTCGGCGAGAGACTCAGGACGGAAAGAACCTGGATCAAACGACTGGACACTGCTTCGCTCTTGGATTTTTTCCATCCTCTCTACCCAAGGGGACTGAATGAGGCGTGATGATGTGATTTCTTTTTTATACCTAACCCTAACTAACCCTAACCCTAACCCTAACCCTCTTCTATCCATCCATTCATTCTTTACATTTCATCTTTACCAAACCAAAGTTCTGTTGATAAAACCTTATATTTAACTTATTCTAATATCCACAGGATCAATTAAATTAATCTAAAACAGTGACTCTGTATTTTTCGGAAATAACATCTGACTGACACCTAAAACTTAGCCCTGGGTGGCCATGTGGATGGTGGACACCTGACGGTTTTTTACCCTAATGAGTGTGACTATCTAACCTCGATCCACACATGGCCTGAACCTAAGGTCAATATAGCCCTAGAGAAAATTCCCCTTCACACCTTACACCTAAATACGATCTACACATGACCTGAACCTAAGGTCAATATAGCCCTAGAGAAAATTCCCCTTCACACCTTACACCTAAATATTTTTACCCCTAGACAAAATAACCCTAATTAATTAAGTAGTAAAACTAAAAGAGGAAATATCTGAAGTACACAGACTAAATGGAATGAGTTTTGGTGGGCGCTGAGATAAGGGGCTGAATTCAGGCAGACACTAGAGCGGGCAGTAGAAATGTAGGCCAGAGCATAACCAAGGTCGGATTAGTCTGACCTTTGGAGATTTTTACTTCCTAACCAAAGATGAAACTTTGACCAGGAATAACTCACCCTAGGCAGGGGCAAACTCTACAAAACTCAGGGTGAAATTAGAGTTCCAGGGCCCCTATCCAACGCCACCATCCCCAAGCTCAACGTCCCTCGGGGGCCGGAGATACAGGTCTCCAAATTTGAAAATTTGACCGGGAATAACTCAACCAAGGCAAGGACAAACTCTACCAAACTCGGGATGAAATTAGACCTCCGTCTCCCCTATCCGACGCCACCATCCCTAAGTCGATAGGCCTCCGGGACCCGGAGATACAGGCCCCCAAAGTTGAAACCTTGACCGACTATAACTCAGCCTAGAAGGGGGCAAACTCCACCAAACTCTGAACAAAATTAGAGCTCCAGGGCCTCTATCCAACGCCACCATCCCCGAGCCCAACGACCCTCGGGGGCCGGAGATAGAGCACACCAAACTTGAAAGTTTGACCGGGAATAATTCACCCTAGGCGGGGGCAAACTCTACCAAACTTGGGGTGAAATTAGAGCTACAGGGCCCCTATCCAACGCCACCATCCGCGAGCCCAACAACCCTCAGGGGCCGGAGATAGAGAACCCCCAAAGATGAAACTTTGACCGGGAATAACTCACCCTAGGCGGGGGCAAACTCTACAAAACTCGGGGTGAAATTAGAGATTTAGGACCCCTATCCAACGCCACTGTCCCCGAGCCTAAAGTCCCTCGGGGGCCTGAGATACAGGCACCCAAAGTTGAAATTTCGACCGACTATAACTCAGCATAGGCGGGGGAAAACTCCACCAAACTCGGGATGAAATTAGACCTCCGTCTCCCCTATCCGACGCCACCATCCCTAAGTCAATAGGCATCCGGGACCCGGAGATACAGGCCCCCAAAGTTGAAATTTTGACCGACTACAACTCAGCCTAGGCGGGGGCACACTCTACAAAACTCGGGGTGAAATTAGAGTTCCAGGGCCCCTATCCAACGCCACCATCCCCGAGCTCAACGTCCCTCGGGGGCCGGAGATACAGGCCTCCAAAGTTGAAAATTTGACCTGGAATAACTCACCCAAGGCAAGGACAAACTCTACCAAACTCGGGGTAAAATTAGAGCTTTAGGACCCCTATCCAACGCCACTGTCCCCGAGCCTAAAGTCCCTCGGGGGCCTGAGATACAGGCACCCAAATTTGAAATTTCGACCGACTATAACTCAGCATAGGCGGGGGAAAACTCCACCAAACTCGGGATGAAATTAGACCTCCGTCTCCCCTATCTGACGCCACCATCCCTAAGTCGATAGGCCTCCGGGACCCAGAGATACAGGCCCCCAAAGTTGAAACCTTGACTGACTATAACTCAGCCTAGAAGGGGGCAAACTCCACCAAACTCTGGATGAAATTAGAGCTCCAGGGCCTCTATCCAACGCCACCATCCGCGAGCCCAACAACCCTCGGGGGCCGGAGATAGAGCACCCCAAAGATGAAATTTGACCGGGAATAACTCACCCTAGACAGGGGCAAACTCTACAAAACTCGGGGTGAAATTAGAGTTCCAGGGCCCCTATCCAATGCCACCATCCCCTTTTCCATACGAGAAGCAAAAACTTTAGCATAGATTTTCAGATCACATGGGAGCAGCTGTTGATTTTCAAAGAGAAACCTCCATTGACATGGTCAGGACCTCACTGGGACAAAGCAATCAATTAAACTGCATTTGTTACCAACGTATCTTGTGCAAACCATATCCATCGGAGTTTTACAGTGAGCCATTTAAAGTGTAATGAGAATAAAAGACCTTTAAATTCTGTAGCATGTAACTTAAGATGGACATTTAAGCGGCTTCCTTCAAGGAGGCAAAAATGTAGCACACCAATCTCCTTGATTACCTGGAGGACAATATTACAAAAAAATATTGACTTCATAGTTGCATGAGATTGAAACAAATTACAAAACAATATTGATAAGCACACCAGTTCCTCTATTGATCCTAATTTTAATGAATTTAAGGTCCTCTGGTCAAATCCAGGTCTCAATCAAGCACAACATGAGCAGCGTGTGGCTACAGATGGAATGAAGGCGGCTTTGGGACTCTGGAATTGAGACAGATTTTAAAAAATAAAATAAAAACATGGGTGAGGTGTAAAAGGACATAGAATAGTTTAGAAATTAGAGCACATCATAGACTTTAACATCAGTTAATTGCTGCACATTAGCCCTATAGTCCTCAGAACTACAGTTATAATTCAACTCATGCTTTCTGAATAAACTAGGGATGGGCGCTTTCGAATCACTGCTTTGTGAAGCTTCGAAACTTTTGTGAATCAATTGTTTCGAAACAGTGGTTCAGAGCATGTATCAAACTGCCAAAGTCATGTGATTTCAGTAAACGAGGATTCATTACGTCATAACTGTTTCAAAAGGTTTCGAAAGTTCAATGTTTCGCCGCTGGGAGGCGATCTCTGTGAACCCGTGAATCAAGCGAGTTCATGGAGATCGATCGCCCCCAGCAGCGAACCATTGAACCAGCGTCTATGTATTTTACTTGATCTCAGATCAGTTTCATCAGTTTTAGACATTTTTAACAAGACATTTGTGTAATTAAAAGGATGAGAAGTAATTAATAGTCTCTTTCTGGCCTATATATACACACACAAGCTCTCCATAAAACAAAACAAGCCCTGCAAATTAATAAAATATTTTAAAAACCACATTATACAGACACGTCATATTTAATGGTATTTTACTATATTTATTACATTTAATGTATTATACTTTCAAGAAAACTTTTGTAATGGGTTTTTAAAAGCCGTTTTTATGCATGTTGTAGCTTGAGTTTTGGTTGCATTTACACACTTTTGACCAGCAGGTGCCACCAGCATGTGGGGTCTCGAGAGCTTTGAAACAGTGAGTCATTTTGCGAAGCTATTGGTTCAATTGATTTGAAGCTTCAAAAAGGTTTGTTTCTCCCATCACTAGAATAAACCCTATACAAGCTTTGTGTTTATCTGAATCTTACTCACCCATTTCCAGAGACAACAAAGCTTTCTTTTTTTCACAGGTGAGTGGGCTGGACAAACCACCTGTAGAAACACTCTTTTTCTCTCTATATGCACCAGACACTTTCTTATAAACACTCCATGTTACAAGGACTTAATAAGATACCACAAATGTTTACTTGTGAATGCATCACAAATCATATTGCACTACTTCCTCCTTAACCTTAAATACCTCTATTGCACAATATCATGTACAGTTATGTAAAGTACTTGTATAATCTGTCTTAGGTTATGTGTATGTATAGTCAACTGTTTATAGTATATGTATAGTTAGATCACCGATTCAGTAAGGTAGCTATGTAGGTAAAAAAAATGTTCTTACATCTATTGTTGTATGTTTATGTTTATGCTTATTTATGTAGCACCGTGGTCCTGCGAGACATGACATTTCGTTCCACTGTATGTCCACACATGTAGCGGAATGACAATAAAGCTCAACTTGACTTGACTTCTATTGGTTAGATATTTCAGTACAGTTAAAAAACAAATATACAGTCTGGGTAAACAATTACAGTAATAAAGTCCTAAAAACTCACTCAATAATTCCAATCTTCAGGAACTTCCTCACTCTCCAAAATCCATCTGAGACTGACAGTCTGTGCAAGCTCACCTGGTGGAAATTTATACTCATGGGCACAACCATTGACAGGGATGTAAGCAACCAGGCATTACAATCACCAAACAACCAAACCTCAATATTATAAACTTTTGTACATGCATTAATCCACAAATTATTATTTAACAAATATGTGTAATTATTTTAAGTGGATAAATTTAACAACAACTAAACCCCCCGTTTTCCTTTACACATGGTTTCTGCCAACTGCCATGATGCACCACAGCACAGATTGAAATGTTAATTCCAGAAGTTGGGGTTTCAGCTGAATCCAGCAAGTCATAATAAACAAAAGATACACTGGAAAACTACTACATAATGTTGTTATGGGGAAACAAAGCTTTCCTAAACTCTGAATTAATTTGAACTAATTTCTTTGCAAAATGAGTCTGTTTCAAGGCTGTCATAAACACCACAGGCTGGCGGCATCTGCTGGTCAAAATGGTGTAAATGCAATGAAAAAATAATTACAAATAATTTAATACCATTAAATATTAAGTATTCTATCTTTTTTTTTCTTAATGTGTAGTGCTTGTTTTGCTTGTTATTAGGCGTGGCTTGGCATATTAGATTAATTTAAAGCAGTTAAATATCATTCACTTTTTTTGTATGCAACACACAATTAAAAGCACATTATAAAACTGACTGAGCCACCCGTTCCTGGGTTTACCAGATCAACAGCATCTATTGCAAACTATTTGTTTATTTTTAATGTTTCAAAACCAAACCAATGATTCTAAACAAAAGATCTATCAATGTTTCAGATAATTTGACTCCTCAGTTATTTTATGATTTTTTTTTTCTCCCTGTGTAATTTATGTTCTAAAGGATTTTGGGGTGAGTATGTACTTGTACTTCTTCTGAAACTCCTTCTCTTTCACCTTTTTGGATCCAGTGTAACCCCCCACCCCCCCCCCCCCCACCCCAAAAGGGGAATTAATGTCAAAAGGTAGAAAAGATTATACAGGTGCATCTAAATAAATTAGAATGTCGTGGAAAAGTTCATTTATTTCAGTAATTCAACTCAAATTGTGAAACTCGTGTATTAAATAAATTCAATGCACACAGACTGAAGTAGTTTAAGTCTTTGGTTCTTTTAATTGTGATGATTTAGGCTCACATTTAACAAAAAACCACCAATTCACTATCTCAACAAATTAGAATACTTCATAAGACCAATAATAAAACATTTTTAGTGAATTGTTGGCCTTCTGGAAAGTATGTTCACTTACTGTATATGTACTCAATACTTGGTAGGGGCTCCTTTTGCTTTAATTACTGCCTCAATTCGGCGTGGCATGGAGGTGATCAGTTTGTGGCACTGCTGAGGTGGTATGGAAGCCCAGGTTTCTTTGACAGTGGCCTTCAGCTCATCTGCATTGTTGGGTCTGGTGTCTCTCATCTTCCTCTTGACAATACCCCATAGCAATACCCCATAGATTCTCTATGGGGTTCAGGTCAGGCGAGTTTGCTGGCCTATCAAGCACAGTAACACCATGGTCAATGAACCAGCTTTTGGTACCTTTGGCAGTGTGGGCAGGTGCCAAGTCCTGCTGGAAAATGAAATCAGCATCTCCATAAAGCTTGTCAGCAGAAGGAAGCATGAAGTGCTCTAAAAATTTCCTGGTAGATGGCTGCGTTGACTGTGGACTTCAGAAAACACAGTGGACAAACACCAGCAGATGACATGGCAGCCCAAATCATCACTGACTGTGGAAACTTCACACTAGACTTCAAGCAACATGGATTCTGTGCCTCTCCACTCTTCCTCCAGACTCTGGGACCTTGATTTCCAAATGAAATGCAAAATTTACTTTCATCTGAAAAGAGGACTTTGGACCACTGAGCAACAGTCCAGTTCTTTTTCTCCACAGCCCAGGTAAGATCTTCTGACATTGTCTCTGGTTCAGAAGTGGCTTGGTAGCCCTTTTCCTGAAGACGTCTGAGCGTGGTGACTCTTGGTGCACTGACTCCAGCTTCAGTCCACTCCTTGTGAAGCTCTCCCAAATGTTTGAATCAGCTTTGCTTGACTGTATTCTCAAGCTTGCGGTCATCCCTGTTGCTTGTTGCAACGCAGTCAACACTGCACTGGCTCCCTATCAAACATCGTATAGATTTTAAAATCTTGTTAATGACTTATAAAGCCCTGAATGGCTTAGCTCCTCAGTACTTGAGCGAGCTCCTATCACACTATATTCCTCCACGTCCGCTGCGTTCTCAAAACTCTGGCCATTTGATAATACCTAGAATATCAAAATCGACTGCGGGCGGCAGATCCTTTTTCCTATTTAGCTCCCAAACTCTGGAACAATCTACCTAACACTGTTCGGGAGGCAGACACACTCTGTCAGTTTAAATCTAGATTAAAGACCCATCTCTTTAACCTGGCTTACACATAACACACTACTACACTTCTATTATTCAAATCCGTTAAAGGATTGTTAGGCTGCATTAATTAGATCAACTGGAACCGGGAACACTCCCCATAACACACAATGTACTCGATTGGCATCTATGCTAATATTTGTTTCTGTCTTATTCTGTTTCTCAGTCCGTGTCTGGATCAGATGGTGGATTGGCGCCGGGAGATGATGTCTGCGGCCCTGATCGTCAGCGATGAGCCCCAGAGACATATCCCCAGTGAAGACCTCGATTAAAATACAATATAACTAAAAATAAAACAACTAAAAATATAATAATAAAATACCTAACTACATAATACTATTATTGTTGGAAATTGCAACAATATAAAAATAGAAATAGAATACATTTATACATTTAAAATTTTAATTAAAACAATAAGTAAACAATAAATAAACAATAATATCCTGGCCAGAGGAGAACTGGCCCCCCGACTGAGCCTGGTTTCTCCCAAGGTTTTTTTTTTCTCCATTCTGTCACAGAGGGAGTTTTGGTTCCTTGCCGCTGTCGCCACTGGCTTGCTCAGTTGGGGACACTTAATTTCTAGCGATTATCGTCAATTGGATTTCACAGATACTATTTAAACTATACTGAGCTAGACAATGACATCTCCGAATTCAATAATGAAATGCCCTTAACTGAAAATTGAGTGTTTAATCTTATTATTATACATTACTGACACTCTATCCTCCAACTTGATACTGTTAAGTGCTTTGACACAATCTGTATTGTTAAAAGCGCTATATAAATAAAGGTGACTTGACTTGTGCACCTTTTCCTACCCAATTTCTTCCTTCCAGTCAACTTTGCATTTAATATGCGTTGATACAGCACTCTAAACAGCCACACCTTTCAGTAATGACCCTCTGTGACTTACCCTCTTTGTGGAGGGTGTCAATGTTCATCTTCTGGATCATTGCCAAGTCAGCAGTCTTCCCCATTATTGTGGTTTCAAAGAACAAGAGATACCCAGAATTTATACTATATGGATGGTCATTTATTGAAACTCAAATGTAAATATTCTAATATTTTGAGATACTGATTTTTGACTTTCATGAGCTGTAAGCTCTAATTATCAAAATTAAAACAAAAAAAACGTTTGAAATGTTTTACTTTACATGTAATGAATCTAAAATATATAAAAATTCATTACATGTAAAGTAAAATATTTCAAAAGTTTTTTTATTTTTATTTTGATGATAAGAGCTTACAGCTCATGAAAGTCAAAAATCAGTATCTCAAAATATTAGAATATTTACATTTGAGTTTCAATAAATGACCATCCATACAGAATAAATTCTGGTTATCTCTTGTTCTTTGAAACCACAATAATGGGGAAGACTGCTGACTTGGCAATGATCCAGAAGACAAACTTTGACACCCTCCACAAAGAGGGTAAGTCACAGAAGGTCATTACTGAAAGGTGTGGCTGTTTACAGGGTGCTGTATCAAAGCATATTAAATGCAAAGTTGACTGGAAGGAAGAATTTGGGTAGGAAAAGGTGCACAAGCAGCAGGGATGACCGCAAGCTTGAGAATACAGTCAAGCAAAGCTGATTCAAACACTTGGGAGAGCTTCACAAGGAGTGGACTGAAGCTGGAGTCAGCGCATCAAGAGTCACCACGCTCAGACGTCTTCAGGAAAAGGGCTACCAAGCCACTTCTGAACCAGAGACAACGTCAGAAGCATCTTACCTGGGCTGTGGAGAAAAAGAACTGGACTGTTGCTCAGTGGTCCAAAGTCCTCTTTTCAGATGAAAGTAAACTTTGCATTTCATTTGGAAATCAAGGTCTGGAGTCTGGAGGAAGAGTGGAGAGGCACAAAATCCATGTTGCTTGAAGTCCAGTGTAAAGTTTCCACAGTCAGTGATGATTTGGGCTGCCATGTCATCTGCTGGTGTTGGTCCACTGTGTTTTCTGAAGTCCACAGTCAACGCAGCCATCTACCAGGAAATTTTAGAGCACTTCATGCTTCCTTCTGCTGACAAGCTTTATGGAGATGCTGATTTCATTTTCCAGCAGGACTTGGCACCTGCCCACACTGCCAAAGGTACCAAAAGCTGGTTCATTGACCATGGTGTTACTGTGCTTGATTGGCCAGCAAACTCGCCTGACCTGAACCCCATAGAGAATCTATGACACCAGACCCAACAATACAGATGAGCTGAAGGCCACTATCAAAGAAACCTGGGCTTCCATACCACCTCAGCAGTGCCACAAACTGATCACCTCCATGCCACGCCGAATTGAGGCAGTAATTAAAGCAAAAGGAGCCCCTACCAAGTATTGAGTACATATACAGTAAATGAACATACTTTCCAGAAGGCCAACAATTCACTAAAAATGTTTTTTTATTGGTCTTATGAAGTATTCTAATTTGTTGAGATAGTGAATTGGTGGGTTTTTGTTAAATGTGAGCCTAAATCATCACAATTAAAAGAACCAAAGACTTAAACTACTTCAGTCTGTGTGCATTGAATTTATTTAATACACGAGTTTCACAATTTGAGTTGAATTACTGAAATAAATGAACTTTTTCACGACATTCTAATTTATTGAGATGCACCTGTACATACACACACACTGTGACCAGCACCAGTCACTTTGTACAGCATTGGACTGACCTCATTCAACTACCTCTTCTGATAGTCTGAATAAAAGACTGCTCTTTGTCACTTTAAATAGAATAGACTTAATAAGCTCTTTGCACTACACCATTTATATTCTGCACTGTTTGTTTGTTTGTTTATCTCACTGGTTTGCACTCTATCTACCATGTGCCTTATGCCACTTTATCCATTTTTTATATTATTATTATTTTTTTTATTTTTTTTATACATGTCCTTATTTGTATATTTGTAATAGTTGCATTTTGTGTACGTATATATATATATATATATATATATATATATACAGGTGCTGGTCATATAATTAGAATATCATCAAAAAGTTGATTTATTTCACTAATTCCATTCAAAAAGTGAAACTTGTATAATGTATACATTCATTCCACACAGACTGATATATTTCAAGTGTTTATTTCTTTTAATTTTGATGATTATAAGTGACAACTAATGAAAACCCCAAATTCAGTATCTCAGAAAATTTGAATATTACTTAAGACCAATACAAAGAAAGGATTTTTAGAAATCTTGGCCAACTGAAAAGTATGAACATGAAAAGTATGAGCATGTACAGCACTCAATAATTAGTTGGGGCTCCTTTTGCCTGAATTACTGCAGCAATGCGGCGTGGCATGGGGTCGATCAGTCTGTGGCACTGCTCAGGTGTTATGAGAGCCCAGGTTGCTCTGATAGTGGCCTTCAGCTCTTCTGCATTGTTGGGTCTGGCATATCGCATCTTCCTCTTCACAATACCCCATAGATTTTCTATGGGGTTAAGGTCAGGCGAGTTTGCTGGCCAATTAAGAACAGGGATACCATGGTCCTTAAACCAGGTACTGGTAGCTTTGGCACTGTGTGCAGGTGCCAAGTCCTGTTGGAAAATGAAATCTGCATCCCCATAAAGTTGGTCAGCAGCAGGAAGCATGAAGTGCTCTAAAACTTCCTGGTATACGGCTGTGTTGACCTTGGACCTCAGAAAACACAGTGGACCAACACCAGCAGATGACATGGCACCCCAAACCATCACTGACTGTGGAAACTTTACACTGGACCTCAAGCAACATGGATTCTGTGCCTCTCCTCTCTTCCTCCAGACTCTGGGACCCTGATTTCCAAAGGAAATGCAAAATTTACTTTCATCAGAGAACATAACTATGGACCACTCAGCAGCAGTCCAGTCGAGACGCTTCTGACGCTGTCTGTTGTTCAAGAGTGGCTTGACACAAGGAATGCGACAGCTGAAACCCATGTCTTGCATACGTCTGTGCGTAGTGGTTCTTGAAGCACTGACTCCAGCTGCAGTCCACTCTTTGTGAATCTCCCCCACATTTTTGAATGGGTTTTGTTTCACAATCCTCTCCAGGGTGCGGTTATCCCTATTGCTTGTACACTTCTTTCTACCACATCTTTTCCTTCCCTTCGCCTCTCTATTAATGTGCTTGGACACAGAGCTCTGTGAACAGCCAGCCTCTTTTGCAATGACCTTTTGTGTCTTGCCCTCCTTGTGCAAGGTGTCAATGGTCGTCTTTTGGACAACTGTCAAGTCAGCAGTCTTCCCCATGATTGTGTAGCCTACAGAACTAGACTGAGAGACCATTTAAAGGCCTTTGCAGGTGTTTTTAGTTAATTAGCTGATTAGAGTGTGGCACCAGGTGTCTTCAATATTGAACCTTTTCACAATATTCTAATTTTCCGAGACACTGAATTTGGGGTTTTCATTAGTTGTCAGTTATAATCATCAAAATTAAAAGAAATAAACACTTGAAATATATCAGTCTGTGTGGAATGAATGTATACATTATACAAGTTTCACTTTTTGAATGGAATTAGTGAAATAAATCAACTTTTTGATGATATTCTAATTATATGACCAGCACCTGTATATATGATTTGTACTTATCTGTATTTTTGCGTTCTACTGTTAGTGTTTAGTGTTATCTGTATGCACCAGGGATTAAGAGAGTAACGCAATTATTTTATATACATTTTTTTTTTAATTTTATTGACTGTCACCAGAAAGTCTTTCAATCAAAGATGGAACTTTAATTTCTTCACAATGTAAGTTTATGCTAGAAATGTTTTGGAATGGGATATTTGTATGATTTGTACATATAACTATCCTAGTCTGTCTAACTGCATCACTACATTGTACAGACATTACAGGTCAAAGCCATCCATTTATCTAACTAAACAACATAAATGGCTCTTAAATCACTGCTTAAAAAGATTCAGTGTTGTCATATTTTGAATACCTCAACTAAATCGAGGTCATTTGTTTTATAATTTTATTACTGACTGTGTACTTGTCTTTTTTTGTAAATTCAATTCAGTTTGAAATCAAATTTGAACATATGCTTCCTTGTGCTGTAAGCTTTTGCAACAAAGTTACCCTATTTTAAAGACACGAATACACAGAATGAGCAAATGTTTAAGATTGAGATTTTTGTAATGGTAATTGATCAATGTTTATATGTATGTAAATAAAAGCCTATATGAAAATCTGTTCATCTTATAAAGCGAACGTGTCTTTTTAGAAGACTTGGATTAAACCACTCAAAGCTTGAAATAATGTTTGCCTTAAAAAATAGATGGACAAAATTTTTTTTTAGATATTAAAATATCTATATGGCAGTATACAGTATAGTTTTGCCAATGGTATTGAAAATGATTGAAGTCATCATGAAATCAAAAATGACCCTACTTACTTTTTTAGTGCACATTACTAGTCTTGTGGTGAACACCGTGCAAGTCAATACACCGGGGGAAAAAAATGATCTGCCGTTGTAATATTTAATCAAAAAACTGAAAATTCGCTTCCACTCTAGAATGATGTTCTCGCTCTGATGACGTCAGTTTGACAGCTTGGGGAGAATCCTCTTAAGTCAAGTCATGACGTAAGGATTGCTTTTTCCGGGTCCAAGCCTCTATACATTTCATTTGAGAATACTATCTCAACAGCCATTTATGAGCTCTATTTAATAATACATATTTAAGCTAAGCATATAAAAATTAGCTGTGCACACTACAGTCTCCGTTCTCAGTGTCTCAGACACTAATATTTTAGCTGAATCACTGTCTGGCCATCTGGTTTTTCAGTATGGAGATAAAGGTTAGGGTTATAATTTTTCAGTATTACATGACATCATGGGTGTATATTAGCACAGTTTGGTGTTTTCTTGTGGCGTCTGGCAGAGCGCTAGGACCCAGAAGCGGTGAAGCATGATGTCAGATGTAACAAGCAGATATTCTTAACCACTTAAGCATGAACCTGCTATGAGCAAGAGGTGGAGAGGAGGTGCGCCACAATAAAACCCTGCCCTTTATTCAATATTCTGTTTCACTTGAAAATGCATCATAACACTGAAGTCAGTTGCAACTTCCGGTTCATGGGGACCTTAATATTGATATTTTTCAAGGTATTGAAGTTAGAAATACCTGTATCATGACCACTAATTCATGATACAGTCACTAATTCATGACCACTAATTCACGTCATCAGTCAGGAACCTAGGTGTGCTATTTAATAGTAATCTCTCCTTTGACAGCCACGTTTCTAGCATTTGTAAAACTGCATTTTTTCATCTTAAAAATATATCTAAACTGAGACCTATGCTCTGAATGTCAAATGCAGAAATATTAATTCATGCGTTTATGACCTCAAGGTTAGATTATTGTAATGCTTTATTGGGTGGTTGTTTTGCACGCTTAATAAACAAATTACAGATGGTTCAAAATGCAGCAGCTAAAGTTCTTACTAGAACCAGGAAGTATGAGCACATTAGCCCGGTTCTGTCAACACTGCACTGGCTCCCTACTAAACATCGTATAGATTTTAAAATCTTGTTAATTACTTATAAAGCCCTGAATGGTTTAGCTCCTCAGTACTTGAGCGAGCTCTTATCGCATTATAGTCCTTCACGTCCGCTGTGTTCTCAAAACTCTGGCCATTTGATAATACCTAGAATATCAAAATCAACTGCGGGCGGCAAATCTTTTTCCTATTTAGCGCCCAAACTCTGGAACAATCTACCAAACACTGTTCGGGAGGCAGACACACTCTGTCAGTTTAAATCTAGATTAAAGACCCATCTCTTTAACCTGGCGTACACATAACACACTAATACACTTCTATTATTCAAATCCGGATTGTTAGGCTGCATTAATTAGATCAACCGGAACCGGGAACACTTCCCATAACACATGATGTACTTGTTACATCGTAAAAAGATTGACATCTACGCTAATATTAGTTTGTTTGTTTCTTATTCCGAGGTCACTGCAGTCACCAGATCAGATGGTGGATCAGCACCTAGAGACGACCTCTACAGCCCTGAACGTCAGCGGAGACCAGGACACCTGACCAGGAGACAGACCCCCAGTGAGGACCCCGTCACCTAGACAGCCATCAGGACAAGACCTCGGGAACCAGATGAGCCCTCCAATCTGACTTTGCAGCGGTTGGAATTGAACTGCTGTGTCGTCTGGCCAGAGGAGAAATGGCCCCCCGACTGAGCCTGGTTTCTCCCAAGGTTTTTTTCTCCGTTCTGTCACCGATGGAGTTTAGATTCCTCTGGCTTGCTTAGTTGGGGACACTTAATTTCCAGCAATATCGTCGACTTGATTGAACAGAAACTTTTTGAACTGAACTGAGCTGGACGATGCCATCACTGAATTCAATAATGAAATGCCTTTAACTGAAAATTGAGTGTTTAATCTTGTCATTTTACATTATTGACACTATTTTCCCATTTTGATATTGTGCAGTTGCTTTGACACAATTTGTATTGTTAAAAGCGCTATATAAATAAAGGTGACTTGACCTGACTTGACTAATTCACGTACTTTGTTAATAAGTTAAAAGTGGGTTTTGTTCAAAGTAGCTGTTATCCACATATTTCTTTGATATGAATGAATATTTTTTGTAAATCATTAAATATCGCCGGCTAAAAAGTAACTAGTAACTAGTACTCTGAGTAGTTTTTGAGAAGAGTAATTTGTACTTTTACTTAAGTACTGTTTTGACACCAGTACTTTTACTTGTAATTGAGTATTATTTCAGCAATGCAACAGTACTTGTAATTAAGTACAAATTTTCAGTACTCTTTCCACCACTGGTCTTCCGCCATTATCGAGAGTACCTCTGCATGTAAACAACATACGCGTGTGATTCTGCTGACGTCTGCGTGTGACTGCTGTGTCACTTTACTAGGCCTGACCCCCAACCCCCCCTCTTTTCACTCGTGCCCCCTCAAAAATAATGAGTGCATGACGCCCCTGTTTGGAGGAGAATTGTTGAATAATGATTATTTTCAATTTCTTTGCACACAAAAGGTATTCTCGTAGCTTCATAAAATTACGGTTGAACCACTGATGTCACATGGACTATTTAATCGATGTCCTTACTACGTTTCTGGGCCTTGAACGTGGAAGTTGCGTTGCTCTCTATGGAGGGTCAGAAAGCTCTCGGATTTCATCAAAAATATCTTAATTTGTGTTCCGAAGATGAACGAAGGTCTTACGGGTTTGGAATGACATGAGGGTGAGTAATTAATGACAGAATTTTCATTTTTGGTTGAACTATCCCTTTAAACACACCTGAATCAGCTAATCAAGGTTTTTAGGAATTTTCAAACAAAAACAAAGTCTTACTAGAAGTTCCAGGCAGGTGTGTTGGAGCTAAACTCCACAGAACACTGGCTCTCCAAGAGCAGGTTTGGACACACCTGCCTTACCTCAAAATAAATTGTTTTTGGGAGGTTAATGCATTTGTAATATTTGTCACATATTTTGTATTCATTGTATTAATAAACCTAACCTCATTATATCTGTCTTTTTTGTTAATACCCATGACCATAAACCTAAAACTCAGTGGCCGGTGAGAGAATAACGTTTTAATACAAGGTTTTGTTGAGTGCAGTTGTTCTTACCTGTGTAGTGGGCACCAAGAGGATTTAATTCTTTGTCCAAGGACTCTTCTTCGATTTGCAAACATCTTCATAAGTTTTGCAGTGTGGATCCATTTTGGCAAAGACTGTTGACACTAATGGGCCTATCGTAATTCTGTCTGTCTCAAATTCTGCACAAATCTGTAAACACATGAAGTGCAATTTGTTACAAGAACACCCATACAGTTTAACAGCGAAGACAAATCTATGATTTATTTGTGTGAGTGATGAATAGTGTCATGTTTATCATTCCAAAAGGGTGGACGTGATTACATATCTGGAGCATATGTAAAATGTGAACAGCTCAGAGTACTGTCCGGTTTGAAGTCATTGTATGACCGCGCCGCCATGTTCATAACCAAAACTTCAAATAGGCTAAGCCGTGGATTGTAACAAAAGTCAACAAAATATTATTACAGGGTATCTGCAGGATTTTTAAAATCAAATTTAAAACTTATAAATACCTTTTTAAGACCTGGGGCCGGTTGCATAAAAGGTTAAGACTAGTCTTAAAAGTTAGCTATTTATTTTCTTTAAGACTGGTCATAATTTCTTTTTTTAATTCAGTTACATAAAAATGCAAATTAGTCTAAGTTGAATCCAAAAAATAAAACTGATTACATTTGGCAAACTACTAGTTTTCACATTGCTCTAACAAAAACTGAAAATGCAAAATAATTCTTTCTCTGCCAGCAGGTGGCGCTTCTAGACCGCATAATATAACGGTTTCCCCCGTAATGGCAGTACACAAAGTAGTGCTGCACAGGACTTTGAAACTTGCATTGCTCATGTTTATTCAATGAAATCATAGCCTTTTGAAGTTAAATCATCATATTAAGCTTTATGGCAATTCTTGTCTTTCTGTCCCCAAATTTAAGACCTTTTGAAAACACAATAATTTCTTGTACCATTTAAGACCTTGTATGGCCTTCAATTTTTAAGACATTTTAAGGACCTGCGGAAAACCTTCATACTCCTGTTTATAAATGATGAAAAGGCGATACAGCACTTCACTTACCTTTGCCAAAACTGTTTTCTCCGTCAGTAAAGTTGTGACATTCCTTCATTTCTTCATTAGGCAGCGATGAAGTAAGAAAACAGTGATCAAATGCATGCTGTTACAAAAGAGGAATAGCAGATACAATGTTAACATGTATGCAGAAGTCGAATGTGGCATTATTTGTTCTTGCTTCCACGCTTTAGCTAATTGAGTAGTGTAGAAAGAGCACGTGGAGGTTTTATTTAACTGCTCATATATCATTAATAAGACGGAAAACCACTCAGAATTTTTAAAATTTGCCCCATCGTCTGTTCCACAAGCACACATAACGTTACATATACACTAACGTTATAGTCCAAACACTACAGAAAGACATGCGCTTCACATCTCCCAACCGCACGAAATCATAACGGCGCAGTAAACAGCTACACAATAACGACTCGACTGCAAAACAAAACACTAAACGCATACTAAAAACACTAACAGAAATGAAAGACTTTGACTTAACACAAAGAAAATTTTACATTTTCTTACCTGACTGAGATTTCTAGCTCTGACGCCATGATGCACGTCCTTCGCGCCATCTTCACCAAACACGTTCAAAATCGTCATATCCGGGGTTTTTTGAATGGCGAAATTAAACCGTTTACGTTAGTTTAACGATTGATAATTAAGTAAAATGGAAAATTAAACAGTTTAAGTTAATTAAACACAATACAATAGTGTTTTGGCGGAAAATGAAATATATATGTGTTGTTTTAACAAAAAATATCTGAGTAAAGCGAACAGTGGCACAAAACCATTTTTTTGAGTGCAGCTCAGCTTAGTTTATTGGTGCGTTTTTTTGATGGGGACATCTTCAGAGAAGACATAATGGGCCTAATACCACTGGAAGGATGTACAACAGGTGAAATCATTTCCCAAAGAATTGTTGATTTTTTCAAAGTCAATGGACTAAATCTGGAGCGTGTGAATATGTTACCGATGGAGCACCATCTATGGTTAACGGTCTGTCTGCTGTTGCACCGCGGATGAAATCGCTCCACCGCCTCATCCATCAGATCGTTCTGTGCGCTAGACTTTGTGGTGAGTTGGAAAATACCATGGATTCAGTCATGGCAATTATTAACTTCATCAGGTCAAAATCGAGTCTCCAACATGGATTATTTCGTACAATGTTAGCAGACATGTCAGCCGAGCACTGGGACTTACTTCTACATAACAATATTCGTTGGCTTAGCAAGGGCAATGCCTTTCAGAGGGTCTGTGAACTCAGGGAGGATTTCTCTGTGATTGCAAGCACAAACAAGCAGACGCGTTTCTGTCTCAAATGCTGGACGATGGATTCGTATCACAGATGTGCTTTTTAAGCGACATCTTTCATCATTTGAATGTGCTTAATCTGACACTACAAGGGAGGGATAAAACTGTGGTCGATCTCATCGAAAAACTAACTGCATTTGTGAATAAACTGACTCTTTTCTCCTCCGATTCGACTAAGAGGATGCTCCACTTCCCCACACTCCGTGACTTTATTAAGTCATCCACAAGTCCCAAAGTCACCCCGACAATGTCTGAATTTGTGAGTAAATTGAGGGATAACTTTGCAACAAGATTCAATGAATTCGACATGCCCACAGTGGTGCTGCATTTTGTGCGAGACCCATTTTCCAAAGAAGACGCATCCGATATTTCCGCAAAAGCGCATGAATTTCTCCCCTCGCTTGACGAAGGTTCTCTGCAACTGGAAATCATTGACATGCAAGTATCATCTGAACTGAAGCACGCATATGAGAATGAGAACTTGACGAAATTCTGGATTGACTGCATTGATGCTGATAAATTCCCAAATGCAAAAAGACTGGCAGTGTTTGTGCTAACTATGTTAGTTCGACGTATACCTGCGAATCCAGCTTATCTCACACGAATGCCATAAAAACGACTGGTTGTGCTTCCTTGACGTCTGCATCACTGTTTGCGGATTGCCCTCACTTCATATGAACCATCCTTCTCCACCCTGGCCCAATCAAAGAAATGCCATCTCTCGCATTAGTAGCTTTCTATCTGTGTTTGTGATTTGTGAGAGAGAGAAAGAAAACTGGATACTGAACATTGTATTTGTGATCCAAGTTAATTGATGTCCCCTGTCAATATATAAAATAGTTGATTGAAGATGGACATGTAAATAGAACACAGAAAGATTTATAAACTTTCCTGTGGCTTTCCTGTAGCTCAAATGGTAGAGCATGGCGCTAGCAACGCCAAGATCATGGGTTTGATTCCCAGGGAAAGCAAGAGCTGATAAAATGTAAAACTGTAACTTGAATGCAATGTAAGTCGCTTTGGATAAAAGCGTCTGCTAAATGCATAAATGTAAATAAACTCTATTCGAAATGTTGAGATGTTATTAGTGTGAATACGTATTTTTATGCATTATGTGAACAGAATACATTTGTTTCAAATATAAATGTTTACTTTTAAGACTGTTCCACAGTTTATGCTGCAACTAAAATAATTACTTAAAAAGTTTCTGTAGATTTCCATAGTAAAATGTGTTTCAATATGTTTTAAAAAGATGGCACTGTGTAAAGTTTCCACACATTGAGAATAATTAATTTTTGATTTTTCAATCAAAGAAGTGCTATCTCTCGCATTATTATAACTTTTTTCTATTTGTGATTTGTGGGAGATAAAGAAAACTGCATACTGAATATTGTAAATGTGATGCAGGTTAATTGATGTCCCTTGCCTGTTTATATATAAAATAGTTAATTGCAGATTAACAAGAACACAAAAAGATTTACAAACTCTATTGGAAATGTTGAGATGTAATTATTGGTGTGAAATGTGACATTAAATAGGCCAAACTGCATGTTGAATGTTGACTTATGTGCGCAGAATACATTTGTTTCAAATATAGATGTTTACTTTTAAGACCATTTTACAGCTGCTACAAATAATATTATATTTGCTTAATTACTCAAAGAGTTTCTGTAGATTTTCAATGTGGAATAATAAACATTTTGAAAAAATGGCATTGTGTGTACACAAATTATGAGAAGAATCATGTTTGGCCCCCCGGGCACTCAGCATTTGACCAGGTGGCCCCAAGAACAAAGTAATTGAATAGCCCTGCTCTAGACTAACGACTCCTCATGTTCTCAAATCGCTCTCGCTGTACTTCGATGCCAAACACCGATCCGTCTGCAGCACCGCTTCACGTCGAACACAGCTAATGTTAGTTTAAATGTCACAGTCTTCTTCCATGTGTGCCTCGGCTTTGACCAAAATTTCAAAAGACGATTTAAACATTGAAATGTGAGTCTCAACCAAGATGATGCTTTGGATGAAAAATCAACATTGTATCAGTGTCACCCTGCTATCTGTTTTTAAATATTTTAACGAGTGAGTGGAACTTATGACTAAATGATAGTTTGTGACTGAGACTCTGACATACCTAGTTAAATAACTTCAGTCCCTTCTCTACAAGGTCTTCAGTTTAAATGTGGGACAACAAAATCACAGCTGCACAATGACACATTCAGAGCCTCATGAGGATCATGTGATGCACGATATCACACGACAATTATCTGTTCTTAAGCACGCATGGAGAAGCTGACTTTACATCAACATTGAACAAGGAAAGTTTCTTTGCACAAACTCTTTTGGAGCAGCAATAATGGAGTAAATATTGTGAGGGATCGGTCAAAACATTGATTCATTTAGAAACTTTGACAAGAAAAGCATTCAGGTTATGATACTGGCCCTGCTTTGCTTCAGTTCTTTTCTGAACATGCCTGGATTCAATCCTAAACTCTACAGGATCTCGGAGAAAGAACAGTAAGCTTATAGAATAAACAAACTCCAGATGAAAAGCTTGAGAGGTTGTGTTTTTCCTGTGTTTCTCTTTGCGTAAATTTTCACTAAACTAAGTTATTCAAACAATATCTGAAGTCTGTCCGGACCAGCGGCAGTGGCCTTTGCCACACACACAAAGAATGTGAACTGTTTGCAGCTAAATCTATTCTGAGCATAAAGACAAACAGAGAATATGTGAGTTTGTGACGGAGGAAAAAACAGCAAAGCCACTTAAAGTGAAAAGTAGGCATCTATAAAAATGCCTTGAGATGTCTGAGAGGAGGTAAACACAACTGCAATTACAAACAGAACAAAATGATGTTGATGCATAGAAGACTGTGCTTTTCATACAGTCTGACCCACGCCTTTTGCCTGCTTTATGAAGAGGTTGTTTTAGCCTGCAGAAAGAAAAAAAACTGTAAAACCAGGTGCATGAGTGGTGTTGTTTATATAGTCACAGTTGAGCTCAGGTACGTGTGGCTATTTTCTCTCTGTGACGTCTGATTCTCAGACACGGTTGTAAATGATTCAGGCTTGTCTACACGTCTCACAAGGATGCGAGAACTCTGAGGCATTCCCATCGAGCACAAACCAAGGCTGTCGTTCTCTTTATTTCTGCAGGAGCATAAAGGAAATTAAAATCATTATGATCTGAGTCAATAATTCAGCAAGGTTTTTTTACATATAAATGGATATAGGCAACATCTGAAGTACTGTCTTGCCTGAAAGACACAATATACACACTGTAGACCGGCAATTGTTAGCTATTTCTACCCGATTTAACCCATAAAAATTTGTCTTGTTGGTATAACCTAATGTAAATAAGTTAGTGATGTTAAATTATATTTTTGACCTGAACAAACCCAGTTAATTTAGCCGCACTCTTCTCAAAGGGGTTTATACTACAGCTCTCTCATTATCTGATGTGGTGGTCTGTTTGCAGGGTGGAGCTTAATGGCCTGATTTTACTTGCAAGGAATAAAGGGGCCTCTGAGACTGTGGAAAGCGGTTGGGTTCTTCTATATTTGCTTTGACCATATACACATGCTCCACCCTCGTCACACAGCCCACACAAACCACAGCTCCTTCAGACCTCATGAAGCATGAAATGTCCTTGTGCTATAAATTTCTTTGCAAGATGCTCTCATATTTTATCACAGGCTGTAGATCATATCAAAAGCATTGGTTTGAGATTGAGTATGTTGCACCTACACTCTTAAAGATAAAGGTGCTTCAAAAGGTTCTTCAAGCGATGCCATAGAAGAACCATTTTTGGTTCCACAAAGAACCATTCAGTCAAAGAACCATCTCTTGCTTACCTTTTTATAATCTGAAGAACCTTCTTTCGCCACAAAGAAGCTTTTGTGAAACAGAAAGGTTCTTCAGATCTTAAAGGTTCTTTATGGAACCATTTAGACAAAAAGGTTGTTCTATGGCATCGAGTGTAAGCTGAGCTCAAGCGCTGGACGTGAGGTGAGTGAATGCATGTGTGTGGGTGGGAGGGCGAGGTCAGTTTGAGTAAACCGCTCTGCACCACATACAGGAGGGGTTCAGACTAAATGAGTATGTTGGAGTTTCACTGGCGCTCTAAATAGCAGACGGCACAGTAATAAACGCAACAGCTGATTAGCAGCTGCTACAGCAAGCAGGTTCTTCCTCCTCGAAGGCAGGTCGATGCTAAGTGCTAGCACATGGTGTGGACGTGACCCATGAGAACGAGACACAGAAAGCACACATAAATGAAAAACAACATTTGGTTAAAGAAATGCTGTACTACTAAGTGTTTCTGGGCCATCGTTGAGGTTTATGTGTATTCCTGGACTGTAGACACAAATTAGTGCTTGCAGATTTAGATGAGACTAGAACCCGTCCTTCACATTTAGACTTGTGGATTCTTTAGCAACAGCTCTGAAAGAGATCTTTGTTCATTTCATGCTCTTTTCACAAGCCCACGTGAAATCTGCTCCTACAGAACGGCCATCAATCACATCTTCTTCGGCTTACATGTATTTATTATGTTTAGACATTAGCTATCACTCAAAGTACAGCAACTAAAGAACCTGTTTTTTATTGATCGATCAAATCTTTAGAATACAGAAAACACATAATGAATTTCAGGCAAGGTTAAGTAAAACTTTATTAATGCCTTAAGGGAAATGTTAAAGCCTGTATTACAAGACACTATGGGTTTTTCATAACAAACTGGACTAATGTAATATGAAAATAATTATGAAATGATTCATTGTCACTTTTGTTTCTAACAAAGAGCCCTTGTCAAATAAGACAATATATTAAATCTATGAAATTATGAGTTCTATGATATCATTCACAGAGTTCTGCAATCCGGCTGCAGTAAGAATATCTGAACACAGCAGCTCATTTCTCCTCAAACAAACACACATACGGTACAGTATATACAGTCAAGAAGACTTCAAACGCCTGCTAGATCCCAATGCAATCCCTGTCTTCAACTACTCATCAAATGAGCTCACTGGCCATTCATCAAAGAAGGAAATAATATAGTTTTTCAATACTGCTTTAGAAGGGAATATTTACTTCATGAATCTCATCATTCTTCCTCATGAAGTATATGTGTAGAATCATAAAAATGTTCTCTCCTCAATCAAACTTACTGATTTATCAGTCAGCATGTCTCTGTTCTCTGCAAACTTGTATCCAAACAGAGTCATGGTGGGTCCGCAAACTTTCTGCACCAGCTGCACCAGTTTGAAGGGAACGCTGAACCTCCATTTCTCCACCTGCTCCGAGGAGTTCTTCTGGGTGGAGTAAACTCCACTGACCTCCTTAGATGCCTGGGTGTTTTTTAGGATCCACTCCTCCACCTTTTCTGTGAAGGGAATGCCTATAAAGTCATACATCTCTGCAGCTTTGCGCATGGGGAACCGCGCGATGTCCTCGTAGCGCACTAGCATGTAGCGTCCGCGGAGCCACGGCGGCTGCTTCAGGCCGATCTCGGCAGACATGCGGATGTTGTCGCAGTTTCCTTTGAGCTTCCTCACTTCATCCTCGTCCACCGGAAGGTCTCCGTCCACGGCCCACCGCTTCCAGACGTCGTACTTGCTGGAGAAGGCCACCATACGCGAGGCCAGGACGGCGCGAGGGTCTCTGACCAGCTGGATGAAGGTCATGTCGAGCCGGGGATCCTCGGCTAGCGGCCGGAGCGTCTCCAGCTGCCGCACGCGGACGGACTTGATGGTGCGGTGCTGCTTGAGAGCGCAGGACTGAGCGGCCAGCGTCAGGTTGAGCGGCCCGCAGCGGCGCTCGCGGCAGCGGTAGCGCTCGAACACCTTCCTGACCAGCGGCGTGCAGACGGGATCCTCGCACAGCGAGCGGCTGGACTCACGGCGGAAGAGTGCGGCGGTCACGTGATCCTGCGGCAGCGGCTCGATGAAGCTCTCCAGCAGAGAGAAGTCACAGAGGAGCAGCTGGCGCAGAACGTCTCTGTACGCCGGACCCGCGACCGTAGCATTGGTCCCGCCGCTCTCGACGGTCAGCATGCGCTCCACGTGCCACAGCGGCTCGAACAGATAAAACATGCTGGAGCCCTGCTGGTTAAAGAACTCTCCCACGAACGAGGATCCGGTGCGAGTCGTGGCCAGCAGAAGGATGTGCTTCTGTCCTCCGGCTGCGGACGCCGGGCTCCGCTGGACGCTCCGAGTCGAGTTCTCCAGAGCACTCAGGTGTTGCTGTGACGAGGCGTCCGTCGAGACATTGTGCTGCGCAGCGGACAGGAGAGAAGCACTGAGGGTCAGCAGCGGGGTCAGCGGGGTCAGTCTGGGGGTCAGTTTATCAGACACCCTGAGAAACACAGAAGAAACCGCAGTCACACACAGGGTGGATAAAGCTATTAGTGCTAAAATACGGTGGTCGAGAGAGCTCAACGCACTGCAACTTCAGAAAACACATGCAAATAGAAAAAGCACCAGCAAATCAAGAAAACATCTTCATAAATATGACAGCAGGTGCTGCAAATGCTCACAACACAACCAAATAAAGAATTTTTAGTTTGCATTTGCAGCGCGTACATTGTAAAATTGAGGAAGTTGTTTTCTAAATTTGCAGGTGTTTTTTTCTATTTGCAGCGCATTGAGCTTTCTCGGCCATCATACTAAAGGGTCATTTCACCCAAAAATTATCATTCTGTCATCGTTTATTCTCCCTCATGTCCTTCCAAATGTGTGACTTTCCTTCTTCTGCAAAACACAAAAAAAAAATTTGTCCGTACAACGAGTCAATTTGTCTTCAAAATGTCTTTTTTCCGAAAGAAAGTCATACGTGTTTGGCACAACATCAATAAATGAGAAGAAAAAATTGTCATTTTCAATGGAATTATCCCTTTAATGTCTAATCTCTTCTCAAAGAAGCAATTTCTCTAAGAACAGAAATTTGTACGCAGCAAAATGAATAACACAGTCACCAACACAACCGACAAGCTTTGATTTGAATGTTATTTAGATTACTGTAATCCTCCACCAAACTAAACTCAAAGGTGTCACACAAACAGAGGAACAAACAGATGAAGAGAGAGAGAAAACAACCTACTTTGAAATAATGTTGTTTTCCTTTTCTATGATGACCAGAGCCACAATAAAGATGATAGAAATGGTATATTTAATGCGCATTCTTGTGTGTGAATGTGTTCACTCTCAGATCATTCCTTCATCTTTTTCCTCTGGTTGGACCCTGAAATAAAACACACACGTAACACATGAGTCACGACAAACACTGTAAAACCACACTAATCTAGATTTATTCTCCACTTCATACCCACAAATGCATCTGCTTTAAAAGTATTTCCCTTTTTATAGCATGTGTGTAATCATTAATCCAACCTGTCTCATTGCAGTCATGGATAATCCATGTTTTTCTGTCAGTAGTTACTGTAGATAATTATTCTGACTGTATGATATACAGGAGCATAGTTATTAGCATTCATTTAAATGTGTTTTATATTACTAACAGCATTGTGAAATGTAATATATGTATGAGTTATGCTTCACAATCTGACATAACGACAGGTTTGGTTTTCATAAAAAATCTAAATCTCTTGATGAGGCAGAAAGAGACGAATCAAATGCAAGATAAGTGGATTTAGATGTGTTTGTGAGAGTAGTTCTGTGAGCGATTGGCAGGTGTGGAATTACAAATTTATAAAATGATAAATCTAGGTTCCAATGTAATAGTATATAAACTGAAACATTGTGTTTAAATGTTTAACTTAGCCACTTCCTGACTCAATGTATATTCAAAGAGCCCCCTGGCCCAGACGTGGATTCGTTAGGTTGATTGAATTAGTGTCTATCTTTCGGAGGCCCCTGGCCCAGACGTGGATTCGTTAGGTTGATTGGATTAGTGTCTATGCATTTGGTTCCTGTACTGCATTTGCATGCTTTGTTTAGATTGTCTCCACCTGTTGTATCCCTCCCCCTTTGAAAGGTATAAACTCTGCTGTGCTGAGCAATAGTTAGACTTGGATGACTGCAGCGACGCACAGCGAGTTCTCAATAAAGAGTAACTTCTGCTTGAAAGATATCCCAACGTCTCCTGGTCTCTGCTTCGACGAGGAAAAAGTTCACAACAGATGGTGCCGTGACCCGGATAGAGTTCCAGCTTCCTCACCTGAAAACTTCCAGCTGAACAAAGATTCCCAGACTGAATTTTTCTCTCAACCAAGGGTTGTGGTGAGTGCTGTCTCTAATCCAAAAGAACCTAAGACCAGTACAAATTTGTTTATCCTCTGCGCCGTCAGAGAAGAGTTAACAGACAGCTGTAGGGTTTTGTTAACTAAGTTATCCTCTAAAAAATATTTTTAGAGATGAAGTTTATCCTCTGTTTCAGGCAGGGAAGTTTTAGCATTACGTGCTAATATTGTTTATCCTCTGTTCAGGCAGGGAAGTTTAGCATCACATGCTAATAGGAGTTATCCTCTGCTTTACCAGGGAAGGTTAACAATAGTTGATTTGTTAACAAGCATACCCTCTGTGGATCAGAGAAGTTTTAGTGTTTTATTTTGTTTTTTTGTTTAGTGTTTGTTTGTGTGGTACAGAAGAAACTTACAAAATGGTTAGAAGGAATGCTAGGCTGATTCCAACCACAGAAAAGAGTGGTCTTGCGACTCCTTTGTGGTCAGATAGCGAATTGAAATCACTGTTAGGAGTGCAAATGAACCTAATAGTCACTGAGAAAGTTAGACAAGAACTAACTCAGAAATATGAGATCCATCCAGATAAGACTTGGTCTGTAGATGAGTGTAAAAAGGTACTAGGAGCATGTATTCGCAAGAACAATGTGAAAGGCATTATCTGTTGTCACAGAGAATTCAGTTTAACATTAGCCACACAACAGTCTCAGCGTAACTCAGAGTTAGAGGAACAGAACAAAGAGCTCTGTGCTAGAGTATCCTCTTTGACTAAGAAATTGAACCTCAAGAAAGCTGCAGCAAAAACTGATGTGGAAGTTAGTCAGCCTGATAACATTTACCCTGATTTACAAGCGTTTTTTGAAACAGATGTAGCTCTCCAATCAGTAACTGATGTGCCGGTAAATTCCGTCAATGTGTGTGGTGCCAGGAAGAGATCTCAGGGAATTGAAGGAATTGAAAGTGTTCCTCCCAACTCTTCTGTTGTCCAAGTACAAACTGTTGCCAAAGCGCTAGGACCTAAAGATATAGAGAGACTATCCCAGAGCTTACCTTCAGCACGCACAAATTTTTCTGAATTTAGAAGAGCATTGATCAGCAAAATGCGTCTCTATGACATGTCGTTAACAGAAGTCACACAGCTGATGTCACAAATTCTAACTGAATCTGAATTCAACAGTTTTGAGTCTGCTGTTACTTCTGAACTACAACATGCCAGTAAAAGCGATTTGAGAGAAGGTGTTTTAAAAATTCTAAAGAATATCATGGGACCCAAAATAGACTGGTCCAGAATCACTAACTGTGTGCAAAGGAAAGAAGAATCTGTGAGTGAATATACTGAGAGATTTTGTCAGTCAGCTGTAATTTACAGTGGAATTGTTGATGACCCTGAAAGTGTGCTAGAGGACAAGGGACCCCTGGTTCGTATCTGGTCAGATGGCCTTGTAGCCGAATACAGAAAAGCTTTACCATTTTTAGATCTAACTTGGTCTAACAGAACTCTCAGAAGTAACCTAGACAGGTTAGCTACATGGGAAAGAGATGCTGATGTCAAGGCAAAAGTAAGAGTAGCAGCAGCTACGTTTAACACAACGAAACAAGACAATAGATGGTCTAAAAGAGAAAGCACATGCAAATATTGTGGAAAATTAGGACATTGGGAGAAAGAGTGTAGGAAGAAGTTGCAAGATAGTAAAAGAAATGCTATGCATAATTCTGCTCCTTCTCAGCCTGCACACAACCCTGAAGTAGTTCCGCCACTGACCACTGAAACTGTAGGACAGCTAGTTCAGGCTCTTCTAAGAGCACAACAAGACCAAGAAAAAAACTAATTGTTGGGGCTGTGAGTAGCTACCTTTCCCCTGTAATCCAACACAATGACCAAAGAATTTTTGTGAAAGGTAGCATAAAAGAGAAAGAGATTGATTTTTTGCTTGATACAGGTGCAGAAATTACAGTAATCCCTACAAAATTGGCACAAGGTTTAAACATCCCATACAAGAAAACCAAACTTTGTTTAACTGGTGTAATAGGTGAAGATTCTGTTTTGTATGAAACTCCGCCCATAGAGGTACAATTTGGCCCAAAAACTCTGAATACAAAATTGCTATGCGCTCCATTAAATACAGGTGCAATTTTAGGCATGGATCTTCTGAGACAAATAAATCTAACTTTAGACATGTCCTCAGAATCTACTAGCATAAAGATTTCCTCAGCACAGATTTCTACCAATAATGCAACCCCTCCCGAGTATGCTTTCTTACAGAATCATCCAATTTGGGCTAAAGACAAGGATGATTGTGGGTTGTTGACAGGTGTAGAACCAGTTAAATTGACAGGAACTCCACCTCCGGTCACCAAACAATATCCGATTAATAAGGAAGCTATACAGGGAATCAAACTTATTGTAGAAAATTTGCTGACGCAAGGAGTGCTAGTTAAAACCAACAGTCCATGTAATTCACCCATATGGCCCATCAAGAAATCTAATGGGACATGGAGACTTACAATAGACTACAGAGTAGCCAATAAAAATATTGATAAAATCACCCCCCTAGTGGCAGATCCATCTACAATTTGTAATGGCTTACCATTAGATTGTAAGATTTTTTCAGTAATTGATATGTCTAATGGATTCTTTTCTGTACCGTTGCACTCTGACAGCCAGCCATGGTTAGCTTTCACAGTTGACTATGAACAATACCAGTGGACACGATTGCCACAGGGATTTCAAAACTCCCCAACCCTATATCATCAGGCTGTCAGACGTGATTTGTGTGACCCAGAATGTCCGGTAAAACAGTCCACTATGATCCAATATGTTGATGATATTTTGATTGCCTCAACAGATCATGAGGTACATCAAACTGAATTGGCATCATTGTTGGACTATTTGCATAAAAAAGGACACAAATGCAGCTTTCACAAAGCTCAAATCGCTAAAAAGCAAGTCACATTTCTGGGTCAAACAATTGGTGCAGGAAATAGATCCATTACACAGGATCGAGCGGCTTCAGTCAAAGCCATACCTCCGCCTACTACCATTAAAACACTCCGCTCATTTTTAGGAACAACAGGTTATTGTAGACCTTGGATTGAAGACTATGCCTCGATGGCTCAGCCTCTCTATGATTTGTTGAAAGGCCATGGTAAAGATTCAGATACTGTTTGTATGGAAGAACTTCATCTCAAAGCTTTTAATGATTTGAAGAGAGCACTATGTCAAGCACCAGCATTAGGAATTGCCCAATCTGATAGACCCTTTGTGCTTTATGTCCATGAACACTTAGGCTTTATGACTGCATGTCTAATGCAAGATCATGGGGGCAGCTTACGCCCAATTCATTACTATTCCGGTAAACTTGACATAGTCGCTCAAGGTATGGGCCCATGCCTCAGAGCAGTACAGGCAGTTCATCTAGTGCTTCAGGCTTCATCAGGAATGGTGTTAGGTCAGACTGTAAACGTAAAATGCCCTCACGCAGTGTCCGCACTAATGAATCAAGCAAAAGTCACTTCTGTCACCTCCTCCCGTTGGGGAAATTGGTTAGCAACTCTCACAGCCCCGAATATTGTTATACAGCGTGCACCAGTCACGAACCCATCCTCATGTATGATGTCTGCAATGACTGAATTTGTGTTAGAGGATGAAGGCGAAATTACTCATGATTGTGTTACGCTTACATATGCAGCGACAAGTGAAATAGCAGAAACTCCCATAGAGAACGCAAAATTGGAGTTGTTTGTTGATGGTTCAGCTCAAGTTATTGAAGGTAACAGACGAGCAGGATATGCAGTAACTTCCACCACTGAAGTAGTTGCTTCAGGTCGTCTTCCAGATCATTTTTCAGCTCAAGCTGCAGAACTAGTAGCCTTAACTAGAGCATGCACGCTAGCTTCAGGATCGGTTGCAAATATCTACACAGATTCCAGGTATGCTTTTGGAGTAATTCATGATTTTGGTGTCATTTGGCAAACCAGAAAATTTCTAACTTCTGCTGGATCCCCCATTAAGCATGCTGGATTAGTGAAAGATTTAATGTTTGCCATGAATCTCCCAAAGAAATTAGCGGTGATCAAAGTGAAAGCACATCTCACAACTAATACTACGGAAGCTAAAGGTAACACTCTCGCTGATGTAGCGGCTAAACAGGCTTGTTTCTATGCAACTGTACAAGTGTGTTCAGGTAGTACAGCACAGAAGACAATTCTGCCTCCTGAATCAATCATTGATCTGTACAAAGATGTTCCTCTATATGAAGCATGGACATGGTTAGACAAAGGAGCCACTGTGGATTCATCCGGCTGCTGGACCAAAGGGGGAAAGTATGTTGCTCCCGAATCACTGTTGCCATATTTGGCTCAACAAATACACAGTTTGGGTCATAGTGGTCCAGCAACGATGAATCACAGGTTCTCAAATCAATGGTGGAATCCAAAATTCAGAAACGCAGCCACTGAAACAGTCAAGAGATGTGTTACATGTCAGAAAAATAATGATGTACCAGCAGCCACTACACCAGCAGCACATACCCCAGCTCCACCAGGGCCATTTCGTCACCTGCAAGTTGATTACATATCGTTGCCCCCTTGTAAAGGAAAAACGGACGTTTTGGTAGTAATAGACAAGTTCTCAAGATGGGTAGAAGCTTATCCAACAGGGCGTGCTACAGCTGCACATACTGCTAAATGTCTTGTCACTGATTTCATTCCCAGATGGGGATTACCAGATTACATTGACTCAGATCAAGGTACCCACTTCACAGGACAGGTAGTCAAGGAAGTGTCTAGAATGTTGAAGATTAAGTGGAACCTTCACTGTCCCTATAGGCCACAAGCATCAGGACAGGTTGAACGATCAAACAGAACAATCAAAACCAGGCTAAGCAAAATGCATCAGGAAGGAGTACCATGGGTTGAAGCACTGCCCGCAGTACTGTGTAGTATGAGAGCATCACCTAACAGATCAGTAGGACTGAGCCCTCATGAGATTATTACTGGACGCCCAATGCAGATGCCAGGTGTGATTGATCTTAGAAATGCTGATGTGCACATTGCTTCAGATGCCCTGATCGCTTACTGTGAAAACCTCACAAAGGCAGTGCAGAGTGCCAAAGAGAGAGTTGAGTCGTGTTGGCAGACTCCACCAGAAGGTGGACACACAATCATCCCAGGTCAGTGGGTTATGATAAAATCATTCAGAAACAAGCCATTAGAGCCTAAGTGGCACGGACCACATCAAGTGATGTTGATTACAGCAGCTGCAGTGTTGTGTCAGGGAAGGAAAGCCTGGACTCATGTGTCACACTGTAAAGTTGTTCCCCCACCTACAGGGATAGGATAGGACACACGGACCAGTGAGGAGCCCAGGGAAGAACCGAAAGCAACAGGCTTCGGGGGACAACCCTGCGGTGAAGATTTCCTCATAGGCCTTTCCCCATCCATTAGTCCATCCTTTCCTCACTGTTCTTTAGGTGTCGCAGGAATTGAGAAATAGGGAAAGAAGGAACAACAATAGCAGACTATATTTGAACAGAGGATACAACCCTAATGTTTGCAGACTCTACAACAAATACTGCTATGTGCCGTTGTTCTCTTTTGTTTTGGTTTTTTCTTCCTCTGTGCAGATACCACTTGATGGCTGTCCTGAGATCCATATGCACCGCCCTTCTCACCTGCGGATGAAGCCACAACCTCTAGAAGACAACTAGACCCATTGCCGAGCCAACTATCACACAAGAAAGAGAGAAGAAAGAAGAAAGAAAAAAAAATACACAACGCAGAGACTCACATACGGGAACTTCAGTCATCCATTAACATGATCAAGATTTTCGTACTATTAACCATCACGGACATCACGCAAAGTGTCCTGAATGCTGCACCGGGTTAATGGATCCAACAGAGAACTTGAACAAAATCCAACAAGACATTCTTGGTCTTTCAGCAAAATTACACCAGATGACTGAAGATAATTCTTCATGGTTTGGAAACTTGTACTCCCGCCTCTCACGAGGAAATGACAGTTCCAACCAGAAAAGAGTATTACCCGTAAGAACTTCACGGACCCTAATTGCATGTTTTGTTTCTGTGTCAGCATGCAATTGCATATAAGCAACACAGAACATGTACAATGTGCCTGTAACGATTACAAGTTACAAGAATTAACTTTTAAGTGTCTAAATTTGTATTTTGTGAGAGTTATTAGAACTCTCAAAGGGGGAATTGTGGAATTACAAATTTATAAAATGATAAATCTAGGTTCCAATGTAATAGTATATAAACTGAAACATTGTGTTTAAATGTTTAACTTAGCCACTTCCTGACTCAATGTATATTCAAAGAGCCCCTGGCCCAGACGTGGATTCGTTAGGTTGATTGAATTAGTGTCTATCTTTCGGAGGCCCCTGGCCCAGACGTGGATTCGTTAGGTTGATTGGATTAGTGTCTATGCATTTGGTTCCTGTACTGCATTTGCATGCTTTGTTTAGATTGTCTCCACCTGTTGTATCCCTCCCCCTTTGAAAGGTATAAACTCTGCTGTGCTGAGCAATAGTTAGACTTGGATGACTGCAGCGACGGACAGCGAGTTCTCAATAAAGAGTAACTTCTGCTTGAAAGATATCCCAACGTCTCCTGGTCTCTGCTTCGAAGAGGAAAAAGTTCACAACACAGGTCTTTCATATGGAGTCAATTCAGCTGCATTTCTATGCTGTTTCTACACAGTTATGGTCTCAGCATAGTTTGAGATATACACTGCCCTCCAAAAGTTTGGAAACACTGGCAAAGTGTGGTTTTGGACGATATCAGCATAAATCCTTATCATTTTTTAGTGCAAATACATTAAAGTAACTTGACATTATCATTGAAGACCAGCAATAAAACATAATAATGTCAATATATACATGTCAAATACCCCCTTTCCACCAGCAGGAACCAGGTGCTAGTTCAGAGCCAGTGCTCTTGCCGGTTCTTAGTTGGTTCGACTGGTGAGCCCTTTAAGAACCGGTTGCTTTTCCACAGGCTAGAGAGCCAATACAGAGCCAGGACTTACGTCACTGAATACGTTTCATGTTTCGTTTCACTAGCGCGGCAGCGCCAAACACAACAGACTTGTTCGAGGTGCATCGCGCCACGCAGACCGATCGGCACACAACACACTAAAGCACCGCGAGAGCGATCCAAAAGCATAAAGAGCCGTCAGCTTTCCAGTCGCTCCCGCAGCACCCTGATGCCTCGCACCGAACGGTCCGCGTAGCGCCGATCCATCCCGAACAAGCCTAAACAAACCATCAACAATGGCGGACGTTGCGTTGCTATTGATGTTCATGGCTTTGCGAACCTGTTTATGTAATACAATATGTTTTCGTAGTTTGTGTAGTCCCTTATCAGTGCAAAATGATCACAAATTAAAAAGGATTCATGCCAATATTGTCCACTTTTCTAGAGCGTTTCCAAACTTTTGGAGGGCAGTGTATTCATAGCACAACATGCTGCGTAAAGACTTACTGAAGGTTGCTCTGGAAGCAGAAGACAAAGAAGTAGTAATAATAATAGTGATTCTTGTTTTAGTAAACACCACTAATTATCACTGACTGTGAATCATGTGCAATACTGACACCACAGCAGAGCATGCTGGGTAGGGTTTCAATTAAAAGATAAAAACAGTGTATTTCACATGCAAACAATTGCTCATTAATACAATCTGAGTAACACTTTACAACAAGGTTTTATTGGTTAACATTAGTTAATATAAACCTATGATAAATTCTTCCTCTGTAGCATTTATTAACATTACATAATGCACTGTGAACTCACAAACAAACAAACAAACAATGAACAACTGTGTTTTTATTAACTACAGTTAATAAATCCTGTAAAAATGATAATGCTCAGTTAGTTCATGTTAACTAGTGTTAACAAATGAGACTTTATCGTACCTTCATTAAAGTGCCCCTATTATGCCATTTTTAAGGTTGCTAATATTGTTTTATGAGTGTCCTAAAACAGGTTTACATGCATCCAAGATCAAAAAACACTTTAGTTTTCTCAAAAAATAGCTTTAATTTGACCTAATTTCCAAATGATTCCTAAACGACTAGTGCGAAGCAGTCTCTAAGCCCCTCCTCTCAGTGAGCCCTCGCTGCTGTGATTGGTCAGTCTCTAAACCCCTCCTCTCCGTGAGCCCTCGCTGCTGTGATTGGTCAGTCTCTAAGCCCCTCCTCTCCGTGAGCCCTCGCTGCTGTGATTGGTCAGTCTCTAAACCCCTCCTCTCCGTGAGCCCTCGCTGCTGTGATTGGTCAG